>JANZXR010000171.1:27297799-27311037 GCA_027575705.1 Erythroxylum echinodendron
CCTTATAAAATCCTTCAATCCTTGACCAATATCATTAATAAGAAATATATCTCCAATTAACTAAAATAATATGTAAACCAATTTTCTCAAGGTAATTTTGATGGAAATCATAACAAAATACTCAGTAAAATAGATTTACAATAATGCCCATTACTTACTTAACTAGAAGTTAACTTTGTTATCAATAAATTAAATACTCAGTAAAATAGATTTACAATAATGCCCATTACTTACTTAACTAGAAGTTAACTTTGTTATCAATAAATTTGCACAATTTATCCACTCTTCATCTTCCTCTTCGTTAGAGTGTTGTTAAATAAATTATTTTGTTACTTGAAAGGTATTTCTCATTATAGCTTATTCTTATATGCCCGTGCATCATATTTTTTACATGCCATTATGGATGATAATTGGGCAGGTGATGCTTACAGTCGCCACTCTATTTTAGCTTATATTGTTTTTCTTAGTTCTAATCCTACTAGTTGGATCTTAGAAAAGGAAAATACCATTGATTATTTAGCCACTAATGATGAATATTAGGCCACTGCATTTACCACCATCAAAGTTAATTGGCTAATCAACCTCCTTGATGAACTTAGTGTCTCCTTTTAATCAACATCTATGATTTAGTGTAATAATATTATTTCCATATATTTATGATCTAATTCTACCTTTCACTCTTAATTGAAGCATATTTTCATTGATTTCCACTTTCTTCATGATTAAATTACCCAAAAGTTACTTTGTGTTGCTCATATTCACTCCTTTAATCAACTAGTTAATTCCTTAACAATGACCTTAGATTGCAAAGTTTACCAATAATACCATACCAAGCTTAGCATCCATCTTGGACCTTTACCCTTATGGGCATAATAAAGCACTGAGTTAGGGGGTTGTTATAACATTAATAACAACCTTAATTTAACAAAATGCAATTTTATATTGATCTCTCTAATGTTGGGAACTAATAATATCATAGACTTATTGTATTTACATACATACATACATACATACATATATAATTATCATAGTAATTATGTATGTAGATGTATTCTGTATACTCTTGCAATACGTAAATATTATTGCACAAGATCTCTTACAAACAAGTTGGAATGCGCCTTTCTCATTCTTTAGTTTCTTACTAAGGTATACAATTAGGTAAATCATACGATGTACAACTTTCAATGTAAGAATAATCACTTTTGTAGGTTTAATAGAGTTTATAAGTAAATACAAGGAAATTATGAATTTAATTGTGACTAATGATATATTTAGATTTACTTCTCTATCCTTGTTTGATTATTTAAAATGATCTAACCTATAAAAAGTAGGGGAATTGACCCAAGGTTTAGATTATGCAGTTCAAGTCAGGAAATGGGATTAGAGAATGTTTGAATTAAGTTTTTGACTAATTAGAATTTTGATCCACTTACCAAGATTTGGAATCTTAGCTTATATACCACTAAGACAGATCATAGGTATCTAGAGTCAAATCGTGGTTCTATCACTTCTTTATGAGATACATCATGAGTCCATTGAGATGATATCATAGGTCTGCCACTCCATGTATAGACATGGTTTTCTTTACGGATCCATGTTCCTTAATCTATAATGCTTATGGAGTTTGACTAAAATAACTTAAGCATATCATTTTCCCCTAATTCCATCAGCAGGTCATGTTGGTAAAAACTTTTTAAGTTTGAATTAAGGTTTCATAAGCAGTTATCCCACTTTAATTCAATTAAACAGATAGTCTTTACGTAGTAAATGCAGTGATTGATATGTTGGCATCCTTAACTTCTGATAGCCTAATGCTAGTTGTTGTATTAATCATTACAAGAGCTCAATTAGAAAGAAGGGATTTTGGGTGCTAAAAAACTAGTAAAATTTTCTAGGGAGTGGAAGGTCTCACAATCTAAGTCTGTCCTTTAAAACAAATGTGAGCCATTCAAAATCACTATAAGTATCCCTTTAACGCCTTTTGAAGATTGTTCTTTTTTTTTAATAAAAGGGGAGACAAATACAAACAATAGGACGAGGCTTGAGAAACAAATCCCTGATATATTTTCTAGAAGGAAAACATAACACTCAATGGATGGAGTACTAAAATAAGTAGTTCTTACAGCAAAATGCTCAGCATAGTTCGCGAGCTAGTCAGCACAAAAAATATTAAGGTTGCGATTTTGAAAGGATGAGGGTGAATTTTTTTATCTCTTCTTTTATAAACGTTTGGTGTCATTTTCCTACTCAAAGGGATTGCTTAACCCAACCCAACCTAGAAAAGTAAGCGTGTACATTTACGTGTTTGAATGATTTCTGCAACTAGATCTTAAAAAAGATAGGTTTTTCACTTAGCCATTTACATCCTCACTCTTGGTATCTCATCCTCTCTTTCCATGTAACCTGCCACTTAAAAAATTTGAAAATTGCCCCCTAGAGCCTTTTAGGTTCATATGTAAATAAGACTTTTGGCCGAACTCTTTGGTTGGTTCAACCTAAACTCTAGACTCGCATTGAGTATGAATAAGCCGCTTAAAAGGACTCTTGGTTAGAGAAATCACTTCCTATTATGGACCAAACTACTTGGACTTTTAAACGGACTTGGGGAAAGGAGAATTTAGATTTTAACAAATAAAAGAAGTTAGACCGACGCCCTCTTAAATGAATAATGAGAACCCCTTTCGAATATGTTCATATATGTGCTTCTACTCATGTATACTGACTCAAATTGGTTTGACTTACAAAAGAGCGTCAAGGATTTCACCTGAGTTTCAGAATCCAAAGCTTAAGTCATAAAATAGCCATACAGAATGTATGAATTTAAAATTTTGGCTTGTTAGAGTGATGTACTGCCTCAATCTTTAAAATCTCTGCTACGCTTCTATGTCTCTTCGATATATTGTAGACATCTAAGATATAATCGTGAGTCTTGTCAATTTTTCTGTGATACATTATGAACATAGCCTACGAACCTACGAGGATAAAATTATAAATATATCACGCATGATCCTCATGATGGACTCACATTCCTTATCACATCGACGATTGAGTTGGTAAACTTAAGACTTTCACTGAAATAACTTATATATATCAACTGTAAGTACCAAGAATCTATAATGTAACTAAAAGATCGTTTGCGAAGTGGCTGCAGCAACTGAAGCATTACTCTGAAAGGCATAGGTTTCTCTTGTTACGACAAAGTATATAAAGGACGCAGCGTGACGTCTCTGGTAAAACTTGAAAGTCGGTAGTTGCAAAGTCCTCTTTTGGCGTCCTGTGAGGAAATTATAATATCACAAGTTACTACGGTTCCATGTGGGCAGCAGTTGACAATTCAAATGCTTCTAATCTAAGACTTCCCACGGTCTTGAAAAAAGCGTCAATATATATTGAGAGAGTAACCTGGACGACCACTAGTAAGCATATCGGTACCCCCCAGCATCATATACCATTGACGCATTCAGAGTCTTTTGTTGAACGAACAGATAAGGCCAGTTACAATTGATTCGCAAATGTCAAGGAATGTATAATAATTGATTCGACATTTTTGACCACTACTTTGCTTAATCAACTATAACTAATAGATGCATGAAAATCTCCTATTTCTTTTTCTGGTTTTAACTGCGATGCGCTTGTTACTACCCTCAACACCTAACGGGGTAGGTATATCCTCCCACCAATTCCAAACATGTCGAAATTGTTGAAATTATTTTGCAGAATTATCACAATAGCAGAAACTTTCTGAAAGTAGGCACTCTTCCGATAAAAGAACCAGAATCATCTTGTTATTTCTGAAGCTTGAGATCCTTTGCTTGACGGAATTACATCGGTATAAAGTTTCTAATTTTCTGCTATATCTGCACAACGGCTCAAACAAGAGGGAAAAATACAAGCTTCTGTGCATTTAAGAAGAATGAATGCTGCATGTAAGGAGATTCACATCAATGCACTTATCACACACACAGCAGCTCTACATGCTTTCGCTCATCATTAGAATTGCATCATATTACTCTACGCATCACAGCCTCCTCCCTACTTTTGCAAATCTTCTTGCTACTCCGAATATAACTGCCTTGGTCAAGAGTCCGCGGTCAAGGGTACAGGCAAGGACAATAGCACCACTAACAACTAGAAGCTTAGGGATATTTCTACCTAGAGGTTTCTTTGATGTATCATTGGTTTCAATCTCCAGTGAATCACCACGATTACTCTCCATTGCTTTTAGGTAGTCCGTACTGACTTTGGTGTTAACCTGAGCCATGAAAGCACAACGTGAAAGAGCAGCCCCAGATAGTCTTTGCTTCTGATAAGCACGTAGACCAGGCTCAATCTTCTTAACAGCTCCCCACATACCATGTCGTACTCCAAGCTTTGCAATCTCCCAAGGAATACCCATGTCCTCATGATGGAACAGTAAAACCTCACATGCAGTCAGTTGACCATCCCCTTTTTTAGATTCAACTGTTACAAATCCAACAGAGGCATAAATAAATGACATATAGCTTTGGAAATAAAGTGAAATTGCATTTTAAGAAGTAAAACTATTATTTGAGGAAAGAACTGACCATAAAGAAATTATCTACCTGCATGGATGCACCAGCTAGAATAGTACAAATCAACACGCCTAGGTTTATTTTGTCTTGGCACCGAGGAGCACGGAACTCCCTGAAAAAAATAACATGCCATGGCATGTAATCTTAGGAGTGTATTCCAAAATTTCCCAGATGATTTTTTATGTACCAAAGAGAAATGTATAATTAACTTATAAAAATTTGTAAGGCCCAGTTATATCTCAACGGTGGAATAACTAGTACAAAAAAGATATTTGGAAACCATTAGAATGACTTAATGCTCTTAATTTGCATTGACATTACAGGTTCCATGAATACAAGAAAGGATGCAGTTGACTGGTGTCCACAAGGCTTACAACAAGTAGGGAATCAAGCATTTGTTATACCTTTTCTGATTAAAATTCACGAGGTAACACCAAGTCACTTGCCTCTCAACACTACAATGAGCAATCAGGTAACCTTTTGCTAACAATGTGTTATGTACTGGGTCAGTACATAAAATAACCTTTTGCAGCTACTAGCCAATTTGTTATGTACTGGGTCAGTACATACAATAACAACCCGAGTTTTGATCAAAATAACACTGGTATATAAAATTTAGAACTATTAAAAGTGATTCATATTGCATGAATATGCTTCCGACATTCTGTCCTCCCAAAAGTACAAAACATATCTAACAAAAACTACTTAAACTTATATTGCTCATGGATGTGCTAAATTAAGTAATATGCATTTGGTAATGGCTAAAAATGACAAGGTTGAAGGCTGACCATTCAATCAAGATAACACAGAAGATAGTCTACAACTTACCCATTTAACTTTTGGAAACAAGAAACAAGAGGGGGAAAAAAACAAATGATATTGTCAAGAATAGAAAGTTAAGGTTATCTGCATACCTTTGTGACACAGTAGTACATTCGACCTGATTCCCAAATGCGACGTCCTATGACATATTCTCGATCACTACAAAAGAAGGGAAACTGATCGCAGAAAGCATGATTAATGCTCGTTTAAAGCAGTTCATTCAACAACAGATAGAAAAGTACACTTTTCCCACCTTGCGTATCCACTGCACAATCATGGTTCCCGTAGTGGGGCACTCGTCCAGAGTTGCAGCATGTACAAGCATGTCGTCCCATTTCATCCGAAATTCATCATCCCAAAAGAAGTCCCTCACCAATTCAGGAGTGGCATCCTCAAAGACAGTTCTGCTACGATATTGGGGAGGGCCATTCTAACAAAACCATTGAAAAAAATTTAAAACCAATAACCTGGATTCCACTAGCCTAATAAATTAGCAGAACTATGAAGTAAATACGAAGCAGTTAACAGCAAAGGTTATAATTCACATGTTCATTTGCTGCTTCCAACAATTAAACCAACACAAGAAAACCCACCTCAGAGTCTCTTCGCCAAGCTTGGTAGCTCATAGTTGGGGTAGAACGATCCATCATCTGAATCCAAGAAGGACCGCCATCTTTGACCTCGGCAAGCTTATGCAACACCTCTAAATCATCTGTTGTCACAAGACTAGACTTTTCCTTTACAATTCGTGACGAACTGCAAATTTAATGCAGTTGTTAGAGAAAAGAAAAGGAAAAAAAAAGAGTTAATTTTTCCTAATTTAGAAGTCTCATTGCCCGTGAAGAAGTTACTCGAATTCTCATGATATTTCACGCCGCTGAATCTATAAATTCAATTTTATTAGACAAATAACCTTAACCAACTGGTGAAAAGTAGACAAAACCCACAAACCTGCAATCGGGGTTAGTGGTAGATGGCACAGAGAAAGAGTTCTCTTGAGCACCATTATCAGGAGTCCAAGACACACAACTGGGAAACTGGAACTTGGGAAAATTAAAACTAGGAACGAATGAGGAAGACGTCGGCATCGATAATTTTACTTGAGAATTCTTAGAGACCGAAGAATCCATGTTCTCCTCACCCAGATACGCCCATTTTGGCTTCCATGTCCAACCGACGATAATCCCAACAACAACCGCGATCCATAAAGGAGCCATAAACATTAAAAGCTCACACAAAACGCTCCCAATTGTGGGTTTCTGCAAAATCTCCAAAAAAACAGACCACAAAGCCATTTGAAGCCACAGGACTAAGAAATCCCAATATGACCAAAGACAATAACTAAACTAAAAAGCAACAATGAAAAAGAAAAACCCTCGATTGAATAGAAATGATAAGGCGTCAAAGCACAGGGACCAGTAGAGGGTTTCAGAGAGGGGGAAAGGAAAAAAGAAGAAATTCCAGAAAAGAAAACAACTCAGAGGGTAGGGACCAAAATAAAAGAGGAGAGGAGAGGAGAGGGGAATAAAAGATACGGTGGATATGGGTTGGGTTAAGTTGCAGAGAGAGAGAGAGAGCAATCCAAGTTAAACTATGAGGATAAGGATTTCAGACATGAGCGGTAGGGAGACGATGTCCTCAGATCACTGTAGGCCCAATCCCTAAATTCTTCATTTTATTTTCATATTATTCATTTTTTGTGCTGCTGAGACTGAGAGGATGGTAAGCCCGAATAGAGTAGGAGCAATAGTACTATTGGTGCAAAACCCAAAAGTTGACCTGGTCTTTTTAATCGTTTCAAAGATTTGGTTATATATATGTATATATAGACATACGTCTAATGATGGCGCGTGGATAATTTAATCGGACCTACGTGCCTAATTGTATTGCAGAGGTCGGTGTGTGGTCTACGTTCTCATTTTTCACGGACTGTTGCTTCTTTGGAGCTTCTGTTTCTGTTCTGCGTTCTCATTTTTCACGTTTGCTTCTTTGGAGTTGCCTCGGCCGCTCATCTTTTCGACCTAACACGTTTTTCTTTTTGACAGAAAATGATAATTCAGTCTAACTGGAAATTATCAAATGTTTGTACTATTAGGATTGTTTCTAATATTTCATAAACCAGTAACAATAGGATTTTACTTTTCAATACAACCTCTGCACAATTTAATTAACTTTGGTTATTTTAAAAAAAAAATCAGCGTATGAAATTAGAAAGAAAAGTTGGATGTTGAAATAGTTAAGCTCAAGTAATTTACTTTGCGTGAAAAAGATGAAACTGAAGGATTTGATGTTGAGATATGTACATTTCAAATTTGGAGAACTAATATGACTCTTTTTTTTTTTAGTTTAACTATTTTTATTTTTTAATTGTCAAACAAATTTCTTATGATTTTTAATTTTTTAGAAAAATACATTCTCTTAAATTTTTATCAAAAATAATGATAAAATATACGTGACATAAATAATAACATATGTCTGCCAAATGTTGCTGATATGACTAAGAATAAACCAACCATATGAGTAAAATATAATAAATATTAACAATTTTCTATCAAATCTCTTTAATATTATAACTTGAAGAATGACTTAGGATGTAAAAGAGTTAAAGGTAAACTTGTTTCAGTATCTTTCAAAACTTTTTCTTCTTTGATTAGGTCATTAATTACGAGTTGTTCAAATATCTAGCTTATCAAGTGTAGAAAAGAGAACTCGTCAATTAAAAGGGTTTGACAAGAGTTTCTTTCACATACAAAGACTAAGGTTTCTTTCACAGACAAAGACTAAGGTTTCTTTCATACTTAACTAAAATAAAACTCTTGATTATAATTAAAAGTATAGCTATAACTATAATATTAATATTAATAAAATCAAATATGTAATATTTTATTCTTGAAGTTTTTAAACGTCATAATTAAATTTGACTTAATTAAATTAAAATTTCTCTCTTTTGTTGCTTTTTATGTATGACTTGTTAGGTTTTAATATGTTAGCAATAATTATAAATTATAATTCTATTTTATAATTATAATTAGATAAATTAAAACTCTTTTTAATACATCTTTAATATTCTAATTAAAAAATTTATAATCATACATCAATATTAACATCTAATAACATGTCATGATAACCCAAATATTAGGAATATCAAATTAGTTTGACTTAATATGTTCATATATGACAATGATATATACTTCAATCATTTTGTCATCCAATGTTTCAATTGAACATAGAGTGTATTTAGTATATTTAAATTCAACTATATTAGTCTTTGCTAATTAGTAACTCGTTTAATATTGATATTTGAAAACAATATTTTCAAATTTCAATTCACTCTAACTAGAAAATTTCATAAATCATTACTAATTAAGAATAGCATAACATTTTTCTTAATTGCTTTAGGGTGATGAATTCTATGTTAACTTTCTTATTTATCTTTATATAACTCAGTAATACATCTAAGTACTACCATATGAGCTACTCTAAATAAAATAGGTCATAACTAATATCAAAGAATAGTAATTTTCATATGATGTACTTTGATAATTTTAAGTATAAGGATCAATTATACAATCATCACAGTGAAAACACCAACATAAACAAATAATGTTTCATTTAGGATCCTCATGATCGAACTAGTTCAGTAAACTTATTTTCTAATAAGTAGTCATATATTTATTTAAGTATCTTCATACTTAAATTTATGAGATCAATCACTTTCCTCAAAAGAAAGAGATATAATGTATACTAATTTTACCATTCCATAGTTACATCATCTTAATAAAAGAATAATTAGGAATAATTTAGGTATAATACCTAAATACAAATTTAAACTTATCATTATATTTTTATCATTATTTTAATTGCATAGTAATTATTCTAGAAATTTTATCATTAATATTAAGAGTTAAATATAATTACCAAAACATATAAATATAAATAATACCTTTATTGAATAAATTAATAATGTCTTAAATTAATTATAGCAAATTGATTACCTACAAGGGCATAAACTAATAATCTCATACTTAAACTAAAGTTAATCATCTATATTTTTAATACTATATCTATTCATATATTGATCATGTCTCTTTTAAAGCAATGACTTAGTTTCTCTTAGGTAGGTACTCCCACCAATTTATTGTCTTTTCGCTCGACTATCTCCTAAATCAAGAGAAACTTTACGAATACTTAGTTAAACTATTGATAAGATCTTGGTTCTTTTTCTTGTGTAAGAACTCTATTGTTATGATACTAAAATACTATCAACTCAATAATACTAGGAACCACACTAAGTTTAGTGATGAACTTCTTAATCTAATCATCTTCCTTTGTTGCCTTAAACACTGAATGTACTATACATTAATTATAGAATTAATAATGGTTAGCTTTTTTAGAAATTTTCTAACTTACGTCAACTCTATTTGAAGTAAAGATATACCCTAACTGTGATATGCTCTATTATGATCAGACAATAAACTTATATCTAAATACCTCTAAACTCTTAGCTTAGCTTCTTTACAAACCAAAAAATTTTAAAGACATCTAATGACCAACGCTAGGATTGGCTTGAAATCTACATGTTATACTTAAAGCATAAGAAACAATTAATCTCATACGTAACATTGCATACATGGTTGATCCCATTGTTGAGGCATATGCAAAAAAATTCATTTTATCTCTCTCTTTCTGTATCTTCAATCACGTACTCTTTGATAAAGAAATCTTATGCGATATAAGTAAGAATCTAACCTTAGAATTACGTATGCTCAACCTTTTTAGAACTTTGTCTATGTGCATGTAATAGGATAAACCAAGTAACTCTTTGATCTACCTCTATAGATCTTTATTCCCATAATATGGGTTACTTCTCCTATAGAGAAGTTTTTGGAATACTAAATCTTTATATATTGAAGCATTAATATGTCATTTTCAATTGAAAATATGTCATATATATATATAGTACTAGAAAGATGATTGCACTCTTACTGACATTCTTATAAACACAAGGTTCATCTAAATTTTTAATAAAGTTAAACTCTTTGATTGTCTCATCAAAATTGATGTTCTAACTCTATAACACTTGGTGAAGTCCATAAATAGATTTTTGCAACTTATATACTTAATTAGGAAACTTCTTAGATTTAAAACCTTCATTTTACGTAATATATATAAGCAAATTCTTATTGAATGTCTTAACGTCCATTTTCTAGCTTTCATAATAATGGTATGCAACTATATACATTAAGATCCTTATAGACTTGATCATTTCTACTAACAAAAAAGCTTCATCAAAATCAATTCCTTGTTTTTGCTCCTAACCTTTAGCCAATAGCCTTCCTTTGTATGTATTTATATTATAATGCATGACAATTTTTTCTTTTAAAAACCTACTTATATCTAATATGAACAATCGCATTAGGTGCATCCACCAAAGTTCATACTTTAGTTAGTGTATATATAGTCCATTTTAGATCATATAGCTTCATGCCATTTTAAAGAATAAATTTAAGAAATTATTTCCTTAAAAACAGTAGCCTTATCATCTATAAGTAATGCATCATCTTCCCCTTTTCATTTACTAGTGCTTCATTTACTATATGTCTCTTGAACCCTTAATTATATATAATATCTATAAACTTAAAGTTCTTGTTTCATTTGAATATGCATTTGTAGTTCTTAAACTTCTATAAGTTCAACCCGCTCGTGCTATTATCTTTTAGAATAAATTCTTTTTCTAGGAATGTACTATGTCTTAAGATAAACACCTTTCATTTAAGAGGATAGTGAAATTGATATCTGACAATCTCTTTCAAATATTATTTAACTAGGCTTGAAGCTCATCAAATATTGTACATTTTATCCCATATCTCATATAAATTCTGGTCACATCCCCAAATCTTTAAGTATGACAAGTTTGGTACACTATTGGTCCATATCTTATATAAAGTCTTGTCATTCATTTTAAATAGAACTCTATTTAGATGGTAAGTTGTAATTTCAAAGGAATATCCTTAAAGGGAAATACGAAGATCTATGCAACTTATTATGGAATTTATCATATATAATAAAGCACAGATCTCCTTTCATATACTGTTGAGTTATAGAGTTCTAAATGGAGTTCACTAAAAGAGAATCTGATTCTGTTTTAAGTAACCAAGAAATACTTATTATGGAATTTATCATATATAATAAAGCACAAATCTCCTCTCATACACTATTGAGTTATAGAGTTCTAAATGGAGTTCATTGAAAGAGAATCTGATTTTGTTTTAAGTAACTAAGAAATATAGTCTAAATACTCATTACCAAGATCAAATCTAAGTTTTGTAATATTCTTACCAATTTATTTCTCAACCTTAAGTCTAGATTCATTAAATCTTTTAAATGATTCAAACTTTTGCTTCATTAAGTATACATAACAATATCTAAAATGATAAACTATGAATGTGATGAAATATGAATATCTACCTTTGCCTTGAGTAGACATAAGGGCATATATATCTGAATATGTAAGCTTTAGTAACTCAGTAGCTTGTTCTCCCTTTCTACAAAACTGTAGTTTGGTCATCTTACCTAACAAATAAGATTCATAAGATTTATATAATTTATAATAAAAAGGATCCACATATCTTTCTTTATGTAATTTGATATTATAGCTTGAATTAACCTACAATGCTATAAATAAAATGGGTTTTGGCCTATTAATTTTCTCTTCTCGCTATTTATATTAAGGATTAGCCTTATAGTCCTAATTCATAAAAACAGTTTATAAGTGATCCAAATTCATAATAACACCATCTTTATAAAAAGAACAAATTTTATTCTTAAAATAAAGACTTATTCTTAAAATAAAGACAAAAACATTCAAATCTAAACCAGAAATGAAAATAATCACTACAAGAAAATCATGGAATAGCAGAGGAAATTTTCCAACGGACAGAAAATCGACGCTATTTACCAACGGAAAATTATTGTCCGTCGGTAAATAAAATATATTGTTTATATATAGGGACGGAACTATATATCCGTCGGCAATACTAAAGGGAAAGAATTTCGCATAAAATCTCTGACGACATATTGCGACGACACAACCTACGGTGTCGGAATAAATTGCGGGGAACGGTTCTCGCAATTTAATTGCTTCGGATAGATACCGAAGGGCATAATTCCGTCAAAAATTTACTGATAGATTAGACACCACCATCAGTAATAATTGCGGGAATTACTCCCGCAATTAATTAGCTTCGAACAATTACCGACGGTGAAGATACCATCGGTAAAAAGTGTTTCAGCCCCTTTTATAGACCGACGTAATGTGTTCCGTCCGTATCTGTTTAATTAACTGCACCGATGGAATTGGTGTTCCGTCAGTGAATCGTCGTGTTTATCAGACCAAGTGGTTAGCTTTTCATTAATTGTACCGACGGAAGGTGGGTTTCCGTCACAAAACGAAGTGGTTACACAGGCGATGAACTAATTGGGAAACTTAAATACCTACGGAATATAAATTCCGTTGGTAACTGTCAGCTATTTGCTAAACCAAACATCTTTGTTTGGTTGAAGACGAGACGGTAAAACCTGAATCATCGACAGAATCTGCGTTTCGTGGATGATTCATCGGTTTTAACACGAGCACATGGTGTGCGTTAAATTAATTGTAGCGATAGACTGAGTTTTTCCGTCACAAAAAGAGCGGTAACCGCAGGCGGTGAAGTAATTTGGAAATTTAAATACCGACGAAATTTAGATTCCGTCGGTAAATGTCGACAATTTGCGTCGTTTGGTTAACGACGACAAGGTAAACCTTAAATTACAGACAGAATCGCCTTTAAATCGCGCTACCCCACCTCCTCCCCCTCTCCC
>JANZXR010000171.1:27318085-27332933 GCA_027575705.1 Erythroxylum echinodendron
AATCCTTAAGCCAGAATTCACGCGTTCAACAGTTGTTTCCATGGATCCAAACGGCAACGTGCAGCCTCGTCAGAATCTGGCTGAACCAAGCACCTTGATTCCTTTTGGTCTCACGATTTACACACACATAGTTCCTCAGACTGAACCGACCATAAGCATAGATACTTTTATAGATCATCGTCTGCATGTTTTCGTCATGTAGTTTATGGTTTGCGTTGGTAAGTGAGTTAGGTACCACTTTGACTTGGGGACGTCTACTTGGTCCTTCTCATGCGAAGAGTTTATGCCACGTTTTTGGAACTATTAGAAAAACATTTTAACCCTTTTATTTATTTATTTATATAGTTGACAATACTCACGAACGAATTGCGCGCGTTCTTCTTTTTAGCCGCAATGGAGTCTGGCGAGTGACAATCTTTTGATGGCATCCTCTTCGTTAATAAAACAATACCCTTCTTAACATAAATTATTGCTGGGTGTGTGTATATGACCCAGTCCTTAGCCTCCTTTTACAACTTGGACCATGAAAGGATATGCGGCATCCTTCGAATTCATAACTGTGTGGCTAAGTAACACCCTCACTTTGTTGCATTAACTGTTTATCACCCCCCATAGCTTCAGTATCATTTTCATCAAACAAGTGTTTGTGATGTCCTAGCGTTCTGACTTGTCACTTATTTCATTTTAGAAGCAATTGGAAACTGGGAAGTCTATATCTGTTATTACGGGATCAACATTGAAAGTGATAATCTCCTAGTGGTTTCCTTTCGCTTTTTATTTGGTAATAGAAACTACTTATAGTCCTCGATGGTACTGTGGCATCCAGGGCAAAGCTTGATTACTCACATTTTTCCTGAGTGCATAACAGAAACAGTATATGAAGACATGTGCAGAGTTTGAACATAAGAAATTTGGTCGACAATTGGCGTAAGATGCATCTAGAAGCTCTTGACAAGACAATAAGGCCATCTGAGCATGTCAACAGCAGGTGTTGGAGAGGGAGGACAAAATATAGCAACGACTTAAGGCAACTAGACTTATTGCTTCGTCTTATGCTTTTGGTACCTCTGGACTTGGGACTTCTGCTTCTTCTGCTTTTGGTATCTTTCTTTCCATCCAGCCTTGTTTGGGGGCCTTCTCCTAATTTAGTTTGATCCCTGATATGTGTATCTGCCGCTATTTTGGATGTACAATGAACATTAGATTATGGGCCAACTTTTAGCCTAGTATAAAATAAGCTTCTATATACCAGAAAAATAAATGGACCAATTTTGGATGACTTGGGTTGTGACGCCAACATATAAACGATAAAATACATACGAGACTCTTGTTTTCTCGATTATATATATATATATATATATAAATAAGACGAGTTAGGCTAGCGCGTGTGTCTATAAATCCAATTTTATAATCCAAAATTCAGAAAACAAGAGTCTCGTATGTATTATATACATATATAAAAGTTAAAGAAAGACAAGTTAGCTCTAACGCTAGCGCATGTGTGTATAAATTGTAACCCAAAATCCAGAAAACAAGAGCCTGTATGTATTATATGTATGTAGGTTAAATAAGACGAGTTAGCTCTAGCGCTAGCGCTGTTGCGTGTGTGTCTATAAATCCAATTTTATAACCCAAAATCTAGAAAACAAGAGTGTCGTATGTAATTTATCGTGTGTATATATATATAAGACTGAGTTAAATGGAAACAAACTTCTAAATTTACTTGCATTATGAATTTGAAAGAAGAAATAAGTTTCTAATTAAATTAAATTAAATTGTTATTGTAATTTTTGAGAAATCGAGTTGAGATTCGATCCCGATCGCAACGAAATAATTACGAAACTTTTTAATAATTTTGATTTCTCAAAAATTCAAGATCTATTTAATTCTATAAAATGATTAACACAAATCATAATAAAGCAAAAACTTAATTCATACCTTATTTTGGAGCTTAATTTTTGGCTTGTTGTATCCCTCGAATCGTTCTCGAAATTGATTCGTTTCAACCACTATAGCCGCACAAATGTCCGACCTCTAACGGTATCCACATAATGAGTTGAGAGATCTCTGTAACTCTTACAAAAAGGGTTAAGCAAGAAGTGCAAGCTCTATAGAGTTAAAGCCTGTTTATAATAGTTTCTAGACATTTTGATAATTTCAATTAAACTTTAATTAGAATTATTTGTAATTCTAATTTTGTCTAAATAAAATCCAATATCTCATATTGATCCTTATTTATTAAATATATCATATTTAATCATAAAGTTTTTAAACTTTACAATCAAGTCCAACTTGATTAAATTAACTTTGCTCTCTTCAACCCATTCTATATGTGAGACCTATTAAATTCTCAAATATATTGGAAATGATTATAAATTCTAATTATAATTCATAATTAGAATTAAATAAATTAAAACTCTTTTTAATTTATCTTTAATTATCCAATTAAATAATTTATAATCATAGACCAATATGAGCGTCTAGCAACGCATTATGACTATCCAAATATTTAGGAATGTCAAAGTGATTTTGACTAACCTTCCCGTGCATGAGTTTTTTGGTATAATTCAATCATTTTATCATATAATGTTCTGATTAGAAACAGAGAGCATAGAATTAATGTCTACCATATTTTGAGTTCAATCATATTAGTTCTCTGCCATTAGCTATTTATTCAATTAATGATATTTGTAAACTATTTATAAAATGTCATTCCATCTTGGCCAAAGGTTTCCTGAATCAATACTAATCAAGAAAAATGGAATATTCTCCCTAATTACCCAGAATTAAGCTATTACCTTTGATATTCAAGTTGTTCTTGGACAATTATGTATTCAACAGTTGAAAATTAGAATTATTGTTCTCTGTGACGTTTCCACATAAGCCTACTGAAGAGGACATCTATACTCCCACTAACCTATGTCTAAGAAATTTGGTTCACTAACTTAGCATCAACTATACTAATCAAGGTAAGTTTGACTTATAACAAAATAAATGTAAGAAAGCAAGTAATCATTTATATGCCATGATTACTAAATTAGATTAGGACTTTAATCATATTTGGTTACTTCCATTATTTTACTCGAAATAATAGCCCTCACTACTATTCGAAAAGATTACTCTAATCTTTCTAGTGGGCTAAGATCCATTTAAGTATAGCTGATCTTAACTTTGCTCAACAAACCAATTAGACTTAAATTAGGTAGATAACAACTTTATCAATCTCATCTCATGTAGCTCCTAGATCAGTTATGTGACAACTCTTGCCAAGATATATCTTATATATTATTCCTAACCTTGCCTCTAAATTCATATGATCATGAGTTTGCTTATCCAAATCACACAAATTTAGTTAAGTAGAACCCACTATTATAAGATTAAACATGTTCGGGTTAAAGAGGCCTTGATTTTGCTCAACTACCTACAATAAACTGAACTCTGGTTTATTCTTATAACAATGGAAGGAAACAATCACGTTCTTAATGTATATTTAAAATTTTAACGAGGGATTTAACTTCATTTGTCTCATCCACTATAAATTGCATGTAAAATATCACACATACAAAACATACAATTTATCATGTATCCAATATATATATCAACCATATAAATAAAGTATGTAACTTATGCACTCACAATCAAATTATATGCATAAAATATCAAGTTTCATTTGATTCTATTTATTGATCTTCATAAACTAAAATAACATTTCCAACTCCTTTGAAAGATTAAATTAGAATAAAACTATATTCCTAAATAAATTAAATTTCTTTTCCAAACAGAAATTTAATTTGATTTGAAAATAATTTTCAAATCAAATTGGAAAATATTTCCAATTTATCTTGACTCCTTTTAACAAAAATTAATTGAAAACAAATTTCAATAAATTATTCTTCTTACTTATTATAATTTAGAAAAAACTTCTTTTTAAAACTTATATAAGTAATACATTCTAATCCGATTAAAATATTTCTAATCTAATTAGCAATTACTATTTCTAATCTCATTAGAAATTACTTTCTCTTAATTAGAAAACTATTTTCTAAAATTAAAAGAAACTACTTTCAAAATTAAATAAAGCACTTTTAAATTTAATTAAGAAATCATGATATATTATTTATTTAGAGATTGATTTCTTAATTAACTAGAAAATCTTTCTTTAATAAATTAGAAAACTATTTTAAAAAATATTAAAGAAAGCACATTTTTCTTAATTAATAAATGAAAATAATTTCAAAATTTAATCAAAAATACTTTTTCTAGAAATCAAAAAACTTATTATTTATAAAGAAACAATTTCTAAATAAATTAAATAATAATTCTCTAAATAAATAAAGATCATAAATTTAATTTATCTCAAGATAAATAAATTTAACTAAGAAATATTTTTCTCAATTATTTAAGAAAACAATTTTTTTAATTTTAAGGAGTCTAATTAATTAATTTCAAGCTAATTGAAACTGATTAATCCTTATTTTAGAGACTATTTTTCTAATTAATTAATTTCAATTTAATTGAAAATAATTAATTCTAATTTTAGAAACTAGTTTTCCAAAATTAATTAGGAATCAATATAATTATTAATCTTAATCATATTAAGAAAAATAATTACTTTAATTTTGGAATTGAATTTTGTTTTTAAAACAATTTTTAAAAAATGTTTGGAAAAAAATTTATTAAGATTACATTAATCCTAATCTTAAAACATGTCTTATTCTGATACTAGAATAGACCAAAAGAGTATTCAAATACCCTTTATTCTTAGTTTTAGGTTGGAAAAATATATAGCCAAATAAGTCTATTCCTAAACCTAGGTCCAAACATCATCTTCTTCTTTGAGAAAACCCTAAAATCAAGGAGGCCACCTACAACCCATGCTGTTGCCGACCACCACCCTTCTCTAAGACTGCTGTCGAAGACCACCGCTGGTCGTCGACTTTACCAGTGACAATTTGCCACTAGTTTTGAGCCATCACCAGTGGTGGTGTGTAACTAAACCATTGGTGTTACGCCACTGGTTCCAAGGTCACTGGTGGGCGACTCCCGCTGGTGGCTCCTTCATAGCATCACCGGTTTCTAGTAAGTGCGGTCACTGCTGACACCATCTCATGGAATCGCATTCTAACAACCAAGCAACAACAAATACATAAAACTCAAACGTAGACAACCAAAAATTGCAACACCCGCAAGCAACAACGCAAACGCAAACAGAACAAGGAGCGGTTACGTATTTGATTTTCTTAATCATATGGGCAAAATTTTCCAAAAAAAGGAACATGAATATCGAACAAATGCATAATTAATTTCAAATCCAAAAACCGTATTCAAAACACATTCGCAGAAATATAAAGAATGTGTAATGCATTTTTAAAAGAAATAACCATAGGCATCCAACTTCCATAATTAACCACCCAACAGATGTGAAAACCAACCAAGTACGCATCAGTTTTTCCATAACACAACACGAATTCTAGTAGTCATGCAAACAAAAATTACACAAACACAGCAAATAAAATCGTAAGCCTCTTATTGCAGAATTCTAGAACAATTCAAGTATCAGATCAGATCAGATTTTTTGATTCCAAAATTCGATCAATAACAATCAAACGTTTAATCAAATTACAAAATTATAAACCTGGCTCTGATACCATTGTTGGGAAACCAAGTCGGGATCCGGTCCTAATTACAGCGGAATAATTACGAAACTATTTCATAACTTTGAGTTCTCGAAAAACCAAGATTTATTGAATTATATAAAATGATTAACACAAACAATAACAAAGAGAAATTTTAATTCTTACCTTATTCCGAAGCTTAATCTTTGTCTTGTTATATCCCTCGAACTATTCCTAAAATCGATTCGTTTCAACCACCATAGCTGCACAAATGTCCGGCCTCTAACGGTATCCAGAGAATGAGTTGAGAGAACTGTGTAAATTTTATAGAGAGGGTTAAGCATGAAGTGCTAGCTCCATAGAGCTTAAGCCTATTTATAATAAGTTATAGGCATTTTGGTAATTTCATTGAAATTAAAATATAATTTTAATTAAACTTTAATTAGAAATATTTGTAATTCTAATTAAATACCAATTTTGTCTAAATAAAATCCAATATCTCATATTGATCCTTATTTGTTAAATATCTCATATTTAATCATAAAGTTTCTTAAACTTTGCAATCAAGTCCAACTTGATTAAATAGACTTTGCTCTCTTCAACCCATTCTATATGTGAGACTCATTAGGTTTCCAAATATATTGGCAATGGTTATAAATTCTAATTCTAATTCATAATTAGAATTAGATAAGTTAAAACTCCTTTTAATTTATCTTTAATTCTCCAATTAAACAATTTATAATCATAAATCAAGATTGGCCTCTAGCAATACATCATGACTACCCAAATATTTAGGAATGTTAAAGTAATTTTGACTAACCTTTTCGTGCATGATTTTTCAATATAATTCAATCCTTTGCATCATAAAATGTTCCGATTAGACATACAGTATGGAATTAATGTCTATTCTATTTTGAGTCTAATCATATTAATTCTCGCCATTAGCTATCGAATCAATTAATGACATTTGTAAACTATTTACAAAATGTCATTCCACCTTGGACAAGGATTTCTTGAATCAATACTAATCGAGAACAATAGAAAATTCTCCCTAATTACTTTAGGGTGATGAATCTTATGTTAATCACACAACTGTCTCCATATAATTCATACTATATCCAATGACTATCGATTGAACAACCCATGGTTAAATAGGTCATAAAAAGTATCAAAATGTAGCAATCTCTATACAAGATAACTTTGGTGATCTCAAGTCAAAAGATCATGTACAATCATCATAATGAGAATTCTAAAGACGTGCAAGCAATGTTCCAAACGGATTTTTCATATCGTGTCTGTTCAGTAAACTTATTCTCTAACAAGCACACATATGTTTGTTTAAGTATCGCTATATTTTAGCCTATGAGATCGACTACTTCCTTCATAAGGAAAAACAAAACATATGCTAGCCTTTTTACACTTTATTAATGTCCAATCTTAATAGAACAATGACTAGGAACATTTAGGAATAATACATAAATGAAATATGAATCTTATTATTATAATCTCATTATAATTTCATTTGCAATGTACAATTATCCTATGGATTTTATCATATACATCTAAACATGTACAAGATAAAGAATGCCTTTAAATAAGTTTTTACTAAACTACAACCAAAGCGATTGGCTGTAGGGCATAAACCAATAGTAATTAGTTTAATAATAATTAGAAATAAGTTTCTAATTGAATCAAAATCAAAATCTAATTTGATTAGTTAAACTCTAATTAGAAATGAGTTTTTAATTAAAATAAAATAGTTACAATTATTAATTTGATTAGTTCAAATAATAATTGTAAACAAGATTTGTAAATTACGTAAATTTCATTAGACTATAAACATTAGTTTGTTGTTGTGTTAGGAAAATCATTATTTTAAGATTTTTTTAGTTTGATAAGTAGCTTCTAATTTTTGAAATTTTTTCAAGAAAATGTCAATTATGAAATAGACACCCAGATTTCTAAAAATTGCATCATTCCAGAAGCAATTCGTATATGGAGAAGATCTAACATAACATGTTATTACTAATAGTCGTTTAATACAAGAGCTATATTATAGAGGTTGTTTGACTTTTGCAGATGCTGAAATGAAGTAGATAACTTTACTCTCAACATTTCCATAACCAGAAAATGAATTATGAAGCATGCTATAAAACTTAGATTTGCCTAATAAAAAATATAATTAGTTAATGATAATGTTTACAAAAGTAGTTCAAAGAGGATAATTGATTAGAACTTTGTACCTACTTGATCTTCTAAACAACAATGTCCCACTAAGGATCTAAGGAAGTCAAGAAGTACGCAATCATATCCCCAGCAGTAGAGAGGCTATTTCCAATAGATGCACAGGAAAAAGTTTTTTAAAATGGTTTGAAGAAAATAATAGCCAAATACGTAAATAAATAACTGTGTAAATGAAAAATCAAAATAAAGATAAAAGATAAAAGATAAAAGATAAAAGATAAAAGTAAGTAAATAAATAAATAGATAAGAAAGAAATAAATAAGTAAATAAAATAAAAATCAATTAAAAAAGTGAAATCAATAAATAAAATAACTAAAGGAGCTAATGCTTCAAACAAAAGTATTTAGGCTAAAAACAACAAAATAATTAAAGAAGAAGATTCAAAGGGCCTATGAAAAGAGAAGGACCTCTTTATGTAGGATTATCTTTTCATATTTTATTTCACTAAAGTTTTCTATTGAGGGTCAAGTCCTCGGTAAGCTTAATCACAGGTTTCTATACGAAAAAGTTTTAATATTTATAACCTCAATATTCCCGCAAGCTCACGGGTCATTTGCATAGTACTTAAGGTGTTGATCTCACGAGGAGGTTAATTTAATCCTAAAATCTAAGGTTGAACTTAATTCTAAATAACTTAATGAACAAAACTAAACAAGAAAATAATTCAATCACACAAATAAATCCAATAATCAAATATGAAAATATAAACACAATATAACAATTGCAACGCAAAATCACAAAATAAACTAAAAAATACCAATTGAGAGAAAGGAGGTTTTTATCTGACTTCAATGAAAACCTAATTGATTGTGAAGTTCTAGAGGTTGCTAGGGTTGATTACTCTCTCTCAAGTTATAATCATTAAGCCTAATTATTAACCCTAATCAGATTATGATAAATTGCAATCTCTCGATTCATAATTTATCCCAAAATCTAAATTAGATCTTAAGTTGTCCAATAAACTATCAAAACCTATGCAAGATCTCTCTTTAAATAAATTTACCGGTTTAACTCAATTCTTGATCTATTAAACTACCTAACTCTCGTTAGTGCAATTTAATGATTTTCACTCAGTTCACCCTCTTAGTTTGTTACCGAATTATAAAGTACAGAATTTGAATCACAAATAATTTAATAAAAACATAATAAATCAACTTTCATTAATATCAAAGACAAAATTCCCAAGGTGAGTTTAGACAAGTATTCAACATTCAACGAATCTATCATCTATGGCTATCTCAAATCCTATACAATCACAAAGAACAAAATAAAACTATAAATAGATTCATAATGGAATGACGAAGCCAGCAATGGCAGGAAACCTCCTGTTTTGGGAAGTACTTTACGTAGGCTTCGTCTCCACATCTCTCCTCCGTCTTTTCCTTCCTCAATCTCTCGATAAAGCCCTCTAGGGTTTTTGGAATGTGGCTGATGCAAAAGCTCCCTTCTTCTATTCTTTATGTTCTTTAAATACCTTGGTAGCCTTAGGGTTTTTTCGGGGTCGAAATGGTCTGAAAGATCCCTCAAAACATAACTTTTTCTCTTGTTTGTGTGTTTGCCAGATGTAGGCCACGATCACGATCGTGGACCTGTCTATCACGATTGTGGCTAACATCATAACTCTTTATCACGATCGTGGCCCAAATGCCATGATTGTAGCTTTTTGTAGAGCCTTTATGTCATGATCATGGTCTGGTTCACATGTCTCTTTCACGATTGTGCTCTATTGTGCCATGATCATGGGCTGTGGTTTCGGCCCGAAAGTCTCCGAATCAATATTGGCCCTAAAACACTAACAATTGCATCAAGGTACCTTAAAAATATAACATTTAAGCTCAAAGACTTATACTAACCCATAAAAACACTTAAACACATAAACTAACACAATTCTAACCTAAACAAACACTAAACACTCAAATTAACACTTAATACATAATAAATTAAATCCTAAAATATGATGCAAATCACACCTATCAAAGCTCTAATAAGAATATAAGGAAAAGTTTTCATTTCGTCTTCTGAATGAAATAATTAGAGTAACTGCATATTAAGCTTCAAAGACTTCCTTACATGAATTAGTTCAATCTCCACATAGGGTTTGTTACATTTAGATGATGTTCATATTAAGTGATCATGATCATTATGTATTGAACTAAGTTGTATTAAACTATATAAATTATATTCATTTATGTATGCTAAGCTTGATATTGTTCATTTTATCAGTACATATTTTATATGATTTTTTCACTTGAAAATTTTATCAAGTATGTTAATTAGTGTTCAATTTTCATAGGAATGATGATTGAGAACATCTATGATCTTCTAATTTTGTAGGGAATTAAAATTTGTTGATTTATTTATATATATATATATATATATAATATTGTATTTCAATTATGGCTACTACATTAAAGAATATTATTGATGAACTTAATAAATTTGAGAAATTAAATGTCAACAATTATGAAATATGGAGCATGAAAATCCAATATAAACTAGAAGAGCAAGAGGCTTTAGAACCATTAAACATAAATATGAACGTTATTGAGGAAGGCAATATAGCCTAACATAAAAGGAACCATAATGCTTATGAAATATGGAGAAAGAAGAACTCATTGGGTCATTTTACATATTGAGTAGTATAAATAATGATATAACATGTGAGTTTCAAAAATATGAAACTGCTAAGGACATGTGATTTGCTTTAGTTATACATTTTGAAGGTACCTCAGTAACCAAAATATGTTCGCTCACTATCAAGCTTGATACATATAAGAAACGAACATGTTATACGATGCAAAATCATTTAAGGTATATATGAAACATGATAAGTGATTTATGATACACTGATTATGAGTTATCTGATGAGAACACGTATAACAATAGCCACTACTTCTGCTAAAAACTTAGTGGAAGATGCTTATAATTCAACATGTTTGTGGCTACTTTAACAATTGTTATGTTCTTTCATTTTACTATATAGTTTTGCTATGGTGTATAGCTTGCTATCGATTATCTCTGCATATTGAAATGGTTGCAAAATAATTCAAATTCTTTGGAGGTAAATTCTCCATCATAATCATTCCAGAGTTTTATGATTGAACACTTAAATGCTTTCTCCACTTCAACTTTAAATTTCTTGAAAAACTCAAGAGCCTCTACTTTCTCTTTTAGGAAATTCACCCATGTCATTCTTAAGAAATCATAAAGATAAGAAAATACTTACTTCCTTTTACTGACAACATTTGCATCAGTCCAAAAATATTAGCATGAGCTAGCATTAAAGGTTTAGTGTGTCTCCAAGACTTGTCTATTAGGAACCTTTCACAATCATGTTTCACGATTATGCAAGGTTTACATTTATAAGAAGTTAGGTTCAGTACAACTGGTAGAACTATAACCATCTTCTGGTTATGCAACATTTATAGTCCACTAAAGCTAATATAAGCAAACCTTCTATGCTAAAGAATTGTATCATCTCTTGAGGCAATAAATGCAATAAGATCAAATTGTGAAAACATAATCGAAAACATTTTATTTTCAGGCATTTTTACCGAATAGACCAAATTCTTAATCCTTTTGTCCTAAATCATACATTCTTCATTGTCAAATATAGTATAATAAACTTTTTTCAATAATTGACCCAAGCTTTAAGCATTATCACCCAGATTTGGAATATATATGACATTATGGATGAGTATCCTACTATTTTTGCATCTTACAACAATTGTGCCAATATCAAATATTTAAACTTAACTGTTGTTTCCCAAGGTCACTTTAATTTTCATTGTTTCATCAATTTCCACAAAAAAATTTCGGTTTCTTGTCATATGATTACTGTAACCACATTCTAAATACCACACTTCAGAGGATATAGCAATTAGAAACTGAATAAGAAACTAATAAATTATCTGACCCATCATCTTTTTCTTAATAAAAATTAGCTTGATCTTTTTGTTCACATTTCTTAACTATATGACTAAGTAATTATAACATTGAATTGCATTTTTTCCACGGTCATATTTATTTTTTTGCTAAAAATTTCGCTCCATATGATTGTCTTTACCATAATGAAAGCATAAAAGAATTTACATTAGCTTGATTTTTTTTGGACCATTTGAGCCATCTTGACCTTGGTTATAGCTAGAGTGGCCATGCCCACGTTCTCTTCTATTGTGATATCCACCTTTTCTTGTGCCTTAAGATTTTTTCATATTAACCTTCATTTGAAAAGCTTGCTCCATAGAAGCTCGAGTTAATCTAATTAAGCAAGCTTCATGTGAGTCAAGACAATCCATTAGTTCAACCAAGGAATAATCATATATATACTTGGATTCTTTTATAGCAATAATAACATGATCGAACTTAGGTGGGCTCAAAATCTTTCAACTACTTTCTTTTCTATCAAATCTTCACCAGAAGAGCAAATTTGATTTACAAGGGTAGAGATTCTTATAGAGAAATCTTGAATTGTATCAATCGACTTCATTGTTAAATTCTCAAAATCATGATGCAATGTCTGCAATTTCAGTCACCACTTTGTTGGACCCTTGATGATAATGTTCTTGCAACAAATCCCATGCCTCCTTTAAGGTAGTTACTCCTATCGCTCATGGGAAAAAAGGGTAATCCATTCTTTGTTGCATGAAAAATAAGGCATTTGCGTCTTTCTTCTACTTCTCCTTGAACTCATTTTTCTAGGCCATTGTCAATTGTGTAGCTTGATTTAGATCTGCAAGCTCATCAAAACCATTTTTCACCAAATCCCACAATTCTTATGACCTAAATAATTTGTGCATTTTGAGTGACTAAAATTGTTAATTGGTTCCAATGAAAGTAGGAACATTACAAGTACTCGAGTTAATGTTGTTGGCTACCATTCACCCTCTCTCTTTTTTTGTCATTGCACACTCTCACTTGCTTGTCTTAACCCTAATTTCTTTCCCACAAACCACAACAATGTGGGCTTTGATACCAAGTGTAGAAAGAGAAAGAAAATATACTTTGAGTGGAGAATAAATTGTCGTTTTGTATTCACTCTAGAAACTTCAACTCACTGATAATATATATATATATAGACATTTGGTTCTTACAAATAGGAAGCAAGTAGCTCATGTATTTATTTATTGGTGACACAAATCAAAGAAATAACATATAATATGCCTAAATAATAATAATAGAGCGGAAAATGGAATACATTTTGAGAAGGTGATAAAAAAACTTGAATTAGTCAATATCACGATGTCAACTGTAGAATTTCTGATAAGACAGACTAGGAACCAATATATAAACAATGTAGAAGAAGGCTGGTAGAGTTGAAGATTCGTAAAATGGCTGTTGCACGTCCTATGTTGTACTAGATAAAGATTATAAATTTCAGTCATCCCCTCCATTTCGCAGAATTGCCACCATCAAAATTTGTGTTTCTATGCATTATCAACGAATCTCTGAAAATCACATCCCATACATTGCTGGGAAACAACGTAGCCCTACACGAAGGGCAGGTAACTTCAACTTCATCGTCCCATCTATCCATTACAAAAATTTAACAGAATCTGCGACATTTTTTAAAGAAAATGTCGTAGATTGTGAGGACTTTTGGCGACGTTTCGAAAACGTCACAAAAAGTATAAACTTTCCTCGACATTTTGTGTAAACGTCGCAGATTTTTGGAATTTTTTGCGATGTTTTTCAACAAAAAGTCATGGAAGAGAAACCGTGACGTTTTATTAGAGAAAACGTCGCTGTTGGCTTCAGGAGCAACACGACGATGTTTGGTTTAAAACCAAACGTCATCGTTTTTGTTTGGTTAAAATTTTAGCCGTGGTCGTCTTCCCCCCCACCCAATCTGCGCATTGTCCTCTGTTCTCTGGTGCGTCTCCTTCCCCCCCACCTAAGCTAATCTGCTCCGTAGTCTGTTGTATCTCCGACCATATTCATCGTCTTCTCCGACCGTATTCGTAGTCTCCATCCGTTTTCTGGTGCGTCTCTCTATGTTTTTGTTTCATGTGTGTGGTATGACATTTTTTCCCCTCCCAATCTCTCTATCTTCAGATGTTTTTTATGTTGTTTGATTAAATATTAAACTACATTTTAGACCATAATTGTATATCTCCATTCTCCATTTAATTGAATGTATTCTTTATAAATTGGGTTTCTCTCCCTTTTCTTTGGTTTTAGCTGGTAAGGTTCATTTTGTATAATACCCATTTTCATGTCCTACTTATTTCCGTTGTGCAAGAGTGTGAATTTTCTCTTCGTCTTCCTCTTTCCAGTGCTGAACAAAGAAATATGTCATTGACAATCATCAGTGTAGTGTTCCTCTTTCCAAGTAAGTTTGCAACTTGAATTAATTTGGGTTCTCTGCGGTGTGGAACAATTTGATTGTTTAAAGCTTTTTTTGCTCTTATTGTTGATTCATTAGTGTCATGCACTATTCACTCTTCTAGCTTTCTGAACTTAGTTATTTTACACTTATATATAAAATGTCAGCTGAATTCCAAAATATGGGTTTGATCATGTTGTTAATGCTGAGCTTGAATGGTTTGATCCAAAAATGTGTCAGCAGAAGTTTGAAGTTAGAGTTAAATGGTTTGATCATATTGTTAATGCTGAGCTTATTTCTAAAATTATAGATGATGTCCCTATAAATGCCACTTATTCTATTGTTGTATATTTTGTCAATTAAGATGTAGTTGAATAAGAAATTGGGGTTATAAGAAACAATACAATTGATCTAAATATATAAAGAGAGAATGTATCTATTGATGTACAGATTAGAAAGGAGTTTAACTTAGGTTTGGATGATGAAGTGTTGGTAATCTTTAAGTATATATTTTGTTGTTTTTTGAAAAGGGGAAAACTAAAGTAAAAGAATAGAAAGTTTTGTTTGTAATATATAACAAAAAAGGAGAAACCTAAAAAAAAATAGATAGTAATGTTTGTAATATATCTTGAAGATTGTGAAAGTACCTCCAATCTAAAAACTT
>JANZXR010000171.1:27349130-27366407 GCA_027575705.1 Erythroxylum echinodendron
CTTCCTTTAATATCTTAAATTCTCCGTTCATAATGAAATTGTCCAAAAAGATCGTGTGAGAATGAAATATATTAAAACTATAACAAAACATATTTCAATACATATAATCCAACAGGCTAAACATATCAATTTAAATAAAACAAATATATCTAATAACATAGAACTTTTTATTATATCATTCATGGCTCTGATAAGTTTATAAGGATTTGGGACCGCTGAACCTCAACTCGAGTTTTGGTTAGCACAATGGTATCAGAGCCTTAGAGGATTCGCTACGTCTCAGGTTCGAGTCCCCAGAAGAACTGGTTGGACACACAGCGAGCGTGGTGAGTTTATAAGGATTTGGGACCGCTGAACCTCAACTCGAGTATGTACATATATATATATAGATATATATGTATATATATATATGTACATATATATATATATATCAATAGTCTTAAAACCCTGAGGAAACATCTTTTTAGCATCTTCATCACTGATGCTAGCAGAAATAACCACATTATCTCCTAGTTTCCAATTTGTAAGGGTCGCAATCTTCTTTTACTTCTCTACTTTCTGCAGCGAATCCAACACTTTCATCACCTCATCCATGTTTCTCCTTGTGGTTGGTAGGTATAAAAGGATTAGTTTTATCTACAAGGCCAAAGCACGTCAACTTTCTTAACATTTGTAAGTTACCATACTTAAATTTTCATGAAGACAGAATACATGTACACCTTCTTGTCGGAACCAACTACATGGAGAGGTTAAGAAGGAAGATTTCTTTCATAGAGTCCTCATGTAGATCAACCATGTCATGTTCTTTGATAGCCTTACAATTTGTAGGAAGGAAGCAAGGTGACATACCCCATTATATGCTACGTTCAAGAATAAAAAATTCAAGAAGAAAACACGGCGTTTATGAATCAAAAATCCATATACATCGTTTCTATCCTAAAAAACAACGTTTTAAATATTGTGAGACCCACCTCCATTTTTTAAAATTTGACATCATCAAATGGTGAGTTCCATTTAAATTTTTTTAAAGAAAATTCCATATCATTAAAAAAAATTCATGTCAGCAGTTAACTAGCGACGGCTTAAGATCGTTAATAATTAGGGTTCATTTTGAACATTTCATAAATTTTAGGGTTCATTTTGAACATCAATGTAAACGTTAGGGGTTGTTTTACTCTTTTGGCCAATAGTGCATGCATTATACATTTTGTTAGATGCCAATATCATCCGGCATAATCTAGTCCATACATATATCAAAAGAATTAATACAAGGAATTACAAAAAAAATTTCAAACTTTACTCTATTTTGTAATTATAGCCTAAACTTTAAAAAATGACAATTAAATACTCAAACTTTCAATTTTTTCATTTCTTGCCTGACATTATATTTTCGTTAATGTCGCTAATGTGGCTTCACATAAGACAAAAACTTTGAACACTTATATATGTCATACTTAATTAAGCCTAACTAAACTACGTTGTTTTGGGATTGAAATCTTTAAACCAAATTCACTGAGTAAATAGCTAAAATTGAAAATCCTAAATTAGTTCACTCTCGCATAGAAAGAAAGAGGGCATAAGGTGGCAAATTGATATTTTGTTTAGATTGTTAAAAATTGTGTCGTTGTCATCTCACACTATTAAGATCAAGTGTCGTTGTCATTTTGCACTGACATAACAAAGTTTGATTTAGAGATTTTAATCCCAAAATAACATAATTTAGTTAAACTTAATTAAGTTGACGTGTATAAGTATTTAGGGGGGTGTTTGGTTGATGAGTTTGGTTTAATTGGGTATGGAATGAAAAAGAGGTGATTGATTTTATATTATTATTATAGGGCAGTATTATGATATCCAACTTTCAAGTATTGCTTCATATCTCTCGAGCATGAGAGGAATGTCAATTATTTATGAGAAAATCTTTTTATAATTAAATATAATTAATTAATTAATCACAATATAATTAATTAAAATAATATTACAATATAATTAATTATAATGTAGTTAATTAATTACAATATAATTGATTAAAATAATATTACAATATAATTAATTAATTTTGTTTTTCTCTTTTTAGCAATTAAATATAACTAATTAAAATATATTAAAATTTAATATATAACAAAATTTTATTTCTCAATATTTTTTACGAAGCAATCACTATCAATGTTAATGATAATCATTCATTCGTTTTAACCAACTATCATAGTTATAATGATTATATCAATTCTTATTTCTCGTTATATCATTCTCATTTCTATTACCACTACCCAATTTGAACCAAACGCTCTCTTAAAATTTTTATTAAAAAAATTGAAAATTTAAATATTTAATAATTTTTTAAATTTAAATTATAAAATTGAGAAAAGTTTGGGATATTAATGCGTTATATAATATATTAGTTTACGATTAATGGTCAGGCAATGGCGGGCTGAAGAAACTAGGTAATCAGAAGCGGGTAAATAGAAGGCAAGGCAGGCTATAGAGGTAACTAGGCCCAAATTAGTTTGGGTTTCAATTTCCGGGGGATTAGTCGCTGGTCGGGTTGCAGTCAATCACACAAACACGTACAGCGAAAGTGAGAGACAGAAGTCCAGAGATCAATCAATGGCAGGAAGATTAAGCAACGTGGCGTCACGAATCCTCGGAGCTAACTGCGTTGTGGACCGCTCCATCGCCTCTTCCCTTCGCATCCGCTCCGGCATGGGCCTCCCTGTCGGCAAACACATTGTCCCTAACAAACCCGTCAGTATATATTTTGACATACATAAAACCCTATGATCTGTGTCTGTTTCCATTTTCTGAAAATAAACGGTTTTAGAGATTTGTTTATGTAGCTTCCTGTAAATGATGAGCTGGTTTGGGACAACGGCACGCCTTTTCCGGAGCCATGTATCGATCGCATCGCCGATACTGTTGGAAAGGTGATTCTTCTTTTTTTCTTTTTTTTTTGAAACCTCGGCTACTCTGTTTTATGATTACAGCAGAACGTAATAGTAAAATTACAGTACGAGGCATTAGCATGGTTGTGCGGAGGCTTGGGATTCTTCGCTTCTTTGGGATTGTTAGCTGTGTGGAATGATAAGGCTTCTAAAGTACCATTTGTGAGTCACTGCTTTTTACCTTCAATGTGCTTAAATAATGGCTTCATTATGTTCAGGAAATCTAATTAGTAGTGACTGGTCCATGAACTTCCTCTTGAGTTTCGATAATGATTTATGCCTATTGGGTTGATTATTGGTGGTATTATTGCAATGTATTTCTTCATTGGGTTCTGCATTTGGATGTTAAGATACCTAATTAGGGGTTTATATCCTGTGTTAACAACTTTCTTGGTCTCTTAAAGAGCCTTATATCGTCTGTTTGATTATTTTTTTTGTAATTTATACTGTTAAATTCTATCATAAGCTCTCTACATTTGTATTCACTTAAAAGGAAGACTATATGTCGTTGACTGCGATGATTATTAGGTAAGAACTAATAGATATAGACCCTTTATCATGAAATATCTAGTATAGTGGCAGTAAATCTTTCTTGAATTTCTTTCATTATTCCCCATTAAAAATGTTTCTCTTTCTATTTTTCTTAGTTATTGGCATGCTAAGTTCAGAAGCCTTTTCAATAAAAAACCTTGATGTGGACCAAGTTGACATATTAGATGCATAGATTCCTCTTTTGATACCAACTGATAATTCCCTAGTCAATGACAAGTCTAAGTTGACGGAAGTAACAAGAAGAGCTATAGAAGTTGAAGAAAGAAGCTTTTTACTTAGTACTACAACACTCAGTCTTTGTGAAACGCTTGATAACTTTAGGGGTTGCCTAGAACTTCATTTTCTTTGGCATGAACAACACCAAAGCACAAAGTACGTGTGAGGAGAAATTCGTATTGCAGCATCAATCTTGGATGATATAATTTGAACGATTTCTTGATATGGTGCATTTTTCTTTTTTAGAGGCTTGCCAATATTAGAAATTTTTTTCAAAGCTAGTGGCGTACCAGAAAATAGCCAAGTAGTGATGCAAAAGAGTTTAGAGTTTATAAAAGAAGTAAATGAGGGCAAATTAGTCTGCCACAAGCTGTAATTTTGCGGGATAAAGAGTGTGAGTTGAACTAACAACGAAGACAGCAAGGGTTGAAATTTAGTTTATGCTAGATTTGTTTGTTATATAGGAAGTGTTAGTAAGTTAGATATGTTGTCATAGTTGTTTAGAATAAAGAATTTTTATTAGGGTATGATTCAATTTTATTTTGGATATTTTAGTTAAGAATCCTTTACTATTAGAATAAGGATTCTTAGAACTTTTCTATATATGAGTGTGCTCAGTCTTTTAATAATATTTCTATAAACTTGAGCTTTTAATTAGAAAGTGCTTTGTTTTCTTCTAAGAGTAATTCTTGTAATGTAGGAGGGACTCTTTAGGAGGGATTCTTAGTTTCCTACCATCTATTGCTTGTTTATCTCAATAAAATTATGGCAATTTTAGCCTAAAGTTCTAGCAACTAAAATCCTAAAATTCTAGCCATTTCAAGACCTAGCTATGCAATTCCTGAAATTCCAACAACTTAAGTTGAAATACCTAACCTAAGACTCAAATTTCACACCCAAAGTTTATAAGTTTTGTAAGTTCTAGTAAATTTGATATATTTTTTACTCGTCCTACATCAATTTGTTATTAGAGCTTTGGTTTTGCGGTGGGAGTATGACGTGGAAAGGCGTATAGAAGAATACTCAACGAAGAAGAGTGACAGGAAACATTTATGAAAATAATGGAAAAATTGGTCTTAAATGATTCTTGAGCACAAGGTGCTCCAAGAACTAGTCCAAAAAACAACATTGGGCAACAAATTATGTTTGATGTTGAGGGTAGAAAAAGTGAAATATGATATGAAGAGCTTAAACTAGTTAATAATGAGTGGGGTTAGGAAACTAGTGCCCATTAAGAGATCCAAGACAAAGAAACCATCCAACACCACTTAGAGAGTGCATGTGGGACTTTAGAGGCCATGATAGAGGTGAAACATATAATGTACTTGATGATATTATTAAGAAGCTTGTGTTGAAGCACTTCGTTTGTAGAAAAGATGGATCCACAATTACTTCTTTGACTAATATAACATGTTAGAAGATCGAAAAGTGCAATTCGCTAAGATGAAGCTAATTGGACATGGAGAGAACTACAACTGTGCAAAATTTTAGGCACGCATTTAATGCATCAAAATTTGCCCCACAAAACAAGAAAATATACTAAAGGCAAAGCAGTAGTTGAGATTCGGACAAAAGGAGGCAATAATGAAAAGAAATGTGTTTGATGTAATGAGAGGGCCAAATTTGCTTATGAATGTAAGAACAGAGGTTTACACATGATGGAAGAAGAAGAGGATGACGATTCTAATAACTGTGTGTGTGAACATGAAGTTGGGGAGGAGTTGGAAGGAGGCTTTAATGAAGAACAAGCTGGTCCTACAAATCTTACTGTAGTGAGATAAGAATGGCTTCGTATTGCTATTTTCTTTATTCAAGTTAAATGTGGATATATAATATGTAGCTTATCATTGATAGAGGAAATAGTATGAATGGGGTATCAGAGAGCATGGTGAAGCGATTGAATTTACTTTTCGAAAAACATCCACATCATGGATGATAACCCTATACTAGTAGCTCAAAGGTGTTTGGTGTCTTCCAAATTAGGAATATGAAGATTCTATTTGCTGTGATGTCATTCATATAAAAGTATCTCACGTTTTACTTGGTTGACTGTGACATTATGATTGTGATGTGTAGCATTTTGGAAAAGCTAACACCTATCATTTTATGTTTAATGGGAAGAAGATAAGTTTGAAGCATATAAAGGTGGAGGACAAGGTAAAAAGAAAAAGAGAAAGTAAAAAGACAGCCATAAGCCAAGAAAAAGCCATTTTGTATCCTTAAGGAGAGAGTTTGACGCTGTCAGCAAGGAGAAGGGAATTTTGTTTGCAACGGTAGTGATGGAAGTAACAAAAACAACACCCAACGTACTCTTTGTATTGCCAAAATAAGTGGGTGAACTATTAACTGATTTTTTAGACGTCATAATTAATGATCTACTAGGTGAATTACCTCCTTTATTAGATATTCAACATGCTATTAACTTGGTACCTATATCTGCTCTACCAAATCTTTTAGCCTATTGCTTGAATCCTATTAAGAATGAAAAGTTGAACAAATAGATTAGTTGCTGAAAAAAGGATTTCTTCAATTCCAACATTATTTACCCCTAAAAAAGATGGAAATTGGTGAATGTACATTGATTGTCGATAATAAACAAAATCACAATTAAGGTATATGTTTTCAATCCTCACCTTGATGACATATTAGACATGATGATTGAAGCTATTATCTTTACCAAGATAGAAATACAAGTGGGTATGGAATACAGCTTTTAAGACTAAAAGGGGGATTTAGGAATGGTTGGTGATGCCATTTAGACTCACAAATAAACCTAACACTTTTAGTGATGAACTGAGTTCGTTGACCATTTATGGGAATTTTTTGGTAATATATTTTGATGATATATTAATATACGAAAAACCACCTATTACATCTTCAATAAGTCTCTAGAGTTTTGAGGCAAGAGAAATTTTATATCAACTTAAGAAAGTGTTCTTTTATGCAACCAAATGGTGTATTTTTTGGGTTCTGCCGTATCCTATTGAGTAGTGGAGATCGATCCTGAGAAGGTTAAGGCTATCTTTGATTGTCATATTCCAAAGAAGGTGTGAGACATGGAGTTTTCATGTGTTAGAAACATTCTATAGGCAATTTGTTTATAATTTTAGTGCCATAATGGCACCAGAAGAATTTGAACAAAAGGCATACCTTATGGAGTGAAAATTTGGACCAATTTTTTTATTAGTCACCGAGCAAGAATTGAGGATAAGATAGTGGATGCATTGAGTAGAAAGAGCCATTTGCTTAACAATTTGGCAATAAAAGTGGTGGGGTAGGAAAACTAAAAGGAAAATATGCTTTAGATCGAGATTTTAGGACGATTTATTCAAAAAATTGCAGTAGGATAAAGAGATAGTCACTTCCCTTTTGTGATCTACAATGGCAACTTTTTTAGAAGTCAATAGTCACTTCCCTTTGTGATCTACGATGGCTACTTTTTTTAGAGGAAATCATCTTTGCCTACCCAATTCTTCTTTAACGGAGTATGTGATTTGGCAATCATATGGAAGAGGGGCTGTATGCCACTTTGGGGGAGATAAAATCCTAGCAATGGTTGAAGATTACTTTATTGGCTCTCTCTAAAACTGGATGTGTTTAAGGTCATACGTTAATATTGAAAATGTCAATTAACTAAAGGAAAGAAGTCAAATTTTGGACTATACAAATTGTTGCCCTTGCCTTACGAATCATGTGATAGCAAACCCAGGTATAAAGGAACGGAACAGCAAAAGGAAATTAGTGACAGAAAACTATGCAAGAATCTTAACACAGGAATCTCCTCTAAATGAGTCCGTAAGTGGACCAAACCCAAAGATACAAATACTGAATTAATTCTGAGATGATAAATGACTAATTCCTATAGGTATTTATAGGAGAAACACCTTAACTAAAAGACTACAACGAAGGAATTGAAATAACAGAATCATAATCGTGCAGAAACCACTAAGCAACAGAAGACCATTATAAAAACCTATAAACTAGGATAAGTAGAGATAAACTGCCCATAACACATAGAAAGAGTAGGAAACTCATTATCAAGTTGGTTAGGCTTCTTCCTTCTAGAATAAGTCAGCGAGGGTTTATCATCATGGTGGTACATAAATATGGATTTTGTCTTGGGAATTCCTAAATTTATAAAAGGTTATGATTCTTTTTTTTATGTTGGTGGATATTAACAGTTTCTTGTCAAATGGAAAAGAACATTAATTTCTAACGGCATTAGGATTTTAGAATATGAATTTCAAAGTTAAATCTAAACTTGTATGATCAGTGTTTATCACAGTATGTTGAGGACAACTCCAGACAATTCAGGGAAAGTATTAGTCAGTTAAATATATTATCTTCGTTATTTAGGACTTAAAAACTTATTTAAGACTAAATAATCTTATTAGAGTAGGATTTAATTTTATTTTGGATATTTTAGTTAGCAATCCTTGACTACTAGAATAAGGGTTTATAGAACTTTTCTATGTATGTGTGTACTCAAACCCTTCAATAATACATCCTGAATTTTTTCTCTAAACTTGAGTTTTCAATTAAAAACATGTGATGATTTCTTCTGAGAGTAATACTTGGACTCTAGGAGTGATTCCTAGTTCTCCACTCTCTACTGCTTTTTTACCTCACTAAACTTCTAGTAATTCTAGCCTAAATTTTCAGTAACCATAATCCTAAAATTCTAGCCATATCAAATCTAAAATTCCAGCCATATCAAACTAAAATTTCAAATATGCCAAACTTGAAATTTGAGCAACCTAAGCTGAAATCCCGAACATAAAACTCAAATTCCAATAGTCAAAAATTTATAAGTTTTGTGATTCTAGCTAATAATTTGATATATTTACCCTCTAAACACCATAACCAAGGAAATTCCTTCTTGTAGAAAGATTAATGGTTGTCTTAATGATAAAGTACCAAGTGTATTTAGTAATATGATATCTCTGCTCTTCTCTGCGTTCAATCCTTTTCTTCCGAATGATGTTGGTAGCTCCATTATTGTTTCATTTGTGATAACTTAGTGATTTCTCAGACTTTCTATGCCTTGGAAAAAACTCAGACATATACTATTGACAAAATATTTACCTCTATGCGGTGTTAATTAACTGCATCATAATTGACTGGATGAACTCTTACTCTCTTGCCTTTTCTTTTTTTCTTGCTATCTCTCTCAGTATGTTTGCAGATGGTTATATGTTCAACTGTTTGTGTTGCTTTATATCTTTGTCAAATAAGGAACTTTTTTTCCTTTGCCTCTTACTGGAGTTAGATTCCTGCAAGTTTTATTTCTTTGTTAATTTCTAATGTTTTGTGCATTTTGACTTATAACACCTTAATATCTTCCCATTCTTGTTGACCAGACACCAAAAGTTTATCCATATGACAACCTGCGGGTGGAGCTTGGTGGAGAACCATAATCTGGATGAGAGTAACTGTGGTTTTACATGCATATTTTTTAGTTTCATTTGCTTCCATTTTGAATATGGAACAGTTGAAAATAATCATTGTAGCCAAAATTGGATGGCTTTGTTATACTGGGTATTGTTTCCTTGCATCTTAATACGTTTACTGTTGGATGCGTTGCCATTTCCGGTAGTATGGATATTTACTTGAGTTGGTCTTAACATTTGAAGTATGCGTCTATGCCATCGCAGATGCATTACAAGATGTAACTATTTTTTTCGTTTAACAACGTTTACCAAAATTTGAAACCCATTCCTGCACGCTGGTTACGATTTGCTGTTTCTCGTACTTGTGTTACAATATTGAGCGTAACCATTTCCTCATTGTCTTGAGGGGCTTGACAGCCAATTCTCCCAATCAGGATTAACTTCAGAGAGTACTCTATTATAGTGGTTCTAAGTCACGCAGCACCTTAAAAATTCAGATTTTTCGTTTTAGAAGCTTGTGTTGAAAGCAAGATGTACCGTGAAGTTCCCAAGGATGTTCACTTCGGCAGATAAGTTATTGATGTTCTAATTAACAAGTGACGCCTCATGTGTATACCTAGGTCTCTTGTCCCGTAGATTTTTTAGGCAAGTGTAACTATCGCTCCTATAGTACAACTTGTGCAGTATTAAGTATTAATTTCATAGAGATTATGACGATTAGTATTAATAATTTTTTATTATTTAATCAGTAAATTATGATCAAAGTGATTGATTAAATTTAAATTTGAAGTAATAAGTTAAAATAAATCAATACAATTAACTAATTCGAACAAAAATATAATTAAACAGCAACCAGTAATAACAACAGTTTTTAAAAGGTGATTACCTATAAGATTTTTCATCCAAATAAGATTTAATATATGAATTTAATTTAAAGTTCATTAGATCATGAGAATTTTTTAATTATATTAATATCTTTCTAAAGATTATTAACAATCAATTCTAAGTTGATTAATTAAAATTTTTGTCAAATAAAACTTTTAGAATCACATTAATCAATTTATGAATTTCTTTATCATATTTGACTTTAATTTGGAAGATATATGGCATTCTATTTCTACAATGCATGCAACTCTTTCAATTATGTTAGATTAATTCATAAGAAGAATTTTTAGATCTTAAATGCATAAAATCAAACATGAATCAGCATACCGTTACATATTGATTCAAGAAAAGTAAAGACCCCATACATGAATCAACATCCTGGTAAATACTGATTTAAGACAACTAAAGACTTTGAATCTTAATAAAATTGAAGAATAAATTGAAGTAAATGAAATCAAACTACAAAATCCATCATATGGTTCATTGTATCTAGGTACGTAGAAGTTTAGTTTCTAATTATAGAACACATGACACCAAAATTAAAGCAAAAATAGAAAATTAAAAACAATATGATGAAACTCCTTTTAATCCTCACGAAATCTACTTTAGATCGATGAAAATCCACTTTAATGCGTCTTTTTATTTGTTCTTTGTTTTCTCTGCCACTCTAGGTCGCCTATTTATGCCTCCAAAACATATTCCTTGCTTAACCCTTCAATTATGCCTTTTATAGTTCAAAATTTAGGTTTCTGAGTGGAACATGGGCAAGTATACAATTGTGTACCAAGCCATGTACTTAATAATCATGAGATCCTCGAATTCGTAGCAAACACATGCATAAACACGATCAAAAAATGTGAACACAGGCTCATTAACATATGATATAGGTATGTACCTCTTAAACATGGGTGTGTAATACATAGAATCAATCAGCATGCCTCAAGCTCTTCAACAAGACCATATAAACTTGAAATTTAGAAACAATAGAGAACACAACCACCAATATGGTTGTATTTCAAACTGTGTTTGGATTTGCAACTTCATAACTTTATTAAAATAGCTTCAAATCGCTCCAAACTTATCCAGATTTGTTCCTTTTTATCTAAAATTATGACATGAAAACAAAATACAAACAAATTAAATTATGACATGAAAACAAAATACAAACAAATTGAGTACCAAAAATAATAAAAATCCTTAAATAAACAAGTGAAATATACTAAATATAAACCTAAAATTATGAATCATTAAGCACTTATCAAACTTCCTCATACTCAGGCATTTGCTTGTCCTCAAGCAAATAATAATTTAATTCATCAATCCTTCAAAATGTCTACCTCTCCTCTATTTTAACATCAACATATTTATCCACACTTTGAATCTCTATGCCCAAAAAATCAAACTAGAGTACAATTATAATCAAACTATTATAGAATAAACTCCTATAAGAAAACACCTCAAAAGATTCACTCAATTCTTTCAAAGTGTTTAGAGTGAAAGTTATTTAAACTCTCAAATCAATGTATAGAAGGAATCTTAACCATGTGCTTGTTAATAAATGAAAAGTGCTTGATTTATTATTTACTTATTCCCTAATGCTTAGTGATTAATATGGTGTTGCGCCAAAAATACTTATTTTGGTGCATATTTTAGTCTTGGTACAAGTTAGAGAAATAAGAACCAAAATGAGCTAAAGAACCAAAATGAGCTAACTTCACATCCTTGGTATCGTTCTATTGATGTTCAATCTTACTTGCCTTTGTACGAAAAAGAGATGAGTGGGTGAAAACAAGACAAAGAATGAAATAATTGGAGACATTATTACTTACAAGGTTGTATATAGGAACGTGTAACTCACTAAAAATGTGTACAAAATCGAAGACATTATTTCAACCATCCTTGTGACCTACAAGCCCATTTGAAGACTTATATGGTCGTGTAAGTAAGACAAACAGACATGTATCTTGGACGTATATCTAACTGTTAATATGTAACTTCGTGATTTCTAACAAGTTGACACATATTGTCACCTACACGTCCATATACCTAACAATGTATAATAACGCAACCCTAATTTTGCAATGCAAAAGGACAATTAGGAGGCCAAATAGGGTATGTACAAATTAGAGACACAAAAGGAGGTAAATTCATTTCCCTTTTGAGAGCTATAAGTAACTAATATTCTTCTTTCTAGTTTAAAAGGGAAATTAAGGTCAGTTAATATGTTTAGGAATTGATCAATCTTAATGATGTTGTTCTTAACTCTCTTTTGGAATTTACTATGTTATTCTCTATTTAAAGTTTAGGATTTATGTATGAACAATTTAGATAGGCCTGCTAGATTATTCATGTATGGATTCAATGGCAGAATCAAGATTGTAATCCATAATTATTGTAAATCTTATTCCATGTGTGGTAAACTAATGGTTGTGTATCATTATGGATAACATAACACAAGTTAAACGACCGAGATTATGTAGTTATTGCTTAGATTAACCTGTTTCCTAATTGGTAATGTGACTATCACACTAAATCTGGAGAGTTTATTTTGAGTTGTCTGATAGTTAGACCTAATTAAATAGCTTGTTTTAATTAGTTACAATTTAAGGAAAAAATTGGATTAACAGATCTTGTTGTTAAGCTACGTTGAATAGTTTAAAATAGAGGTACCAGAACAACATTATGATTTATTATGCACATTTGTGTAAAGGTTGTGATTGAACTGAGAACTAGATTTAGGACCCACTAATTAACCTTATAATTTTGTATTGTTTGATTTGATTTGTCTTACATAATTTAATTTAATTTTATTAGCTGAATTCAATCAAACTCCCCCAATACTATACACTAATTCGTTTATTACAAAAACTAATCACACACATTCTATGGATATGATCCTTTCTCACCACTACTAAAAATCTAGTTGTACGGAGGTAACATTTTCTAGTGTGTTCGACATGCATTAAGCAAAATTTTGACACCATTGTTAGGGAGTGGATTTTATTTAGTTTTGTGTTTGATATTTATTTTTTATATATATTTGTTTATAATCGGATTTTATATATATATATATACGTTTGTTTGTGATTATATATGAAAGTGACTAGGTCTTCTCATTAAGATCCTTTACAATTTGATCTAAAGATTGAAAGGACACTGTGAAGATTGCATGGGGAGACTAAAAAAATTTAGAAATAGAGAGACGGATTGAATTAGAAGAAGTTATGGCCCATTTGAGAACTCTAACGAAGTTAGCTGCCCCAGACTAGACCTAAAAACTTCTACGTATTTCTTTCCTAGATTTTGTTGAGCATATTACCTTTGAGCTTAAGTCTTTGATACATATTTTGCCTAATTTTGTTGATCTTGCAAAAGATGATGCCTATAAGAATCTTAAAGAGCTCAATGTGGTTTGTCTTAATATGAAGCGTTAATGGGCAACAGAAGAGCAATTTATGTTGAGAGCTTTTCTATGCTCACTTAAAGATGTGACAAATGATTGGCCTTTTGATTTATTGGGAGTGTTAACTCATGGACTAAAATGAAAAGGCTATTTTTGGAGAAGTATTTTCCAGTATCAAAGACAGTGAGCATAAGGACAAGAATTTATGATATAAACAACATTGTGGACAATCCCTTTACAAGTACTAGGAGAGCTTTAAGAAGTTATATACTAAATGCTCCCATCTCAATATTACAAAGCAACTACTTATTCAATATTTCTACAAAGGATTATTTTTTATATGTAGGAGTTTGATAGATGCAATAAGTGGTGGAGCATTGGGTGAAATGACTGTCGAGGAGGTAAAGACCTTAATCAAGCTTATAGCAGCAAATAGTCAATAATTTGGAATTCGCAATGATGTTGATAAAGTAAATGAGGTAAAAAATTCACATAACATAGTTTAGATGAACTAATATATTTTTCTAGATAGGTTATTATAGGTTAAGCACAAGTGAAAGCTTGCGGGATATATGCCAATGTGAACCATCTGACAAATGGGTGCTTAATACTACAAGAGGGAAATATGAATATTTTAATACTACGGGAAGTTTCTTTTCCCAATAGTACCTATATTCTTAAATTTATAACCTATATTGGAGAAATCACTTGAACCTGAGTTACGGAAGGAATAGCTAGCAGAACTAATTCACATATAGGCTGCAGGATACACAATACTTTCAACCCAAACCATAAGCTTAACCTCTAACTTAGGTATCTCATTAGAGGATATGGTTAAGCCTCTTACTACTAATACTTTATGTTTACAGCAAGATATCAAATAATTTTAGTTGGAGATAAGATCTTAATTTTAAGAGGAAAGGTTTAACATTTAAAATTTGGAAAACTAAATGACTTAAATGGCAGTCGCTATCAATCAGTTAGAATCTCAAAGTGGAGAACAATTACCATCTTAACCAAAGGTAAATCTAAAGAATGTTAATGTGATGATCTTAAGGAGTGGTAGAAAGCTTGAAGGTTGTAAGAGGACCCCACATAGGATGGCCAACAAAAAGAAAATTGAGAAGGAGTTGGGAAAAGAAGGAAATCCCTCATCTAGTTCAAAGGTAAGTTTTGAATCTCCCAATGTAGTTAAGACTCACCAACCCTCAATTCTCAAATTAAACATTTTATATCCTTTAAAATAAAATCCTTTAATTTATTTTTAATTCTCTAAATAAAGATTTTATATCCATATATCTAGTAATCCATCACTATCACTCAAATATTAGAAATGTCAAAGTAGTTTTGACTAACTTTTTACATATGATTTTTATATTATTTTTTATAAATTAAAAAATTTTATTCCAAAAAAGGGAGGCATAACCTTACCAAAATTGAATTAATGGATTTAATTAAATCCCATTAATAGCTAAGTTAAACTAGAAAAACTACTGAAAAAGCAAAACATTTTACAATGAAGTGGTTAGCCGTGGTTTAGCCTAAGTCCTCTCTAGTTGCAACAATTTTGGAGAAATTATTGTTATCAAAATTGATCTAAAACTGCTCCTTGATGTTGTATATGATATTTGATTTGACTGCATCTGGATCAATATGCTTCCTTTGAGATCCTCTTAAGTTCCCCTCTTACCATATTTCATAAATATTTGTGCTCAAAGTTAGTTTTAATAGTAGCATATCATCTTTAGGAAATGATGTTAGATTCCAGTAATTATGTTGTTCTATGTTGTTTTACTATATAAGAAGTTGCGAAGTCTTTGTATAATTCTTAATAGATCATTTGTAAATGAACATTGACTGTAGATATGATCCTTAGTTTCTAGTGCCATGTTGCACAGATTTGATTGCTTATTGATGTTTGAGTTGCTCTTAACCTATCTGCATTGCTTAATCTATTGTACATAGTGAGCGATATTTTGAATGTTGATCTTACACTATGGCCTCTAAACCATACCACTTTTTTTATATGATACTTTGAGAGATTTCTGTTGAAAGAGTTTGGAAGCAGAATTGTTTATATATGTCCTGTTTTTATTCCTAATCCAGATGATCTTATCTTCTGCTTCCCTTTTAGTTATAAAACTAAGTAGTGCATCCTTTAAACATTTAAATCCTTTGTAGCCAATATACCACTGTTATCTCTAATTAGTTCATTAATTTTAGGATTTGGCCTTAACATGTGCTTAAGTTTGAAGATATTCGGCCTTAAATATAATGGGCCTACTTCACTCTAATTTTTGTACCATAAGTTAGCTTGTTTTCCATTCCCTATGAGGTGGTTGACCTCCTTAAAATGATTGCTATTGAGCTGTAGCAATTGGTGGAAAGTCTAGGAGATGTTTTGGTTTTTCTTTAAGCTCCAAAAGCCATTCCCCTTTAAGCGGTGTATGTGCATCCACTTGGAATAGAGATTTACTGTATTTAAGAACCTTGTTGTGATTCCAAAAAACTCTAATGAGTGGAATAGGAAGTCTCAATTTACTGAGTCAAAAGCCTTTCTGAAATATACTTTCATGACACACAATTTGCCTGTCCTCCTCCTTTGGTATCCATGTAATAGTTCTTGAGTAAGTAACACATTGTCTTTAATGTTCTTGCCCTTTTTATATGCACCTTGTGTCTTATTGGTAAGGGATCTAATTACTTTTTTAGTCTTTAAACCAAGATACTTGAAATTAATCCTTTCGTCAAATAATATTGTGAATAGATATAGAAAATGGAATTGATGTCTACTCTATGTAATTCTAATCAAGTTAGCTCTCCATCATTAGTAATTAATCTGTTAATGACATTTGGAAACTATTTTCAAAATGTCATTCCATCTGGATTAAGGATTTTCTTAATCAATACTAATAAAAAATAATATAGTATTCTCCTTAATTACTTTAGGGTAATGAATCTTATATTGATCACTTAGCTACCTTTATATAATTCATACTTTATCTAATGTTCTTAGCTTGCCCAAAATGGCTAGCCACATTATAAATTCTCGCTTTGAAGTGTTTCCTTTAGACCAAATTAGTCCGTACTAAGAAAGCTAAGGGGAAAGTTGAAGGAATAATTCCAAAGTTGTCTTCTTAGTGAATGTATTTAAGGAGGGCTAGGTCCACAAAACTCTGTCCTCCATATTTTGCCTCAGATAGTAATTGGTAGAGCTTGTTGCCAACATTCAAGCTCTCTATATATGATGTTCTATTCATCAACTTTTATTAACATATTGACCTTTGCATTAAGTTTTAACATGCACCTTAGATGAAAAATTCTAGGGAGCTTGTACAAGGGACCATAGTCATTTTAGTTGTCAAACAAAATCTAGGTTTTGTCAGCATTACCAATTATGCCCTTGATTTTTAACAAATCCATTCCTTTAAGTTAAGTATGTTATGAAATGTCTATTAGATATTCATATCAGGCTTGAATTCCAATAGGCTTTGGTCTTTTAAATGATGCATGTGCATCCATTACACCTATAAGTTTTATTTATCAATCAATAACTCCCGTAATCTTCTCGCAATAAGGACTTTGCTTATCGTTTGAATGGATCTTAAGCTTAGGCCATCTCCAACCAAGGCACTAAAACACCAAAATTGGTATTTTGGTGCAATAAATCCACTCCAAGGAACACACCAAATCTTTACACTAAAATGGTGTTATGAATAGTAATACACTAAATTTGGTGTGTTACTATTCATTACACCAAAAGTACAAAAAGACAATTTTATCCAATTACTTTTTAACATATTCCTTTTATATCCTTTTTACAAATTGATTTATTTACATAATTTACTAAGTAATTAAATTTAAAATATATATTACTTTACACAAAATA
>JANZXR010000171.1:27371424-27410554 GCA_027575705.1 Erythroxylum echinodendron
GATTTTAAAGTTGTTTCTTCTCATAAAATATTAATATTTTATTATATTTAACCATAAATATTCAAAAAACATAAAAAATAGAGTTAATAAAAAACAAGTAGGATATGGGTATCCATCTATTTGGGTTATCACTAGAACCATATCCAAATCCATATCCACTTCCATTTTTAGCATCCATTTAAAGTACATTTTTTAGCCTCCATGTCCATTTTTTCGAGTTGGGTAGTGTAGATATTAATCGAGTTGAAAACCCACTGCCATCCCTAATGAATGCTCTTCCATAAATACGATCCTACACCAAATTTCTCAAGGAAATCATGCCCATAAAATGATGTTAGAACGTTTGAGACAATTATTGTAACTAAAGAATGCAGTGCCATCATAAGAAATAAGTTACCATCAAAGCTTAGAGACCTAGAAAGTTTTTTTAAAATTCCATGCACTATTAAGGAACTAGAACCTACCATTACATATACGCAACTAACTAACCATTCTGTTAAGTATTCAATAAGTTTACTTAAAGTATGTGATAACATTTAAAAATCTTGGTAAATTTATATGAGTGATAGATCTATAATAGTACCATTGAATATATATATATATTCAATGGTACCAAATTTTTTCCTATTATAGCTCTATCACTCACTAACTAGGTAAGTGTACCTATCATTGGTAAGCAATATAATGGAAAGTAGGTTTCCTATCTTATGAAGAAGCATTGTGGATAGAAAAGTCTAAGACTATTTGTTAGCAATTATATTCATTTACTGATATGTATATTTTGGAGAATGATTGGTTAAATGCATTTTTCAACTCAATTTTATCTTTAAAACAAGGAAGAAATTTATACAAGATGTAAAACATTACTTTTCAAAACAGTTACTACTATTTAAGCATTGTGTAAATGGAGTAACCAAAAGGTGTGTCCCTTATAAAGAAGTTATGGACATCCTAAATCAATACCATTCTATGAAGTTTTGTGGCCATTTTAGTGCAAAAAAAATAGTTACTAAGATGAGTTAACATAGCTTTTATTGGCCTAATATGTATCAAGATGCTAGACATTACATTAGTTTCTACGTTATATGTATGAGGATTGGTAATATGTATAAGATAAATGAAATGCTTATGACTGCAATTATGAAAGTTGTAATTTTGTAATGTTTGGGGCATTGATTTTATAAGTTCATTTCTTGCTTCAAGTAGTAATTAATATATATGACATGTGTTTAATTTATTGTATATTTATTCCATAACATTTAGCGATTAATTACATGAAATTGCTTAAGATACTCACTTTGACTTATACATGATTTTAGGCAAAATTTGGAAGCAAAGAAGTTAAAGTAAGTTGAAAGCACCACATTTCGGCCTTTTTATAAAGAATTACACTTACTTGTCTTCATGGAGCAAGAATGATAAATATTAGAGCAAATAAAGGCAAGAAAATTAAGATGATGAAGCATTAAAATGTCTCACAGCCCTGCTAGAAAAGTTGCACATAGTAAATGTGTTCGTAACAAATATGCAACAAGATACATAGGTGTGAGTTATTCCTCATGCCCATACAAGATATTAATTTATGCTGAACCGAAGATGGAGTAAGGCATGTAGTAGCTAGAAGTGTGAAGCAGAAGATGATAGCATGTACATGTTTTTCCATGTAAGGGATATAGAGTATGAAACGCACAGTTAAGGAGAAAATATGCCAATAGAGTGGGAAGCAAATGGAGCAAAATGGCAACTCATGGACGAGCAAAAGCATAAAATGACCACGTTGAGCCCAAAGATCAAAAATGAAAAGAAGAAGTAGGATGCTTGGGTTTTAATAAATAACTAGAGGGTGTGTTGTGTTTTTTAGAAAAGGAAGAGAGGACTATAGAGGGGTAGCTTCCTGATATTGGTTCAGTTCAGAAGCGATATCGACGTTGATAACCCAGTTAACCATTCCTTCCTTGTATCTATTGTTTCTTTCTCTCTTTAAAAATTGATTATTTTATCCAATATGTATTGATTTGGCTATTGTGAAAATACGATTTTAATGCGTTCATTAGATCATTTATTTGCAAACCTATTGCTAGAAGTTCGATATAATTCATAATTGTTATATTTGAAATTCATATGTAGTGACTAATGATTTGTAATCATTAGGGATAACATAACCTAGGTATAATGACACATCGGATATGGTTGTTGCCTTGATTAATCAATTTTCTTAATTTATAATGCTACTACCTAATTAAATCTATAGATCGTATCCTAGGTTATTCGATGGTTAGGTTTAATTAATGATCATATCTTGATTACAATCTTTCTAAAGGAAAACTCGAGTTAATTATTAACCCTTGATTAAAAGTTTTTATGAGAGGTTTGAGAACAACAAATCATCGTAATATGTTTAATTAGGGTGTAGGCTGAGATAGAACCAAAGATTCGGATTCCTAACAAATTGACCACTTTCATCACTTTGCTTGTTTTCTTTAATTTGTTTTTCTTAGTTTAGTTTCATTTTATTTTCTTATTTCAAACCAACCAAGCCCCCAAAAACCTAAACAATGATTAATTTCATTTCAAATACTTTACATACTCTCTATGGGATCGACCTAGACTCACCACTGCTATAGTAGTAATATAGTTTATTTTGACTAACTTTGTGATGAGCTGTCAATATATTTATTACTATCAATTATGTCTCGAAATGGGTTTAAGATATAACATTGACACTAGTAATTCTAAGGTATGTTAAAGTTGTTAAAGAAAATCTTTTTTCCATGTTTGGTGTGTTTGGAGCTATGATAAAAATTCACATTTTTGTAACAGTTCTTTTGATTTATTATTGAAAAAGTGTGAAGTGATTAATAAAATGGAAATGACTTATCATCTTTAAGCTAATGGCTATCTAAAACATGCAAATCAAGAAATAGAAGGAATATTAGAAAAAACAATGAGTTGTTCAAGGAAAGATTAGGCATAAAGAATAGATGATGCACTTTAGGAGTATAGAAAATTTTTTAAAACACCATTAGGTATTTCTCCATATAGACTTGTATTTAGAAAACCTTGTTATTTAATTCTTGAATTGGTGCATAAGGCCTATTGCCTATAAAGGTATTGAATATAGATTTGAAAGTTGTTTGGGATAAAAGAAGATTTCACTTAAGTGAGTTAGAGGAACTTAGATTTATGAATACACTAGAATTTATAAAGAGAAGACTAAATTGTGGCATGACAAGTGCATCGTTAAGAGAGAATTATTTTTGATTGTTTGGCCTTATTATTATAATGAAAATACACCTTTATCATACCCCACCTAAATAGGACCTGGGGTGAATTACATTGTGTGAACCCAACATTGTGGTACCAAGCTAACTGTAATATTTATTTCGATTATTGTACTGCGTAATGTGTTGTACATGCATTTTATAAAATATGCTCTATTTATGATATATTAGAGTAATTTAAGCATTTAAATATATTATTAAAGTTATAAAAGAGATCATGGATAGATCGAAGATGGCTCTGGAACCATTCAAATTTCATTCAAAAGTGTCACCTAAATCCCCATAGCTCATTTCGGGTCTTTTAAAGCTTGTTCAGACTCATTCCATAGTTTTTTGGAGCTTTAGATTTTTTTTGAAAAATTTTCCGTCAAGTACAAAATCATCTATGATCAATTCGTGATCTACGTTATAACCTCAATAATACATTTAAACGCTTAAATTACTCTAGCATACCATAAATAAAATATACTCTATAAAATGCATATGTAACACATTACACAGTGCAATAATCAAAATAGTATATTACAAATTTTTCAGTTCCTAAGGACTCTAATCCTAATCCAGAGTTTTTTATCTTATTTTGAAATTGTTTGATAACTTTTTTGGTTGCCTGAAAGAAATTTTCAGATTAAATCCAGAAATTATCGAATGTCACTAAAATTATCCGGATTTCATTCAAAAGTGTCACCTAAATCTCCAAAGCATATTTTGGAACTTTTAAAACTCGTTCGTACTCATTCTGTAGCCTTTTGAAGTCTTCAAATATTTTCCAAAACATTTTCAGTCAGGTCCAAAACCATCTCCGATTTATCTGTGATCTCTGTATAACCTCAGTAATACATTTCAATGCTTAAATTACTCTAGTATACCATAAATAGAGCATACTTTATAAAATGCATGTATTCACAGTAGAATAATCGAAATAATATATTACAAATTTCATCGAAATCATCTGGACTTCATTCAAAACTGTCACCTAAATTGCTAAAGCACATTTTGGGGCTTTTAAAGCTCATTCAGACTCATTCCATAGCTTTTCAGAGTTTTCATAAATTTTCTGAAAAGTTTTTGGTCTAGTCCAAAACTATTTTCGGTCTATCCATGATCATTAAATTAAAGAATAAATATAAAATAATTGTTTTAGGATTCTTCCCATCTAGATATGTCTCAATTTAGTTTATACTAAGAATGAGAAAACCAAAAATAATCTTGATAAAATAAATGATTCTCTTGAATCTTGAAATCTTGAATTTCTTGGTTGATTCTGAATAAAATTCTTTTATAAATTACTTTATTATACCATAAATAGAGCATACTTTCTAAAATGCATGTACAACACATTACATAGTATAATAATTGAAATAGTATATTACAAATTTTCCCTTCCTTATAAAAATTTCATCCTCAAAATTTTAAATAAAATTATGAAAATATGGATATTGAGTTCGCATCCACTCTTCGTACTTTCACTCTGTCAAGCACTTCATAGGGACCAACATATTATAGGCTTAACTTATCATATTGTCTAAACCAGACTATTCCTTTTCATGATGATCTTCACAAAAATTCTTTGATTTTTAACTTTAAAATCTAAATTCTTCCTCCATTTCTCCACCTAGCTTTGCTGTTGCGTATTATGACATTTACCTGAATAATTTTTATCTTATTTGTGGTTATCTAAATTAGTTCAACCTAATAGACAATCACTCTTTATAACTATATACTTATAATCGCTTAAAGGTTAATTAATCTATCAAGAGAATATCTAGTTTGGATGGTTAGGAAATGGGTAGATTTTGTAATTCGATCATTTATTTCCTATATACTATCATATCCACTTAGATTTCGTGAAATTGCAACCATAAAATCCTTTATAATATGCTTCCATTTCCATTCTCGAATAAGGGACTGGCTGAGCAATTTTTATTGGCTCCTTGGCTCTAAGCCTTGACTTGTTGATTTAATAGGCAACTGAATATATACTTTACTATCACCTTTTTCATACCTTTTCGATCATAATAAACTTTCAAGGTAGATGCCTCTTTGTGTTCCTCAGATGCATAACAGACACTGGTGAGTGACTTAATCTAGACTTTCTTTCTTAAGTTCAACCATGATTAGTACGCACAATTCTTGACCTAGCATTTACATAACATTACCTCTCAATAAAATGCCATCAGAATTTGGACCTTATCTCCATATAAAACTCCTTTTTCTAAATCATTACTTTCATTTTCCCTCTAATAATCAGTTTTTTCATAACTTTGCTAACTTGACCATACATCAAACCATACATTTAACGCTATCAAGATTCATATATACTTAGATTACTACTAATGAAACCTTTAATTGGCGTTCTCCATAAAACCATTGATCTCGTATACTTATGAATAAGAGACATTTCCTTTCTCATTGTCTTTAATTATAAATAAAACTCAATAATATTTTTCTTGTATTTCTTGACTTACATGGACTACTTAGCTTTCTGATCTCAAATCCATAACTAGTAGTGAGCTATTTATTGTACCTTTGTTATTTCCCATCATATCTATTTATTGTAACTTTGTTATTTCCCGTCATACTTTTGGAATCAAATCAATCGTTTAACATCATATCTTAAGACACTAATATAATATCCTATTCACATAAAACCCATTCAACTACCTTATAGTTCAAATTTTACTATCTCATAATGCAATTTCGAGCTTATCAAACCTAAATCTCATCAAACAAGGAGTATACCTCATATTTCCACTACATAACTTTGATGTTTAATAAAAATATCTTTACTTGTCCATTTTTAATACTACAATTTTTTTTTTGTTATTTCAGGTACCTCATAACTTAAAAGACTTTATTAGTTACTAAATTTTTTTTAATCATATATAATCTCCATGTCATACTTATTCAAATGTCTCATACATAATTCTTATCATTCTCCCAATCGTTAATTGTAATTATCTATAAAAATTGCTCTAAATTCTAATGAGACAATTCGCCATTATAGATCAAAACTTATCACTAAAATTTCCTTGAAAATTTTACCACCATCTTCACTCATTTGATTTTTAAGAAATAAAAAAATTGAATTACATTAAATCAAACGTAAAATAATGAATGTTCAATAATTAGAATCGATATATTAGTATATGCACAATTGAAAGCTTACATCAAACTGATCATTACTACGATTATTGATGTTAAAAAATAGAATTCCCCTAAAAATATTGTTCAATCATCAATCTTGATTAAAGATTCTATCACAATGTCATCCATAACATTACTTTGTACAAATCCACAAATCACTTTGCAATAAAAAATAGAGTAGACTTTAAAAACAAAATTTTATGCTAAGATTGATATTTATTCTAACCAATCACTCTATAAGGTCATAACATTTAAACGTATCTAAATTTAGTCACCAATTACTTGTATCAATAATTAATCCTCAACTAATTCAACTATAATAAGCAATTTCATCCTCTAGATATATTCAGAAATCACTTTTCTAGTATTAAAAATGCTAAATAACCTAATAAACTTATGTAATTATCAAGTCATAGAAACTAAATAACTTGTATACTAAATTTTTAGTACTTTTCTAGCTATAATGGCTAATATGCTAAGAGATGGGAGCATTCTACATTTCCCACATAATACTATATCTAACTTCCTTTGTGTACCAATCCTAACTTCATTTATAAGCAATCTACATCAACAGAATGCACTATTAATCAATTCCCTTCCTAGTATAACTTTATAATCATGGATGTCTAATAAGATCAACTCATTAGATAGCTTCCAATTTTAACTACTATCTAACTATCTCTATGAACGTTCTACATTATTTGCATAACTTTAGTGAAAGTAGTTATTATCATATGGAACTTCACACTAATCTATCTAAAAAAATCTTTTAGAAATATACGAGTGCATAGTTTTGGGATCTATCTAAATATATTCATCACTACCGAGACTATAATCATACCTATCACCATAGTGGATGTTTCCTCAGCATCCTACTGGGTTACTATAATTACCCCAGCCTATACAGGTGGTCTCCTTCCATATTAGCTACACCTTGGTACTGAGCTCCTAGTGTTTTGGGAGCCTCTAGACACTATAGGTGGTCTGACTAACCACTGAATAGAGGATATTCTTCATCTCATCCTTCTGTCACTAAACCATTTAAATTTATTATTTTTAGCCCATGAGATCTCTACTTCAATGAAACGATTTTGTGCCTAACTTAAAAATACATTTGATCAAACTCCCTAACACTACAAGGCCTCCCATGACTGGTGTATTATTGCTATTCGTATCTGTATTGTTTATTCAAGGTTAAAAAAATTCCAATAGCAGCTTTGCCAGTCTTAACCATTTTGGGCGGAGTTATTTTGTAAAGAAAAACATTTACTGTTCCATCCTTATGCTCAGCCTTTTGAGCTAAAGGTAGTTCTAGTGTTGGAGCCTCTGGAGTGGCTTTGGGAACCCTAAGGTTTCATCGGCGCATAGCGTTGTGAATTAAAAGATAAAATATATAACACTAGAAACTTTTAAAATCAGATGCATGAAAAATAACAAAACTTTTTGGGTTGCCCTATTCATAAAAACAACGTAAAAATACAATATGAAATCATAACACATAGAGAGACAATCCTATTTAAAAACATGCTCTAATACCACCTAAAATTAAAACTAGTTTAGTTATTTAGTTAGCTATTTAACTTTATAGAAAAGGAATTAAAATATCTTATCTTAGTTTGTCTTTGTTATTTTGGAATAATAAGAATCTTTAATGGAGTAAGATTTAGTTTTGATTTAAGTAGATTTAGTTTTGATTTAACTTAAGAGTCCTTACTTTAGTAGGATTAGGATTAGCATATCTTTATGCAACATATTAAGTTTTCTTCTCCATTGATATTAATAAGGAGACATTCATATCAATCATAGGTTCCGTAGCTTTTATTCCTTTTTGCACAAAATAATGTTTTTATTTCAAGTTTTCATTAGAATTGGTACCATACGATACCCTAGGTATTTACAGTAGAGCATAATTCCTTCATTGCTTAGGTCGTATCTGGTGGCACAGCCTCGGTACCTTAGGTATAAAGTCACTAACCTGGTTTTGTATCGCTTACCCGCTACTGATTAACCATAAGTTATGGAGCTGGTCCTATATTGTTTACCTGTAATAAGTTAATCTCTATAAATTAGTAGTTATAGAGCTGGTTCTACATCACTTACTTGTAACAATTTTGGCTAGCACTATATATAACCAATATGTGTAGAGGGCGACTCACTAGATTACTAACAGACACAGTACCACTCGCTTTTAGTATTTGACCCCCCCTAGATACTGCCATGAACATTTTATGGTACTTCGTTCGGTAAATCTGTAATATCATCAAGGCGTACTATAAGCTAAAAATTCATTTCCTTTTTATCAACAAATAACATAATTTCAAAATAAACTTATAATAGCAATATTCACATAAAACTCAAACATAAATATTCATTTGATGATAAAATAAAAACCATTTGCATAAAATCAAATTAAAGTACACTCACAACTTGCTAGTTTCCTTTTCATCACTTCGAAATCCTTCAGTTGGCTTTGTTTTTTGATATGAAAACTTAATACGAACATATTCAACTCCCTACTACATTTTCCAACCAAATACACTATAAACCATTTCAACTTCATTACTTTCCATATACACTCCATATACTAATTTTTTTCCAAGTAATAATATAATACTTCATTTAATAATTCTAATGCCATAAATACACTAAATGACCATCTTTAATCACACTCATATGGTCATTACATAATAACCATATTTGTATACCAAAAATGCCGTTAGGGCTAAACTTACTATATTTTACGTTAACCTTTTCCAATTCAATTTCAATTGATTTCTAACGTTTAAAACAAATCTATAAAATTTAAGCTATGAATTTTTATTAACACATTTTTACATAATCATGCACCCTTGTCTGAATTTCAACCAAAATCAAATCCAAATCAATTGTTTTCCATTTCTTCACTTCATTTGCATCAAAATCATATTATGAACATCATAAAACATCAAAATAGAATTTTGGATTATATCACGTTAAAAACCCTAACAATGGTCTAAATTTCATCAAATGATTTCCATGGTTTTACTTCCATTCTTTCATCATTAAACTAACTTCCTAATTCCATTCATTCATCTTAAATCATTAAATGGCAAAATAAAACACTTTAGGCAATGGATCTTACCTTTGACCAAGTTTGACCAAGGTTCCACGCATTAGTTTTCTTGATTTTCTTCTTCGAATCACTTCCAATACAATAAAACCTTAACATCACATCAAAGGTGCAATTCACACCATCAAAACCAAATCTAAATGATAACACAACAAATTCAATTTTTCAACAAAGCTAGTAAGCTTACCAACCCAATTTCTTCTTCCGCTTCACTTGGATGGCTATGGCATCTTGTTGGATACTTGATTGTGGTTTCAGTAGCGTGAAAAACTCCTTGGATCACTTTTCTTTTTCTATCTCTCTCTTCCTTTTTCCATCAATGTTCGGCCACAACCTTTTAAATAGATGAAAATTTTGCTTAATCACATTTTTTGCCCACCATTTCCATTAATAACATCTTATAATTACACCTTTACTAAAACTTCACATATTTATACTTAAATCCATGACACTTGTGACCATTTAATTGGTTACTTTCCCAACTAATTAATTCATGCTTATCTCATGGAAATCTTCCAATGTAGTGCTCATATGGAATTTGGATGCATTTCGTTTGACAAAAAGACCATTTTGCCCCTCTTTTTGAATTTAATGCACTTTATGCCCAAATAAATTCCAAAAATATTCTATGGTCACCTTAACTTCAATTTGAACATTAAATACTCTAATTGGGCATAAAACATTTAAATTGGGTGCTTGAACAAAATTTAAATAGGAGAAAAATAACGAATTCCCATTATTTTTCAATAAAGGGCATTTCAGTCTAATAATTTTTGATCTCCTAAAATCTATCTAAATGGACTTATTTTTACTCTAATACAGTTCTTTGTTAGACTTTATAATCTTTTTTTATAATTTCTGATCATTAGGGTTTGCTCGTCAAAAATTTACTATTCACAGACATCATTCATCGAAAATACTATTTATCAGGAAATTTTTTATTTACTCAAAACTTTCCTCCTAAGGTACTAAGTCTAGGGTTTCACACTTATAAACACCTTTAAATCTCAAAATGACCATTTTACCCTTTACCGAGTTAAACTGTTAAACTTTTCTAAACAAATTCGAGAAATGTTCTATATAATTCTAAACCTCAAATTGACCTCAATATACTCTAATTAAACCTAAAACCCTTTAATTGTACGCTTAGAATAGTTTAATTAGGCACATTATCCCTGATTCCATTATTTTTTGATATAGGTCTTTTTATCTTGACACTTTTGAATTACCCAAATTCTATTCAAACAACCTCCATTTTGACCTGTTTTAGTTCCTAAGGACTCCAATCCTAATTTCGGAGCTTTTCATCATATTTTGAAATTGTTAGATAACTTTTTCGGTTGCTTGGAAGAATTTTCTCATTGAATTGTAAAATTACTAAATGTCACTAAAATCATCCAAATTTCATTAAAAATGTCACCTAAATCTCCAAAGCACATTTTAAGGCTTTTAAAGCTCGTTCGGACTTATTCCGTAGCTTTTTAGAGTTTTTGAAAATTTCTCAAAAGATTTTCGATTAAGTCTAGAACCATCTCCAGTCTCTCTGTGATCTCTGCTATAAGCTTAATAATACATTTAAACACTTAAATTTCTCTAGTATGCCATAAATAGATCATACTTTATAAAATGCATATGTAACATATTACATAGTACAATAATCTAAATAGTATATTACAAAATAATATAAGCAGTTCTGTAACTATCGACTCATAGCGGTTAACTTATTGCAGGTAAAAGATGTATAACTAGCTCTGTAACTAGTGGTTAACCAGTCGTGGATATGTTATTCAAAACTAGCTTTGTGACTTTATACCTAGAGTATCGAGGGTCCGCTAGTTGATACGGCCTGAGCAATGTAGGAGTTCCGCTCTGCCGTATATACTTAGGGCACCGTATAGTAAGAATTCTTATTTTCAGTATAAAAGGTTTCAGAAAACTTATTGCCACATTATTTATTGTTTAAGGAAAAAAAATAAAATTGAAACTTTTATATTATGAGTTTAATTTTGAAAAAGCATTTTGAAATAGTATTTTAGAAAAATTAAAATTGTGTTTTACCAAGTGTTATTTTATTACTAGATTTTATCATGCATGAACGAATTTTTGTGACAATTATTTTAACATGAGCTTTATTATTGTATAGGAATATTTTAGTTATGTTACGAAAAGTTTAATTTTTAGTAAAATGATTAATACTCATTAAGCTCTCATTCGCTCACCTCTATTAATTTTATGTTTTTAAATAAAACACCTAGGTATGCGTATAAGTGCTATAATGGCTGGGATTTCACCACAAGATTAGTTGTATCATCAGTGCTGCTGTGCTTGTGTCATTTTTACTATGTATATGTTTTCTTAAAATTGGCTTAGTTATTTGTATATATGTTTTAAATTATTTTGGAAAGGTTTAAAAGTGTGATCTTGTAAATATTTCTGGGATTATAAATATATTTTACTTAATAAACTATGAGGGTTTTGTTTTCTAATAGAAATGAGGTACGTAAGCATTTAAGCAAAAATCCCAACAACCATTTTTAAGAAACATTGTATATGTTTATGAAAATATATGTTTTACTTATATTGTTTAATTAATGTTTATCTATTATATTTTTAAAATGTTAAGAATTATGTTTTTGTTATTGCTTGTGATATGGACCTAAGGTCCCATTACAGAAGTTAAGATGGTGTATGAAATATTAAGAGTGTTTTAATTCGTGTTATGTGTGTTTTTGAAATTTAGGATTCTTAGAAAAAGGAATCGTTATGCTGTTGGATTTTCAAAAACATTCCCACTATTTTCCATGCTTTTAACTTTTAAAGTATAAAAGGTTTTTAATTATTACATAGCTTGGCTTTGAGGGAACCCTTTGTTTGAGTTAAATATCAATTGAAGGGCCACTTTGGTGTCACCAGGAGGGCTCTACCCAGGTACCTAAAGGGGAACTTCGGGATGGGTCATTTCACTAACCTTACAAGTTTATAAATTTAGAACTTGCTTATCAACTAGTTACTAATTCTCCTTTCATTCAATGAGAAATTCTAAATTAAAAAATGTATAATTCATTCATGATAAAACATTTCTCAAGAAATTCTAGTTTATTATTTACTACTAAAGTTCTAAGTCCTATTTAAAACCTAGAGATTCATAACATGACCATAATCTAGACTATATAATAAATATATATAAGCCTTTGAAGTACATTGATACCAAAGTCATTAAGCACTCAAAATATAAGGAGAATAGAAACAAGGACAAGTAATACGATCAATCTTTACTAAACTTCTCTCTCATGACTATTATTACTATTAGCTAGTTGACCTAAAAACTTTCTTTTCCTTGCTTTAGGGGTGGGGTAGAAAGAGCAAAATATGAGTATTATACTCATAATGGGAAAACATTTATACACATGATTGGTCAGACATTGGTAGTTCATTTTCATTTTGAAAACTGTTTTTTTCATTACCTATGTTCACAGACAACCATGCCTAATGAGGTATCTATAACACTCCAACACAAGCACCATATGCATTAGGAATAAGTTCAATATTTGCATTTCAAATCAAATTGAAGCTCATCATTAACATTTCACATCAACAGCTAAAACAAAATATCTATACTTACAATGTGCATCACTATAATAGCAAAGATTCACATAACTATTTCGTTCATATTACGCATGCTATTTCTCATTTAAGTTCATTTCCATTTTCTATTTAACCTAGGGATCCCTATTTTATTGCCTAAGCCACAAAAGGTGCTCATATATCTAAGCAAACAAACCACCACAAATAGTAGAAGATCTAGAGAGTTTTATATTCCTTACATTTTTTATAGTTTTCTTATAAAAAGCATATTAGAAAATTGTTTTAGAAATTAAAGATTAAATTAAATAAATGTAAGAGGTTTAAATTACAACAATAAACATCAAACTACCTAACCAAACATTTTACAATTATAATTTCTAATAATTATAATTATCCTAAACAGGGAGTAGATTCTAGGGATTTTAGTAACTTTTCTCCTGATATGGCTTTCTCAACTTGGAGTAGTGATATTTAGGAGACATGATCTTGCTTGTATCTTAAGTCTATATAATAGAATGTTTGCTTTCCCACTAGATTTCCCTAGGTTAATGAGAATAGACTTAAGTATTGAAATAGTTCCTATATAATATAATAGAGCTTCTAAAACTTTGCACTTTCAAGTTCATCAACTCCACTCATATCATAGAATTTTTTCTTAGCATCATATATTGTGTGTATCAATTTGCATCAAAATCTAAGGTAGGTTTAGTGAATTCCCCAATTGGTTATTTAGTTTTGCTACTACTTCTTGATGAGATCGTTTGGACTATTAAGTTATCCTTTATCAAGTTCCTCATTTGGACATCAAGACAATAGCTATATGGAGCATACTGTGAGTAACCTAGTTGTTCTCACTAAGATTGTTTGTATTTGTTTAGATTTAATTTATTGAACTGATAATTATGTGAATGTGAAACATGCCAGACATTGATGGTCCGAGGAGATCGATAATTGGGAATGTATTGGAAGTGCTTCATTGAATATGAATTTGAAAGGAATAAGTGTTCTCAACAATCATGTTGAATGCTGGACTATTGTTCAATGAAATTATGAAAAGTGAATGTGCACTGAATAAAAGAGATTGATTGCATATATGTGAATTCATTTATCTCAATACATTGAAATGCATGATTAGATAAAAGCAGTTGTGACCGGAGTAGCCAGTGAGAAAGAGCTTAAAGCTCAGAATGTGTGTAAGAGCTACAGGCTCAATCTATAAAAGGAGCTTGGTATCCCTAACGAGTAAGGGAAAGTTATCGACGAGCCTGGTATGCACAATGATATGGGACAGTTAAAAAGATACTCAGTCACAGCAAAAGTAATAATTGAAAGTGAGTCATATATGCATTGCATATACAATTTAATATGTACTAAATGAATGATCGAAATGAATTGTCTGAACTACACTACAATTGAATTGTGAAATAATGTCCAATATGTGATTAGGTAAACTATTTTTGAAATTTGAAAATGTGAATTGTTATGTGCTTCGGTATGAATGAGTACATTGATGATGGTTAGTTCACTGAGTTGGCAAAACTCATCAAAATTGTAATGTGGCTTTTCAGGTATAAAAGAGGAGACTTAGCTTCTAGGACAAATTAGAAGAAACCTAGTACTACTTTTTGGACATTAAGAAATGACTCAAAGGTCAGTCAGCTGAGACTGTGGATTTTAGATTAAGTGTTTTTGTATAGATCTCATGTCACGTTGAACATGATGTAAAGTGTAGTAAACCCTAAAATGTTTTGGATATTGTATATATTTATGGATCTTGTAGTTAAAAACTACATTGTAACTATGATTTTATAAATGAAATGGGGAATTGACAAAGTAACTATGATTTCATAAATGAAATGAGAAATAGAGTTTTAGATATTGTGTTAATTGTGTTTTAATTATGATGCCATATTAAGTGAATGTGACTGCTCTAATGGGCCGCTTTCATAGTGCATGTTCTTGAACGTCCACATGATGTTAGGTAGATGCCCTATGGAAGTGCGGTGTTACAGTTAATAAGCCCTTGTTTTGGAAAAAAGAGTGGAAACAAGCCTTAGATTATAGATATGAGATGAATAAAGGACTTAAGGAGATGTCTGGCTACAATACTAATAAAGAAACACTAGTTACGAGGAAACCAAATATTTAGGTGTTTTCCTTTAATTTAGTATTCTGTGTTTATTTTGATGTTCTCTCACTATTAGATTATAATTTTACTATTTGAGATTAGAATTGATGGAATTATGTAAGTTATAAAGGCATATCATCCTTATACACTAAAGTAAAGATCATATTTCACTAGCCTAAAATGGATATTAGTGATAACGGATGAGGCTAACAATTCTTTTACTATAACGGGAGTGCTCATCATCCTTACCTCCTTTCCAATGCTTCCATTACGTTTTATTATTCTTACATGTTGTGTATATTAAAGAAAATGTACAAATTGAGTGTGGGTGAGTGAATTAAATGTTATGCCTATCAACTTTGTTATAGTTAGATTAATAGGAATGATTATGGAATAATTTCTAACTTTGAAAGAATATTGATTAATAATATTAATTATAAATTGTACTATTATTGGATTTGCTTACGAAAATAGCTATGAGATTTGATGATTGAGTTGATTTCAATTTGCCTTAATAATTTTGAAAAAGGATACTTTATCTTATTATGATGCCTTTTATATAAGTTGTATATACATTTAAGTTAGAATTAAATTCTTCTTAAAATTTTCATTATCCCATATAAAAAAAGAAAAGTATGTGAATAAGTGGGAATAGAACAAATGCACTCCACTAACTTCATTAAAAGGTTAAAGTTAAAAGGTGGTATAAATAGCTATTTAAAATGGTGACCAAAATGAGTTCCTATTCATAAAGTATCTAGGATAAATAGATCTAGGTTAAGGTCTATAGTTGTTTGGCCAAATATTCAAAAAGTTCTTTTGGAATACTAATCATATGAAAGGATCAACTAAATTGCTAGCTCAATAGGGGAAATCCCTTAGTCTTGATTAAAACATGAATAATTTAAAAAGTATTGGTCATGCACATGTCTATATAGAGGTGGAAATAAAGAGAGATGCACCAGATTCTGTTAAAATTGTGAAGCTTAATGAAGAGGAACAATTGATTAAGGATTATGTTAAGGTTACTTATGGAAGCTTAAGAAGAAGGATACGATTATGGTGTGGAAAGCCAATAATAAGGAACTATTGCCAAATAAGGAGTTTAAACCCTTTTCTAGGTAGAAGAAGATGTTTGCACCTACTTCATATGAAGAGGTAGTTTCACATACTCCAAAGGTCACTACTAACAAAAACGTAGCTAATCCCTTACATTTCAAAAACCATATGGGGCACCCCCTAGTGGGAAAAGCTTATCTTTAATTGATGAAAACCACTTGAGCTTATATTATGGCACTATTCTTATGGAAGAAATGGATCTAAAGGAGAAATAATTAACCAATCAACTAGTTCCCACTAAGAAAGTAGAAGAACATGGCTAGTACAGTAATATTAATATAAAATCAGTTGGTCCTCGTACCAATAAGAGCATAACAAGAAGAAAAATTAAGAAGAAAAAAACCAATTTCTTCCCCTCCCCATGAATCTCCTAGTTTGGAATGTTAGGGGCTTAAATAACCTAAAAAAGTAAGCGGCTCTTAAGGATCACTTATCCTTTAATAGTCCTGGTTTAATTTATTTTGTTGAAAAATAAATAAAGAAGGAAATGTTCCGAAAGGGTATCTAGTTTTTGAATAAGGAGTGGATGAAATAAGAGATCATGATATTCACTTCAATGGAAGGATAATCATTTTATTGTATCCTAATATTTTTGTTATATAAAGTTAGGAATTTATTTATCAATATATTAATTGTTATCTTCTTTTAAAATAGTTTTAAAACCCCTTTATCATTACTGTTATCTATGTATCTAGCTAGGAATTTCAAAGAAGGAAGTTATAAAATGACTTAAAATCTATAGGTACTAATCTTACTACTCTATAGGTCTTTGTTGAGGAATTCAATTAATGCCTCTCTTCAATGGAAGCATAGGGCTCTTGGAGAAAATTAAGACCAAAAATTACAGGGCTATCCCAGCCTACAAGGAAACTAGAGATGTTTGATCTAAACTTCTCATGGAGATTTTATACTTGTAATAGTAGGAAAATAGGAAGCTAGTTTCTACAAAACAAATTGGATAAGTGTATGGTGAATTCAATATGGGCGACCTAACTTTGGTAATTGACTTACCTTAGGTTGTTCCTCTATTTCTATTTAAATCAAGATTGAATAAGGAAAAAGAAATTTGTATTTCATATTTTACGATACTTTATTGCAATATCCTAACTTTAGGGAGGCAGTAAATAAGGGCCTCAATTTTAAGGTTAAAGGTTCTCAAGTTTACAAATGCCTTCTTAAACTTAAGGCCATAAAAAATTAATTGATCAAAATCCAGAGGAATCAAATTGAATCTATGACTTGAGAAAAAAAGAAGCATTTGACTCACTAAACAAGTGTCAAGAAAAGCTAACTTTACATTCGAAAGACCCTATACTTAGAGAGGAGGAAAGCATAAAGCTAAAGATGTATGCAATTACCTTAGGAACCCACAATTTATAAGTACTGAAGAAATATAGAAATAGCTAGTTAATATAGGGTGACCTGAATTCCAATTTCTTCTTCAAGACAATCTAGGCCAAAAGAAACTATAATAGAATTACATCCCTTGTAAATATATAAGGGAATCTCATCTCTATATAAGAGAAACCGAAAGAAACTGCCCATGAACATTACAAGAAACTATGAGGTACTAACATTAAAGTCTCCCCTATACTTGAATAGCTCAAAAGTTCCCTAAAAAACTCATTCCTCCTAAGCTACATAGATGAACTAGTAAGGGAAGTAGCACTGGGATGCTATTGGTGAGATGGTGATTAACTTAATTGGTGAATCTTTCTTTCTAAAAGGCTCCTTGCTAAAATTAACAAGACACACCTATGTTTAGTTCCAGAAGTGACTAAGCTAGCTAACATGAATGATTATAAACCTATTGCTTATTGTAATATGGTTTATAAGATCATTTTTAAAATTCTAGATAAAAAGTTAAAGAGGTTCATGCATAGAATCATCAAGCCTTTTTAATGTGCTTATATTTAATGTGGAAACATTGGAGACAGCATCATGTTTTCCTAAGAACTATTCAAGAGTTATTGGAAATCAAACTTGCTAAAGCCTTTGATTCCTTGAGCTAGAATCTTATCCTTAACTCTCTCCACTTTTTGGATTCGATCAAAGACCAAGATAGCCTGAATTCTTTAATATTCAATTTTTTTTCAATCCTCTATAGGCTACTCCTTAAATAAAGCATCTCCACTACAAACCTTCAAAACTTTTGTCATTCAATGCATCTCTATTAAGCTAAGTTTCTAATGAAACTCCTTACTAAAGATGGCATTGAGCAAGCTTTATTTAACATGGAAACAAGAAAAGCACCTAGTCCAATTGGTCTTAATTCCTATTCTTCTAGAAAACCTAGAGCATACAGGTAAGCGTTTGAAGCTATTCTAAAGTTTTTTTTGTTCAAGTAAACTCCTTACAAAAATTAATTGAACTTTTCTCTAATTGCCACCTAAAATTCAAAGCCATTTTTTTGAAAGGATTATAAAATATACATTTCAAAGTCTTTTTAATAATGTTGAGTTATAGGCTTAAAGTTATGCTTAATGCCCGTATTAGCCCAAGCTAAAGGACATTCATCCAAGGCAGATCTATTGGTAACAACATTAAAATTTATTAGGATATTTTTAAAGACTGCCATATGAATTTTTCCATCAAAAATTGTAACTTCAAAATATAATTCAATGAATCTTTCAACTAAATGAAGTGGGAATTCTTATTCCCCTTACCTCTAGAAATGCTCCTCAAACTGGCTGCTAATAATATTGAGAAAAAAGAAATTATAATACCACTTTAAATATAGGAAGATCAATTTGTTTAATATCACTTTTTTTATATGATCTCTTTTATTTTATAAGGCCAATTACGAATATGTCAAGTATATTCTTAACTACCTTTAAAAGTTCCACGAACTATTAAGCTTTATTATCAACATAAGTAAAAGTGACCTACTTATATTTATTGTGCTTTAATATTTCTTAAACAAAATTTCTAGATCATTAAGGATTAATCATCTTTAGCTCCCTTTCAAATACCTTTCACCAATATGACCACTTTAAGACTAAGCTTCAGAGATTACCAACTACTTTTTTGATGCAATTTATAAGAGAATCTGATTCTAACACATTATTCTAAGCTTTACATAAGACTTTAACTTATTGTAAAAGTTCTCAATACCTTACAAGGTTATTGGGGTTCTCATTTATTCTTCCTAATCAACATGTTCCTTAAAAATTATTTACAGTTAGGCAAAAAGATAATTTTTTAGAAATTAAAGTCAATTCAATATATGTTTATCAACCTAAATGCAATGGTGTTCGAGGAATTAAATATGTTATAACTATGAGTAAGATCTTACTGCCAAAATGGACCATGATTCCTATAAGTGAAGTGGATCTGTATACAATTCCTAAAATCACTAAGCTTTTGGAGATACATTCCTAAATATAATACCTCTTGGACACTCCAATAGATGTTCGACCTTATATATAATGTTAGCTTGTTCACTAAGAGCTTTGAAGGAAAAGCAAAAGGTACTTAGTTTTGGAAGGGTCACTTCATAAGCTACCCAGTGCAAGGCACCTGATAAATAACATCTATGAAACCTCTAAGGTATAACTAATCATTCATTGTAATAGATGATCTTAGATAATTATCAACACTTGGTTACACAAACATCATCATTAATCTTCCAAAAAACACATAAGATTCGCACAAAGAGGATAAAATCCTCTTATCAAGGCATAGCTCTAGAATATTAAACAATGGATCTTATGCAGGCATATTTGAAGATATTAGACCTATGGTTCCATGGTATAAGCTTATATGGTTCCCTAAAAGCATCCTTAAAGTTGCTTCTATAAGTTAGTTAGATATTAGAGGAAAACTTGGTATGAAAGAGTATACTTTTTTAAATTCAATATCCCTCTATATGAACCTTGCAAATGCTAACATGAAACCACTTATTAAATTTTTTTGAATGCATGTTCATTTATTAAGATTGGAACTTTCTTTAGTAGTTGTGTGATCTTAAGTTTCAGGTCTAAAGTTAGTCTCAAATCTTAAATGGGCAACCAATCTCTAAATCATATATCTTACAGACCTTACCATATTCAAGGTTGGGTTCAATTACATTGTCTATACAATTTAAAATGAAAGAAATAGTAGCTAGATCCACTACCTTTATTATATCTCAATTCATGTGGATCAAACAATCCTAGTATCTTTAAGACTTAATATTGGTATTATTAGTAATTTGGATAATAGATGGAAACTAATTAAAAAAGGTTGTTGTGAATGGCTTGGAAACAATTGTACCTCTGCCAAAAAGTACTTTCTCAATAGGGAGCGTATCCATTGTACTATCTTTTTCTAGTGGTTATCTTTTGATTGTTATCTTTAATGCCTACTTAGCTTATGTTTATGTAGACTATTTAACTTTTCAAAAAAAAAAAATTATATTAATGCTGATCTAAGTTGGAAACAGTGACCTTACTAAGTAAACAATTACATTCATAAGTAAACAATTACATTCATGATTAGGAATTTACAATTACATAAAATGGTAGGGATGACATTTCAAACAAGATTCTCATGTTCCACCAAAAATTTCAAAAGTAATTTCATTGGTTTATGTTCAATATGATTAGTTAAGTACCTATGGGTTTATAATTTTCAATCATTTTATTTCCATTTCATCCTATATATATAGGGTGCAATTATTAAAATTAAGATGACATTTGAAAGATTCTTAGGTTAGGTTGAGATTAAATTAAAAGTTAGTGTAAGTATATAGAAACCTAGGTACTTGATGAACAATGTGATTAGAAAAATAGTGGTAACTCTTTGTTACTTTAATTAAGTTGCTGAAATTTCTTATAATTGAAATTTGTTAGGTTGCTTGCTTTTGAGATTTACTTGCTTAAGGACAATAAAAATTTTAAGTGTGGGGTTATTTGATGTTTATGATAATGCACATGTTCCATATTATTTTTATTTGATTTTATATTCAAATTAACTTATTTTACTTAATTTATGTCGTGTTTTGAGGTAATTGAGAAGACGTTGCTTTGAAATGAAGTTTTTCAAGAACTAGATAAGATTGTAAGAAAAATCTTAAAGAAAATCACAAGTTTTGGTTAATCATGGTTTAACCTATGCCCGTGTTCCAGATTGTAGCTAATATGGATTAAATGTAGGAGGTGATACAACGTAAATCCATAGTTTTGGGAGAGACCATATGATGCTAAATAAAACTCATAGGATAATATGACCTAATCCATAATCATTCCATAGACTGTATGAAAGTCATAAGTGAAATAGGAGAACCTAAGGCCAAAGATCGCGGGCATACCAAGGCTCATATAATATCCATAGAGTAATAAAAAGATCCATGATCTAAAGGAAAAGATGTGTTAGATCCTATCTAATATGCTTAAATCAGATGGGAATATCCATGTTCTAGAGGCACAAGCATGCTAAAGATAGTTTCATATCTATAGAGGAACCAAAGAGATCCATGTTTTATAGCATGTGCTAAAGCTTTTGTCCCTTTCCATAAACCTTTTCCAGATAGATTGAGCACTACATTAAAATTTAGTCATAAAATTTTCATCCAAACATAGATTGAGCAATAGGATGGGTTAGGTTTGGGCTTTTATGGCCTAAGCTCAACTCAAGGCTTGGAATTTATGATCTGAGTATGAGCATAATTAGGCCTAACCCAATTGAAGGCCAATTAGTCTAGGTTAGGACTAAAAAATCAAAAGAGAAAGAGAAGTGGAAGGATAAGAAATGAAAAAATACATAAAAATATTCCAAACATTATAACAATATAAATGTTAAATTCCTAAAAATAAAAAATTCACATTACATATACATTTAAGTTCCTTAGTTTTAACCACCAAAATTCCATATTTTGACAAGTACACATACATATACACAAGTAGCAACCAAGTATAAACTAAGAAAATAAAGGCAAAAGAATTGGTACACAATAAGGAGAAACTTATATCTTTTATAAAATTTCTTAAAAGTAGCTTGCGTATCCAAATCCAAATAAGCTAAACCCTATATCAAGCTCCTTTAAAAATGGAAAAAACTTCCAGAACTTTAAGCACTATAATAAAAAATCTAGGATAGATAGATAGAGATAGAGATAAGAGTAAAGATAGGAATTAAAAAAAAGCATCTAGCTATTAAGAGTATAGTTGGCAAAGAATAATGGAATAAAGGAGGATTGGAGAAGAAGTGCAAAAAAACCAAACGATGCTAAAGCAGAGAGTGAGTTATAAAGAGTAAAGACATGACTATTTTTTAATAAGTTAGAGTTGGAAGCCATTTTTCATTACATTTTTCATTTTGTTATTTGTGTTATATGATACATTCAATATTTAAGTTGATTCTTGGAGCTCCAACCTTAAATGAAATCCAGTCTAATTGAGTTAAGCTTTCTAATTTATGTTAGGTCAGGTCGAGATGGGCTATAGTTTCCATGCCAAGATTTAAGTGACTATGAAAAACTAAGAGAGATATCTATAAGTTTTATGTTTTAAGCTTTGTGAGCTTTTAAGAGAAATAACTCAGACCATATCTTAATCATGGAGCAAACCATAAATAGACACTAGAAACCATAACTTTTAGGGTTCTTTTATATTCTTTAATTCTAAACATATGGTTAGTTGTCCAAATGAAGAAAGCACCTTATAGATATTCCAAACATTAATCTTTAACATTAGAAGAGATCGAAAGTCATCTTTAAGAAGTAAAGGGCGTCAAAAGATTAATATCTACATAAGAGAAGCACTTCTATGAATTTTCAATTATTTTTCTACACTTATTATTTTGATTATGATATCTTGTTAAATTTTATCTAGGTCTACATAGAAAGAACTGTTTGTTATTTTATATGTGTTGATTTTAGTTATTATATGAAGGACATTTTACACTTATGAAATAACAATAAGTATTATTCTTGATCTAATTAAATCTAATAGTTAGATTTGATTATAATTTATATGTGGGTGATTTGATCGAACCTATATATATATGGATTATAGTATATATATTAAGAATTGAATGAGGCATTATAGATAACCTTACAAGATTTTTTGGAACTAAGTTAAAATATTTTATAAAATTACATAGATCTGAAGGTGTATAAAGATTGTATTACTTAATTGTTTAAGGATACATGCTAAGTATCAATAGATGGTAAATCATTACCTTAGGAAGTTCTATCGATCTAAATGATAAAATCTCTTCATAAATGAATCATGAATACAATATAATGCTAAGGAGAATTTATTATCTATATGTGATATAATATTTGATTTCTTCTCTCTATTTACTTATTTGTGTCATTAATAGTGGTATTTTACTTTATCCTGGGTTAGATTTTAGATTATGTATGTCACATAAATAACAATTTTAATAATTAACTAGATAATAGAAGAAGGATTAGATATTTTATTTACTTTATTCCGTACGGAATCAAGCCCTATTACCACTATAAGCCATTATAAAATGATTAGTACACTTACCTAGGTTGAGTGGTAGAGAAGTAGAGTCATATAAAACTTAGATCAATGAACTATCTAAGGTGTATATATTTCTAAAAGTGATAGTTGAATATTTTTTTTAGGATAAGAAGTTAAAGGAAGTCATAAAAGAAGTTTCAATCATTTTTTTTGTCAAAATTGTGAAAGTAAATAAAAGTGGAGTTTAGGAATTAAAGGACATGTTATAGGATTTTATTGCCACAGAGTAAAGGGGTAGTCATTATGTTAATAAAACTGGTATAACTAAAGGTGATAGATTAAGTTCTTTAAGTCAAAAGAGGATGGTCACCAAGACTAGGATATAACTCTAAATTTATTGATAACCTAAATTTAATAATAGAGAAAATTTAGTATTATTGTTATGATTATTTACCTTTTTGGAACAAGAAGGAGATGAATTAAGTTAAAGATGATGCAAAGAATGAAAGAAATGAAGTTACTGTAACTTACATGGTCACTTAAGGGGACCGTGTAACTTACTGGAAGCATATAGGAGCATTTCAACCACCTTTATAACCTACACGACTATGTAAGTTAGCTATATGATTATGTAAGTGGCCATGTAGCTTACTGCGAACATGAAAGTTTATGATTCTTGGTATTTTCACACACACGGTCATCTACACCCTTGTGTAGCTAACCATGTATTATGACAAACCCTAATTTACTATAAAAGGGCATTTAAAAGGCCAAAGGAGGTACGAAGACTTTAGAGACACGAAAGGGGAAGATTCCTTTTGGAGAGCTATAAGGAGTGAAACTTTATCTTTAAGGTGATATTGAGACCGACAAACATGTTTGGGAAATGATTAATATGGTGATGTTGTTCTTACTCTCTTTTGGAATTGATTGTGTTATCTTATGACTAATGTTTTGGGATTTATGTATAAATGATTTAGATACCTCATAGATTCTTCCTACATGAACCTATTGCCAAAATCTAGATTACAATATGTAATTGTTGTAACTCTGATTCACTTGTGGTAAATTAATGGTCGTGCATCATTAGAGATAATAAAACATAGGTTAAATGACCTAAGCTTATATGGTTCTCACCTACATTAATCTATTTTACTATTTTGTAATGTAGTTGTTACACTAAATGTATAGAGCTTATTCTAGGTTATTTGATAGTTAGACCTAATTAAAGAGCTTGTTTTAATTAGATACAGTCTAAAAGAAAAATGGAATTAACAAATTTTGTTGTTAATGTATAGTTAATAGTTTCAAAGATAGCAAACGAAGTTAGGAACGACCCTATGAAATCAATACCCCAAATAGCAAACACTTCACAAACAAGGATAAAATTTTGAGGCATCACACCAGTGAGAAACAACATATGATTATTGGCATCTATCATACAAAGCTACATACCTTTGAGCAGCTTTAAAACCTGATTGCCAATGAAAACCTAACTCAAGGATCTTCTGAGTCATCATATTTACACTATGGTGTCATTTGGTAGGTCCAGCATAACAATGTTGCAAGAAAATCTTCTCACTATTTTATTTGCATAGATGCGGAACAAATACAGATCATCCTAAAAATAGTGTCTTAAATTATTAAAAAATTTCTTCTTTTACTGATAAGACAGACCCTTTGGTAAGACCTTATCTACTAGATAATTCCAATATCTGCAAACCAAAAGGTTTCGACTTTACTTACCTCCTTCGTATTATAAAGGTGTTCTTCTGGGGATGAGTTTTCAATGCCTTCTTCATTCAACTCTTTCAAATTTGTGTTTTTAAGAAGAGAAAAATTGTTTGCTGCCAGGTGTTTAGCCTCCTTCCTATCCTTAATCTCTAAATCAATTTCCTATAACAACAAAATTCATCTAATTAATCAAGGTTTATCATATGGTTTATTCAGAAACTATTTCAATGTAGAATGGAAAGTATAAACAAAAAATTTAGAAAAAAACTAGAAAAGATCTAAATTTATTAAACGCAAAAACCACTACAAGCAACTCCTTCTCTATTGTAGTGTAATTCTCCTAGGCTTTTGCTAAAGTCTTGCTCAAATTGGTTGAAATTGGTTGCCATTATGTTGTCTAAGTGTTGCAACAACTGTAAAATCACTTGCATCACACGTTAGCTTTAATGGTAAATTCTAATATGTCCAACCATAATCGGTGCATTATTTAACCTTTTTTGAGAATGTTAAAGCATCTAAACATTCTTGAGTAAACGTTAAAGCCATGTCTTTCTATAATAACTTGGTTAAAGACATAGAAATTTTAGAAAAGTCCTTAATAAATCTTTTATAAAAGCTTGTATATCCTAAAAAACTTCTTATAGCCTTAACCGAGGAAGGGAGTATTAGTTTCTCTATAACTTCAATTTTAGTTTTATATACATTAATACCCATGTGAGAAATTTTATATCCTAAAACTATACCCTCTTATACTTTAAAGTGACAATTTTCTTAATTGAGCACTATATTATTCTTCTGACATCTCTTTAACACTTTTTTAAAATTATGGAGGCATAAATTAAGAGAATCACCTAAAATAGAAAATTCATCCACAAATACATCCATTATGTCGTATACCAAATCATTAAAGATAGCCATCATGCACCTCTGAAATATAGCAAGTGCATTGCATAACTTAAAGGCATCTTCCTATAAACAAGTGTTCCATAGGGACACATGAATGTTGTTTTCTTTTGATCCTTTAGAATAATTGGGATTTAAAGGTAGCCCGAAAGTTCTTCTAAGAAGCAGTAGTATATATATCTAGCTAGCTATTCCAACATTTGATCTATGAAAGGTAAAGTAAATAGGTATTTTTTAGTTACATCATTTAGCATCATGTAATCTATTCATACTCTCTATCCAGTAATGGTTCTCATATGAATTAACTCATTCTTTTCATTGGATACCACCGTCATTCCTCCTTTCTTTGGTATAACCTGCACCAAAAAACTATTAGAAATAGGGTAGATCACTCCAACATCTAGGACGTTAATTACCTTTACCTTTACCACTTTACCTATATTAGGATTCAACCTTCATTGAAGTTGGACCATTGGTTTGAACTCCTCGTCCACTAGAATTTTGAACATACAAAAGGAAGGCTCGATCCCTCTAACATTAGAGATCTTCTAAGCATTAGCCCTTTTATGCTTCTTAAGCATATAATTTAAAAGCTTTTCCTTTTGACTCATCTCTAGAGTTGATGCAATAATTATTGGAAATTTGGAATTCTTCTTAAGAAATGCATATTTTAAGTGATCAGGAAGTTGCTTCAGCTCCAACTCTAGTGGTTCTTCAATGGGAGGGTTTTAGCCTTGTCTCTGTACTTCTATCTATCCCCTTGGACTCTTTCTTTCTCATTAGAGGCTCATTGGCCTCCTTTTCATCCTCATCCTGACTCATGTATAACTCATGAACCTCCTTATACATAATTTCATGCATAATATCTAAAGTTGTAGAATAATTAATATCAATAAAATCACAGGAATCATCACATTTAAAGGCATGTCTTATGGCATCAAATACCTTAAAAGTGACCTTTTCTTCTCCCACCCTAAAAACTAGTTTTCCATCACTAACATCAATAAGGGCTCTAATTGTAGCTAAAAAGGGTTGACCTAGAATCAAAGGTAAATCTATATCTTCATCCATATCTAGAATTACGAAATTAACTGGGAAGATGAACCTATCAATTTTTACTAGTACATCCTCAATGATACCCCTAGGATATCTAAAAATCTATTAGCCAATTGAATATTCATCTTAGTTAGTTTGGGTTCTCCTAATCCCAGTTTCTTAAATAATTTATAGGGCATCAAATTAATGCTAGCTCTTAAATCAGCTAAAGCCATTTCTACTAAAAATTTACTAATAAAACAAGGGACAGTAAAACTTCTTAAATCTTTAACCTTTCATGGTAACTTGTTTTGTAGGATCACTGAGCATTCCTCAGTTAGTCTCACAATTGCTAATATCTCTAACTTCCTAGTCTCACAATTGCTACTACCTCTAACTTCCTTTTCTTAGACAGTAGCTCCTTCAAGAATTTTTCATACTTAGGCATCTACACAAGAGCTTCAATAAAAGGTAAGTTAATATGAAGTTGTTTGAACAGTTTGAGGAATTTACCAAATTGGCTATCTATGCAATCTTTCTTCAACTTTGCTGGATATGGGATGATGGGTTGAAATTCTTTAACTTTTGGAAGATGCACCACATCTTTAGCCTTTTCTTGACTCTTCTCGTGGTCGTCCTCTTTACTTTGGATCTTGCTATCTACCTGTAATTCCTTTCTCCTCCTAAGGGTGATTGCATTCACATGTTCGTTAAGATTTGTTTATGCAGTACTAGAAAAATTCCCCCTTTTTCCCCTTAATATCTTAGCTAGTTGGTCGATCTAAATCTCCAAGTTATGTATGGAAGCCTCTATTATTTGATGTCTTGTGTCTAATTCTTGAAAAAAAAAATTTCAACATCATCTCCTCTAAAGTAGGCTTCTTAAGTTGAGGTGCTTATTGTTAAAATTCTAGTGGAGGGTTGTCTCTTGTTTGACCCTAATTTCGCTAAGAAAAGTTGGGTGATTCCTCTATCCCAGATTGTAGTATTAATGTATGGATTGTTTTAGGGTTTAAGAGAATTCCCAAGATAATCCACATGCTTAGGTTGCAATGTTTGACAATTTTGTCATGCATGCTCTAGTTTGCACACCTCATACTCCATAACTTGGCTTAGTGGATTCATTATCAATCTATCAATCTTCCTGCTAAGCGCTTCCACCTGATTTACAAACTGCATGACTGCGTCTACTTCATAAACTCCTTCTAGCTTGTTAATTAGTGCTCTAAAAGAGTTCTGGTAGTTATTCATAGTCATATCCTCAATAAAATTTTGGGTTGCCCATGGTGTCTTAATATTGAGGGTGCCTTCAGCTGCTATATCGATAGATTGCCTTATGCTTTGATTCAGCCTATTATAAAGAGTTTAGATTTTCATCTAAAATGGTAAACTATAATATGGACGTCCTTGAAACATCTCCTTAAAATGCTTCCATGTATCAAATAACAATTCAGAATTAGCTTAAGAGTAAGAGGATATGTCTTTTGGCTAGTAAAAAATACTTCAATAGAAATTTCTCTTCCATTTTACCATTGCTTGGCCTTTTCCCTTAAAGAAAACGGGAATAATCGCAGTCTAATTACACCATCATTAGCTCCATTTATCTTAAATGTATCGTAAATCTCTGAAAAATTTAAGATGTGCACGTTTAGATCTTTATCTCTTAGTTCATCAAATTGTTCAAACTACTACACCATTTGAATGATGCTTGATTTAATTCTTCTATATCAATATGGCCTTCCATATCCTCTATTTGAGGATCTAGCTCGAACTCTCTCAATTGTGTCCTACAAAACTTTCTATTATTTTATCAATTTTTGGATCTTCATTAATTAAGCTCGTTGGATTACTCTAGGTAATAAACTGACCAAGAGTCAAGATTAATAAGGAAAAAAAACTAGCAAGTTAATCAAAAAACTAGCAAGTTAATCAAATAAAATACAATAGAACAAAAATAAAACATAACATAACAATTGTTAAAGTAGTAGAATCTAGATTTTCCTAATATTATAGTCCCCAATAATGGCGCCAAAAACTTGATGGGTATTATTTTATATCAATATTAGAATTTATCATAAGTGCACGATATAGCTGTAGCTAACACAAGTAAGTCCGGGTCAATCCTATGAATATTGTAAGTACTATTATATCAAATAGTAGTGTCTAGGTAATGAATCCACTTAAGATTCCTTAACTATTAATCCTTTATCATGTAATTATATTTTTGCTTATTGGACAGTGGAAATTACCCTTTTATGTTAATATCTTTCTCAAGACTATTAATAACTAATCCATCAGTTGTTTAACATAAATCTTTCTAGTTAAAACCCCTAGGATTGCATTATCGATTTATGAATTTCGCTATTAGGTTTGACCATGTTATAGAGAATTTATGTCAATCTATTTCTAGGTTTGCAAGTAACTCCTTCCAATTATGATATATTTATTCATACAAGAGGATTTCTCAATCAATTCATTTGCATTAAATAAAAGATCAAGTTATGTTGTTATCACAACTTAAGGTTCATCACACCTAGATACTAAAAAAGTTTAGTTACCACTCATAAAAAACAAAACCAAATATAAATTTGTAGAAAAACAAATAGAATACAAGATGTCATAATTCTAAATCTCTCTTTTTCTTTTATTGGATCCTCTTGCAAGTTTGCTTAATAAATCGAATCTCTTTATTTTGACTCCATTCACGTCCTTTTATAATAAAAACTAGAGTTTATACACTATCAACTTACACAAGCGTGTGAGTGATCATGAATCTCTAAAAATAACTCAATTCGAGATTTCACATGAGTAAGGAGACTTACACGTGCAACATACATGATCGTGTTTGTCAATATACATGAGCTTGTAACTCCAGATGACCAGAACTAAAATTCTTCAATCTTTACACATTTACAGAGAGTTACATAATCATTGTACACAATCATGTAGGTCCTTAGTTGTTTCATATATTCATTTCATACCACGATTTCATTTGAGTTATTCTCCTTTTAGTTCATGAAGGCAATTATTAACTATAAATGTACATGAAGCAAATTAAGTATCAAATATACAACAAAACTATAAAATATAATGCAAAATATGAGTGCATAATAATTGTAAAATAAACATCTATCAATTAATTTACTATTATAATAATAATTAGAATATTAGTAGTATCATACTTTAGAATTTTGTTTACTCCAAAAGTATGTATTCAATTTTTTTGAGTTGAATAAAAATTAAAGGTGTATTATGATAAATATTTAATAAAATTAAATGTTGATAATTTTAATTTCACTTTTTAAGTATGAATAAATACGACAGAGTACTTTGTATTTATTAATATTTTACAGAGATTAACATTACAGAGGAAAAAATGTAATCTGAGTAGACTCTGATTAAACTTTGGTTTTATCCTACTTATTAATAAGAAAATTAATTTGCTTTCAATAATTTTTTTTTGTCCATATTTGTCTTTCTAAATCAATCTAACGGTTAATAAAACGTTTTGAGCTTATAAAAGGAAAAAGATGAAAAAAAGAAGGGAAAAAAGAAGGATCCAAGAAAGGGCCGGCGCACGTGTGTAATGCGCGTGGTTTTAAAGACTCCTTTTGAGTCTTGCAAGGCTCCAAAAATCGTAGACTCGGTTTCACATTGTTTCTGCCTTCGGTTTCCAACTCAAATTTCATAAACAATCACACACAGAGAAATCGTCTTTAGAGAAAGCAGAAAAAGCAACCTTCCCCCATAAACACCCTTCATCGCCTACTTTACCAATTTCACTTATTTCAAATCGTACACTTCTTCCCTTTGTTCTGATCATACACAAAAATTATACATGAGAGTGATGTCGATGGAATCACTGCCTCTGGGATTTAGATTCAGACCAACCGATGAAGAGCTCATAAGCCACTACCTGAGGCATAAGATCAATGGCCGCACTTCTGAGGTCCAAGTCATCCCCGAAGTCGATGTTTGCAAATGGGAGCCTTGGGATTTGCCTGGTTTGTTTCTCACAGTAAACTCTCCCAGTTGATCAGTCAACTCAAGCTCAAACGAGCTAATACCTAATAGTTTAAGTTTCTAGGGTTTGTAATGGAATGATTGGTGTTTCAGGGTTGTCGGTGATAAAGACGGATGATCCGGAGTGGTTCTTCTTCTGCCCTCGTGACAGAAAGTATCCAAATGGCCATCGTTCCAACAGAGCTACTGATGCTGGCTACTGGAAAGCTACTGGCAAGGATCGTACGATTAAGTCCCGAAAGTCGGGTATGATTGGCATGAAGAAAACTTTGGTTTTCTACAGAGGTCGTGCTCCTAAGGGCGAGCGAACCAATTGGATTATGCACGAGTATCGTGCCACTGAAAAGGATCTTGATGGAACCTCCCCTGGCCAGGTTGTTTCTGCTAAAAGATTAACTTTCCTTTTCTGAATTGAATTGCCATTTGATTATCATCGCTGGCCTTTTTAATCACTTTGGTTAATTTTATTTACTAAGCTGAAATCTGTTCATATGTTGTCGAGTATCTTTGCTTAGTCCTTTGCCCTTTGTCATAAATATCTAGTACGATTCTGATATTCCGTCTCCATGTTATCTAATTGTTTCTTTTTTCGGTGATGATTTAGGTACTCTTGGTACTTAGTATTGCGGTTCCTTCAGTTGCATTTTCATGTCTTTATTGGTTTCAACTAATGGGCTCCTTTCTATACTTTGCAGGGTGCCTTTGTTCTCTGTCGCTTGTTCCGAAAGCCAGAAGAAAGGGTTGAGAGCATAAAATGTGTTGAAGTGGAGCCAAATGGATACTCTCCCATCACAGCTAAGTCCTCTCCTGATGACACATTGTCCGATTTAGTTGAAGAAACACCAACTTCTGATGTACAAACCCTCAAGCAGTCGGAAGGTATGAAGAGGTGGTTGACTGATAACTCTGACAACATGCCTGCTACTGCTGTATTTTCTGCTGATAGCTGTGGAAATAGCCAAATGGCTTCTGATGTTGAAGATCATGGTGCTGAAGTGACAGCTGCAGAGGTGAGAACTCATGTCTGTTTATCTGGTTTGCTGCATTACGAATTTTATCATTCTAAGTGCCTAAAGTCTGATATTGCAATTTAACTCTTTTTCATCTCCTTTCTTTTTAATATAGGCATGTTCATTTCAGGAGGGAAATTCTGGTCAAGTTGATTATAAAGTATTCTCTCCAGTGCAATCACATATTTATGCAGACCTTCCATACTGCACAGATTCTCCTTACATTAGTGACTTCGGCAATGATCTTAATAGCTTCGGTTTCCATGATGGAACCTATGAACAAGATATGTCCCTCACAGAGCTGTTGGATGCCTTCAATAACAATGATAAGCGTTCTTGTGGAGAGTCAATTAGCCCAAAGGACTTTTCTCATGAAATGCAAACCAGGTTGGATGGTCATATGCCCCTAAGAAGCGTTCAATTCCAGGCCAACTTTGCTTACAATAATGGACAAGTTGATATGACCCAAACACAGGTTAGTGCTTTATCTTACTTAAGGATCAAAACTAACACGGTTGGTGATGTTTAGCTGGTTTGTTTTAAACCATTATGCCTTTAAGATGGTCAAATCCAAATTTTTAGTAATTTGTTTTTGTCACTAGATAAAATTTAAGCGTTCCCTTCTTCCAACCTTTGAAATTCACTTATAATGGGTATCAATTATTGTTGATGGCTACATAGATGGGATCATCAATGGACGAGCAAGTTGATAGCAAGGAACACTTACAGATGCAAACACCATTTGGATCTGGCCGAGCTCAAGCATCATTCTTTTGTACACAAGTTGGAAGCAATCATGCTGATCGTATTTTGAACGATCCTGTTATGCCAGAAGTTCCATCTGCCAATGATGCTATTGGCTCATCCTCTGGTGCATTTACTTGTATGAAAGAGTCAACAAATCAGATAAGTCTTTTAAACTATGGCAGTGATGTTGGTGGAACTGGAATCAAGATTAGAACTCGCCAGCCTCCTGTCCGACCATATTCGGACAATTTTAGTCCTCAGGGTACTGCTCCGAGGAGGATCCGTTTGCAGAAGCATCATTTGATTGTATCTGACGAGAGCAGCCAGTCAAATGATGTGGGCCCCGATGGAAATGGAGAAGAAGCTGCAGGGGAGGTGATTTTCATTCAACGGTTCCTTGTTCCAAGCTGCTCATTCTCTTTTCTTTCTTTTGACATTTTGAACCTGTTTTAGTTTACACTCTGTTGATAGATATGTTCCGATTAACAGGCTTATTCTTCTGATTAGAATCGAAATGAATACAGTGTATTCAGTCGCGAGCTTTAAGTTAATTAGACATGTTTAACTATCCAAGTATCTAATGCAAAGTCCCATTTCTGCAGGTGGTAGGTGTTAAAGAAGAGGTTTCTTCCCGTGGAGAACACCATAAAGAGAAATCACTGCTCAATATCCACAAGAGCAGTGAAGTTACCGCAGAACCTTCTGCCAATCTGAGGTTACGAGTTGGACGTGATGCTAACTTGAGGTCAACTTTTGACGTTGAATCTATCGGCTCTCAAGTAGAATCCTCAAAAGATCAGAAGGCATTGCATCCAAAACTCGGCCACAATTCATCAGTAATCTATATGATCAGCATTGCGTTGCTTTTAACTGTAATTGTGGCATTTGTTGGTATATGGAAAAGCCGTAAATTATGATATTGCTGCCTCTGCTTGTGCTTGTAAATTGAGTGGAAATTAGGAGATCCAATATACTTCAACTTCCCTTGAAAGGAACTACGTAGTTCTGTAGATGACATTCATAAATATTAGTGAACATTGTAGACAGATCATTGCTTGTATTATATTTTATTGGATTACTTTTCTTGGGATGAACGTAAGTGTTACATTGTAGCCTGTGATAACTTTAGGTTATAATTGTAAAATTTATTTTAAATTTTTTTCAATTTTGCAATTCTCGCCTGAATTTTAAAAAGTGATATTAAAATGTTTTTAACTTTTAACAAAAATAGTTGGATATTAAATTTTCTCAGCAGGTTGATGATATATTGAATCAGGTTATATTATTATTTTGCTATGTGGTTGTTCTATATTATATTTGTCACAAATGAATTTTATGATTATTTTAGGGTGTTTGGTATTGTTAATTTATTAAATATTAAAATTTATACACGACATAAATGCAATATGTGGCAGTTATGTTCCAATGCATGTTACACATTAATATAAAATTTAATATTGGTTTATTTTTGTTAAAAATTGAAAATTATAATATTTTAATGTCATTTTTTAAAGTTTAGATTAATATTACAAAATTAAGTAAAGTTTGAGATTTGTTTTATAATTATCGAACAACTTTTCTTATTCCTCGGCTAATTTTTATATGGGTGATACAAGTTTCGCCTCACATGAGTTTAATGTATTGCAATAACTTAATGTAATTGCGAAGTAGGGCTATCGAAGGCGTGTGCTATTATATAATGAGGGTACACTAAAACGTGTTGTTTACATATGGCCCTCAAGTCTTTTAAATTAGCATTTAATCTATCATCTACCATCCTTTCCTAAATGACGTAGGTTAGGGTGTGCTCTAACCTGATGGCTATTTCATAAGTAATGGATAAAATCAATTGTAGCAGGTTATTAAAATTGGTGTATTTCAAAGTACCGATCTACAAAGAATAAACTGTTATCATTCCGAAAATAAATAAAATAAGGAAAACAAAATTTAATGAGATATTATTAAATTATGAAACTAACTTAAGATAAGAGAAATCGAGATAATAAAAGATTAGGGTTTCAAAGTTTACTTGTATGAAATTTCAATTATCATATAAGATCTATTATTATAGTCAAAATAACAGTTAACTATGTTTTTATACCCTCTTCTAAGGCACATATGTATATTCAACCGAGTAATTATTATCTTTTGATGCGCAATTTAACTTAATGAAACTCACTTAGTATAGTCAATCGCTTTATTTATGAAAATAGTCTAGTGCATGGATCATATTTCACCTCCTAGTCTTTCATACAATCTTTTATGTTAAATTTATAATGACTAGTCACAAACCCAATAATTAGGAGCAAATAAGTGTAACTAAAAATATAATTAAATCATGCATTAATAATTTAAGAATACATGACAAGTTACATCCTTAACCTTAATTACAGTTTGTAGCCACTTAACATAATGAAAATAAAACAAAAACAAATCATTCTTAATTTAAAAGAAAGAAAGGATGAAGAGGTAGAAGAGTTGTCACATTATCCTCCAATCTTACTCCAAATCCATCCTTCGTAGAAAAAAACCGTTAAACTAATAACTTAGTGATAAAGGATGCAGGTCTTTGTCTAACCTCTAGCACAATTGTTAAGCAAGTTTTAACTAATATAAACTCTCAATATCTGCAAAAATAAGGATTGTAAACTTGTAGTAATTGAAGTATCGATCCCACGAAAAATTATCTAAAAACAAATGAATCTAATTTTATCTAAGGTTTTAAAATGTGATTTGAAAATCAAAAATTGAAGCAATAAGAAAAATTGAGCTTTTAACCACTTAACAAATAAGCTACCACAATAAAATAAGAATGATTAAATATGAGAGTCTAGGATTTGTTCCATCGTTATTTTGTTCCTTTAACCACTTTTGATTCAATTTAGTGTCAATCCTAGATTTCCGGAGGGTTGATTATTCTCTCTCAAGACCTAATCATTTAACCTCAATTAATAATAACTAATTGATAACAAAATTATAGATTTGCAATCTCTCAATTTATAAAAACAACCTAACATTTTCAATTAGTTTTTAAGCAATCTATCAGATAATCGAGTTTTCACACAAGATCTCTCTTCGTATGATTATCAATTAGATATTTACGTAACTTATTAGGTTGTTAACTCTCACGACACAACCCAATTAGATTACTTTCGACTCACTCGCTCGATTTATTCTCAAAGTATAATCAAATACAAATATCACAACACCCAAAACATTATATTGAAATCAAAATTGTTTAAGTCACAAAATAAGTCAAGAACAAATCCTAATACGAAATTAAAATGTCATCAACTTGTATAACATCTTCCAATTCAGTTTATACATCAAGTTTAATAAAAATAAAAAAGGGAAGAAGGAAAAACTTGATTTGAAGTTGAATCTGCAAATTTGGAAAATGTTGGACAGCTAATGCTCATTTTGATCTTCCTTGGATTAATCTCAATTGGTAATATGGTGGCTGCCTATTTTTTTTTTGTCTCTTTTCGTTCTTTTATATCTTAGGGTTAATTTTAGGGCTTACCTAGGTCATTTTGTTCAAAAAATAGCCTTCAAACGTCAAAAGGTACCAAATAGCTAGAGCTTGGAAATTGTCTATCACAATCATGACTTAGGATAAAAACCTTCTGTCATGATCGTAACACTCCATGCACGATCGTGACCATGCCTTTTAGCCCAAGCCTGTTATAGCTTCCTTCAATCTTCAATTATCTGATTTTCAACACTCATAAACACATCAAACAGCTCAAGAAACATAAAATTAAGATCCAAATCATGCTGTAAAAGATACAAACACTTAAAATATAAACAAACATTAAAAGAACATAATTCTAAGCCTATACATATGATAATCATCTAATAAACACTTAAAAGGCACACTTAAATATTTATGAAAATATAATATAATTTACACCTATCAACATCCCAACACTTAAACCTTTGCTTATCTCCAAGCAAAACTAAACACATAAAGAAACAAAACACATAAACATATAAAAACACATTCACTAAACATTACAATATTAGCACAATGGCATTAAATCATATGAAATTAACTTAATCTCAAATATAAATCATTCAAAATGTGCCAACACACAAACTTATTCCTTTTATGTTTAAGTACTTGGAATTGAATATACATATCAATCAAAACATTAACACCTTATTCCAACACCTTTGATGCTTGTAAGCATGCACTTATTATTATTACTCAATTAAAAATGAAAACTATCACTAGTAACCTTTCATGAAAGATCTTTTTATTTTTAAAAGATCAGTAGGTTTTTTTATTGTAACAATTTTTTTAAAAAGATTTTCTTGAACGATAACTTAGTTTTTTTACGCGAAAACAAACACCTTGTCATGAATGTCCCTTAGTTACTCAATTAGGCCATTTTGTTTTATTTAGCTTGGTTGGAGTGTCATTCTATCCTTTAAACACAAAGAAAAACATTTTGTCGTGAATACTTCCAGTTACTTAGCTATATCACTGCTCACAACTAGCTACCAACTTTATTCTTAACCCAATATTTATTTTAAAAAGGGCTAGTGGAATGGTTATTCATTTAAAAAATACTTTTTAAAAAAATATGTGTAACTTTAGCCTACCTGATTTCTTTTTAGTCAATCATTCTCATGAAAATGTACAAGTAATGCTAAGTAATTCAGTTGACTATAACTATAATTGTATATCGATAAAAGTCATAAAGTGAAAATTAGGTGTCATATCCTAATTAACAAATATATTCATCCCAAAGATACTTGAAACACAACATTCATAAGTTACTATGCCTTTAAAAATTAAATGACCGTATTCAAAGCTAAATTAATTTCATTCGATTCTTACCATTGACACATTGACACAATTCACACATATGAAACAAAATGTTTACACTATGACAACCTAATAAAAACTAAGAAATATAATATGAAAAAGTCACACACATGATATGTCAACACATAATCCTCCCCATACTTAGACAACACATTATACTTAATATGAGAAAAAACACACAACACATAAAGGAAACAAAAAATGACAAGAAAAATAAAAAAGAAAAATGTTAGAGCATGAAACTCGTTAAGGTGATTAAGGTGGTGAAGGTGTTGATATCAGAGATCAAAGTGAAGATCTTCCCCTAGCTTTCCTTTTCATCATCTTTTGTTCCTTCAGTTGAATCCTAAACTTGCTTCCCTAACTTATAATCACTTCAAAAAATAAGAAAATAACAATCCAAACCATTATAAGGACATGAAAAATTAAAACCCAATTTCTAGAATTCAAAACAAATCTAAATACACAATAATTGCAATCTAACTACCGAACATGCTAAGTTATAGTCATTAGCTTGACCTTCCATTCTTCAAAACTTAGCTGGGATCAATTATGAGTGGCTTGCTTCCACCCATTTTGGTCAATATCAGTTTAATAGCTTGTAAATAAGCTACATTTTGTGAGATAATCAAAAGGACATAATTAATCAAATCAAGAAAACCAAGTAAGTTCAATATTGCCCTTTTAAGTAACAAATTGTCAATAAAATAGGGAATAATAAAATTCCCTGAATCATCTATCAAATGCAACAGTTTGACTTCTAAGAAGATGAATTGTTCTCTTTCTTCCTCAATCACCTCCATCTCCTCTTCTTTCACTTTATGAACAAAGACGTCTGTGTCTTCTTCAACCTCAATCATTATCATCTATTCATCATTCTCTTCTTCATCATCTTCTTGAATAAAGACTTCTATATATGTTAACATCCCCTCACCAATGGGAAGGGTATTTTGGTAAATTGGATCGGGTTAGGAGTGTTCAATAGTGTATTGACATATTCATGCATTCATATATGCACATGAATAGAAAATAGTGAATTTTTGCACATGTAAATGTTTGT
>JANZXR010000171.1:27414826-27429150 GCA_027575705.1 Erythroxylum echinodendron
ATAACCCTACAAGAACATGTTCTTCCAATTTCAATTAACACCCTATGCTTCCAAAATTTAATCTCAATTTTCTCCATCTAATAACTTTAATCTTAAAAAAAAATTCTATCCCTCAAAAACATCATGATTTATACCTAATCGCAACAAAAATAAAATTAACCCCCAACATATAGTAAGAAGAAAAATCAGGGTCCAACAATTAGTCACTGCACATTAATTTCAACATAACAATTATAGATTATATTGAAATTCTTGTAATGGGTATGTAATTAAATGATTCAATGAACGTATTAAATTCATCCTTTCATAATACCCTATGACACAAATAAACGAACAATAACGATATTTGATTATCTACAAACAAAACCCAAATCAATTAACATATAATAACACAATTAATTTCTAATAAGAGAAAGAAACAACAAAAACAGGAAAATACACTTAACCCAGGTGATCGATGCAGATGCTAATGTCACCTCCTAACTGACATCAGAACATTTAGTCTTCCATAGGTCTCCCAAGAAAAAGCTTTAACCGTATGAAAATTACCCTACTGAAGACCATCTATCTCTTAACCACTGCAAGTTTCTTCTCCTAGATACTGTTAATGATTTGACAACTAAACATTTGGACCTAAGCTACTATACACGCTAATCTTCTCTTCTCTTTTTTTATCTCTTGCAGCCCTTCTCTCACTGTAGCCTCATTTGAAAAATTAAGTTCATAGTTCTTGGTCCACCGCTCCTATCCACATAAGAAACCCTTCTGCGGTGTTAAATACTAGCATTTAACGCCAACTTTAATGCCAATGCTAGTGTTGCATGTGTTTAACGCCAATGCTAGCATTTTGTCTTTGTAATGTATGTCACATGATCTTATAGTTGCTGTGCTTTACTACTTTAATTTCTTGCTATTATGTCATTTTGCATTTGGTCTTTCTCTTGGCTGCTTCTTTGTTTTCTTCTTTTGGACTAAATTTTCCAGATTTTCTTCTAGTCCAACAGACGTTATTTTGAAGAGCTTTTATTATCTTCTTCTTACTCTAATTCTCTTCTTCTTACTTCATGAAGACAAGTGAGTGTAATTATTTGGAAAATTGCCCAAAAGTAGTACTTTCAACTCACTTTAGTTTCTTTACTTCCAAATTGTACCTAAAATCATATATGAATTAAAGTTAGTATCTTAAGTATTTTCGTATCATTAATCGCTAAGTGTACATGATTAAATATATCAACAATTAAACACATATCACTATGGAATATTGATTTGAATTAGTATGCAAAAGGATCATAGTTAGGATAAAATTGCATTTATAAGTCATAATTTTTAGTATTCATTGAAATAATCAAATTGAATGAAAATTTCATACTGTTTACAAAAATATATATACCCATCTTTTCTATGAACTTTTAACCCTAAGAGTGAAATTCAAAATTTTTAAGCTTTTTATTCTTTCATGTGTGTTATCATGTATACTAGAATGACTCTAGAAGCATTGATATAATGAAGGCGCCTAGATTTAACAATTTATGTAGGCCTATTTCACTAAAAATTACCATAACCATAATTTTATCCTTTAGGAATAATCAAGTTGAACCTTAGCCTTTTTCATTGTTATTAACCCAAATTATTAACCTTCATCTCATTTTTCTTAAAGATCTTTTTATTGTTTTGAACACTGAAGGTTATTTACATCATATGGTTATTTGAAACTTGAAAATTTTGAAAGGCCCATCATTTCTTTAATTGGGTATTGAATGCTTGAAATTGTTTTGATTAAAAAGAAACAAGCATAAGAAAAATTGTAAATAAGTATATGGTACCAATGGAGTTGCAATAAAAAGACCAACGTATATTTGTAAACAAGTTTCTTGTAATTTCTCTTAAGTAAATTTCCTTCGACTCAACCTTTTTATTGTCTCAATCATATCGTACATAAAACCGATTACAACCTCTATAAAGACCATTTAATTTTTATTTCTAGTTTATACATAAGTGGTGGAGTTGTGATATATTGCAAGCTTATGGTAAGAGTTCTAGTATGCATTGATTCAGAGTTTGAAACTTTTCATCCCAAACACTTAAGTGCATTGAGTGAAATCTTGGTAAGGGTAGTTAGGTTTATACTTTCAAATTCAATATGAGTATTGATGTGAGTACTATTAATATTGACTTAGGAAATTAATTTTAGGATAATTTGATACTAATTGTATGTTAATTTGATTAATATAATATGATGATTTATAGTATGTATGGACAGATTAAGATTAATGATGGATAGATATTTTAAGATTTATAATTTTGATTATGGTTTGCTTGAGGACAAGTAAAAGCTTAAGTATAGGCATGTTTGATAGATGCATAATTGACCATATTTATACCTCATATTTGATGTATTTTTGCTTAATATTTTACACTTTTATTATATATTTGGTACTTAATTTGCTCTAAGTGTATTCATAGGTGATAATTGCCTTTATGGATCAAAAAAAAGGAAATTGGAGTGAAATTGTGGCATAAAACAAAGATTTGAAACAACTAAGAGATACATGGTCGTGTATGTGGCCTTGTAATTCTCTTAAAACGTGTAAAATCATGATTTTAAGTGTTTTTAGAGATACATAGTTTGATACATGGCAATGTATTAGATTTTGTATGTCCAAGAAACCTTAAATTTTGCTATATAATGACATGAATGGAGGCAAATAGGGGGAGAAAACTTTTGGAGATGAATATAGATAAGGAGAATGTTCAAAAGGGACGATATTGATCTAGAGAAGTGGAAAACATAAAGAAATCATCAAAAGATCCAATAGATTACAACATCAATGTCAAACTTGCACGAACATTTGATAGGAGAACTAGATTCATAAACTCTTTGTTTCCTATTCATTTTCCGTTCTCTTTAATTTTGATTTTATTTTCTATCATGGATAACTAAACATCTTTAGTGTTTATGTGAGATGAACCATAGTTTATACTATAAGATGTTGATTCTTTCATTAATGCAATTGTTTTGATTGATCTATTATGATTCAATTATATGTTTAATATATGTTCTAATTGATTTGGAATATTAGTGTATGATTTGATTTCATACCATAGAGATTGAGAAATCCTGTGTATAAGTAAATCTAATGCAATTGAAAGAAGTTGATTGCAAACATAGAGACAGGTCGACATAAATCCTCTATATTAGGGGCCAAATCTAATAGCAAAATTCACAAATCGGCAAAGCAATATTAGTACCTTTAACCTGAATAATATCGGGTAATAATTTTAAGAATATTTTTTAATTGTTTCAAGTGAGTTATTAGCATGCGATAGGAATTTCCATGAAGTAATAGTCAATAAAACAATTCCATAATAAAAGGTCAATTATTTATTAGGGAGATTCATAACCTAGAAACTAATTCTTGATGTTTGATTGTTTTCTAAGTGTCTTCTTTTGTCTATGTGTTAAATATTACTGGCTACTTTATTTAAATTGTTTATGTTTTAATTTTCTTTATTAAAATCCAAAATCAATCCTTAGGCTAGATAATAGTAGAAAGGTAATTATTAATAATCACCATTTTCATAGGATTAACCCGTATTTATTAGTACTAGCTACAGCTACACTGGGCACTTGTAGTAAATTTAATATCGGTATAGAAAAAACCAATCAACATTGGATCTTGGTCTCAATTTTTTTAGACTATGGAGCCCTCTTATTAGGAGTTAACACTTAAGGTGCTCTCCATATTCTTTGTGGAGAAAGGAAGAAATGATGGGAATTGGTTGAACACAATTCATTTCTAGTTACTAAGGGAGATGATCTGAATGAGTTATTCAGAGTTATCTGTTACTATAGGGTTGTATGATTAAAAGTTCATAGGGACATAAGCTTACTTAGACTTATGGATAGAATTCTCGTATGGGATGTCTTATTGGTCATTTTAGCACATGATTAGCGATGATGGCAACTATGACCTTAGTAGATCTAAAGCCTCATCCCTACAACATCTAATGCTTAGATATGTACATGAAGTTTTAAACCACAAGCTAAGCAGATAAGGTTATAACTATGGTGTGGTTGGCAATATGGATGTGTTATATCTTTGTATAATAGCAAGAGAACTCCAATCTACTTAGGATATGCATTTAACCCAATTTATCCAATGTAAGAATGAATAGAGGAAGGTCAACACAATTTACGTAGGGCCTTATATAACACAACTTGCACAAAGGATGGGGTTCTTCAATAGATTGCCAAAGATGTGACTGGTGGCCAGCATAATAGAACTAAAACTAAATGTAATAAAGCATATACATATGGTGAGTAGATGGTGGGATCTATAAGTGATATCTATAGAATAATTAGAGTTCCCGATAAGCCAGCAACATCAAAAGGAGTTAGGGAGGAGTCATATACAATAGAGTAGCCATCACAGCTACATTCACTACCATCCCAGTGAGAAGGGTTACATAGGAGGAGAATAGTGGGGAGCACCTAGGGTGTAGACATTACAACTGGATCAACTGAAGATAGCTCAATTAGATAGACACATATGATTTCATGAATTGAAATTTTTACACATTTTCATTTTTGTCAAATACATAACATGACGCACAAATGAGACCGTGGACATCCCGGAAGAGCCATTCCAATGGCTCAGAGATCTAAGGCACCTCCAACATAGGAGGATGATGACATTCTAGACTCAACAAATGCCTTTATAAACCAATGACCGATGTGAAATTTAATACAAAGCAAGTATCTTAAATACTTGTTGCGGCAATCAAACAACCGTGCTAGAATATGGAAGCTTCAGGATGTACGATTAAGCATGTCTGTAAATTGGGTGCAATGACATTCGACAGGAATGTAGATCCCGAGAGTGCACTAACATGGCTAGGCTGGGTGACGAAGATATACAGAGTTGTGGGATGCAAAGATATATTTTCCACCTTCCTCCTCGAGGACAAGGCATAGGAATGGTGGGAGGCCATTAAGAGGAGATTTTCGAATAGGGTATCTTAGGGAAGATTTCAGAGAGAGTTCATAAATAGATTCTACCCACAAACTTATAAGGATTCAAAGATAGAGGAGTTATTCCAACTAGAGCAAGGTTCGACATCAGTGACAGATTATAAGAAGAGATTTTTTGAACTTGTCAAAACGTTTATTGCTAACAGTGAAGAGAAAAAGTGCAAAAGGTTTGTTGTAGGCTTAAGTCCCAGATTGCAGATCCATCTATCTTTGGCTTCACAAACACACTACAAGGAATTAGTTGAAGTTGTAATAAAAAGGAGAGAAATGCAATAGCAATCACTCAGAATTCAAGATGAAAACAGAAGCATAACGCACTAGCTAGTTCATCCCAGGATTCAACCAAGAAAAATAACTTAAAATGGATGGGTGGCAAAAGGGTTTAGTAGAGGAGGATTGTCTAATTAGGGATCTTTTAGGTCGCCTACTAGGCCTAGAGATTCTCGCGACACTAGGACCCTAGTGCAAAAGTGTATAATTTGCAAAAAAAGACATATAGGTGAGTGTCAGGCAAATATAACTGTTTACTTCCACTGTGGTTAGAAGGGCCACTTTATCTGAGATTGTCTTTAGTTAGTCACCGCGAAGAGGTTGGTGGATGGATCTTTAATGCCTCCACAAGCTAAAGGGGCTTACAGATAGGGCGGTCGGGGTTCTCAGACCAAAAGGTCAAGTTTTACTGCATTTGGTAAGCATTCAGGGGGTAGGGGAGTAGCCCTTATAGGACAGGCAGGTAGACCCCATGCACAGGCTCGAATTTTTACAATCACTCAGCAGGAGGTTGATGCCACACCAGATTTAGGCACCGGTATGATTTCTATTTTAGATTATGTCGTATATGCTTTAGTAGATCTCAGTGCTACAAATTCTTTTATATCTGTATATTTTTTTGCAAAATTGAGAGTTGAGCCTCAGTAGTTAGACAATGGGATAGTACTTTCCATCCCAATAGGAAACTCACTCTTCGCTAAAAGAGTGTTTGTAGATAGTAGAATACTGGTCCAGGGTCAGGAGTTTCCAGTAAGCTTGATCATATTGGATATCTAGGATTTTGATATCATTCTCCGAATGGATTGGTTATCCACACATCGAAAAGTGGTGGATTGTTTTAAAAAAGAGGTTCAGTTAAGTCAATTAGGGAAACCAAATTTGATATTTTATGGGATATGGAAATTCCTTCCCACTAGTATAGTGACCACCATGGTAGCTAGTAGAATGCTCTGTAAAGGATGCCAAGGATATCTAGCTTACATGATTGAATAGGGTAATGATGAGGTTCAATCAGGAGATATTCTGATGGTCAGAGAGTTCTCTGATGTGTTTCCTAAGGATCTTCTAAGATTACCCCCAAATAGGTAATAGAGTTTGGGATAGACTTACCTTCAGAAACCCAATCGATTTTAATTATTCCATACATAATGGCTCCAGTGGAGTTAAAGGAGTTCAAAGTAGGTATGACAATGGGTCGGGCTAGACCCAAGTCACCCTCAACCTAGTAGACCATCATTGGCCCGTGGCCCAAACAACCTGTGCCAAAAAAGGGCTAGGCTAGGTTAGGCCATAACTGACATCCCTAGTTGAAAGTGTAAATGGAGGAGTTTTTAGATAAAGGTTTCATGAGACCCATTACTTCTCCATTGGGGGCTCCAGTCCTTTTTGTTAAAAAATGATGGGAGTTTAAGGTTGTGTATCAACTATATACAACTGAATGGATTGAAAATTTGCAACCAATATCTCGTCCCAAGAATTGATGATTTATTTGATCAGCTATAAGGATCCAAGCTATATTCGAAGATTGGTCTAAGATCAAGTTATTATCAGTTGAGAGTCAGCAACGAGAATATTATGAAAAATACCTTCGAGACGAGATACGGGCATTATGTAACACCTGCATACCCCCTAGAAGGATATATGGATGCTACACACAACAGAACCAAAATAATCCAAAACATACCAAAAGATCAATTACATGCATTTCCAGAAACTCAAACAAATAAGCTTTACAATCCATTATGAGATATTTTTCAATAAAAAAATAATTTACATCATACAAGTTGAACGTTTCAAATTACAAACCATAATTCCAATTCTGACCTGTGCTATGGTTATTACAAACCATACACACGTACAATACAATTTTCAATAAGTCGCATTACATTAACTACATCACATAAACAAACTTAAACATACATCTTGTCAAAATAAAACACATCCTTCTTTAACTATTGCGGTTGTCATTTTCGCAGTCTTTAATCCTTTTTATCAAAACCTACATGGAGGTAAAACCACCGTGTTAAGCATAAAGCTTAACGGGGAATGACTAAACAAAATATGATTTGGCGACTATTTCTATCAGTCGTTTAACATTCACATATTCAGAATCAGTTCACATTTCAAACAATCTTTAATCATTCATATTAAAACGCAATCCAAACAATATGTATCTCAAAACAAAATATGCCAAATCAAAACAAGATAGATTTGCTTCAGAGAAAAACTTACAAGTATCGAAACAAAATACAAAAATTCAGAACCGAACTTTAAAGTACTATAATAGAACTTGTCTTGATTATATAAGAACTAAGCATGTAACAAAATACAAAGCAAATTAGCTTGTTAATCCTTTTTATAGAAATAGGTAATAGGACCAGTACAAAAGATACCATGTTTGGTATCTGCAATAGAAGAGACTTAAGTCTCTAAAACAGAAGACATAGAAGTGTCTAAAAACAGAAGACACCGGAGTATCTGGCATAGAAGACACTTTAATGTCTAGTTACAGAAGCAACTGCTAACCCTTCTAGGCATGCCTATTTACCCATGACTATGACTCAACAGTTTTAAAATAAACCATTTCATATTTTAGAATTTTATGCAAAAGATGAAGTACAACATATGTCTCCTATTTTGCTTCAAATGAACTTATTCATTAACATTTGATCAAACATAACATACCTTATAAATACAGATATATGCAATTATGCATCAACAGAAGTGTTGGGTCATCACACCTTATGTATATGCAGATAATTAGAGAGCACTTCCTATACAGCCCCAACTATCAAACTCCTCGGACAACTGATGGTCTAGAATTATCACAATATTATCGCAAAAATTCCCAACTCACAAACATCCATATCCAATTCATAATATATAAGCCTTTGGAACTCATCCATTCATGATCACATAAAGCAATTCAACATTGTATTCATTATTATTAAGCCATACATCCTTTACATTATCATCTCAATTAATAATGAATAATTAAACTAACTATTACTTAATTACATCGAATACCAATTTAAGTTCAAACACTCCTTAAACAAATCCATTTAAGTCCTATTGTACCAAATAAATTAACTAAACCTTATATAGTTCATAAAATTGAACAAAATCCCCCCTTTTCACCTTCCTATTCATTTCCTAGAATTGTGGGATAAATGACCTGAAACGTTTAAACAGCTATTTTCACAAGATAGGTTTTTGGATTAGTTTTTTATGACTATTCTAACCTAGAAACTGACGTTTTTAGATAATATATTCCTCTAAAAAATGTTCCTCTATATCTTAAGTTTCAAACTAAATAAATTTAATTCAATTTGGTTCATTATTCTAAGATTTATACCCAAAATACTCCAGATCATTCTCAACCGTGGACAACAACCAGAACACAACTTCAAGCTAAATTCAAAACCTTTAGTGACAGAAATCAAATTCATTTCCTTCATGAAAGTTCTAGATAAATGTATCTATTTTTGTCTAAATTAAAAATAATCCCATTTTGATGTCTATAGGACAAGATATGGCGAAACTACCAAAGTCTGTTCAGTAGTCAAACCAGAATTATTATATGACTATCATTTTCCAGCATTCAATTCTCATCATCTTAACACATATTCCAGCCAATTCAAATCTCATAACACTTGTATTAATACATATTATCAAGTTCAAAATTCCCTTAAATTTTTAATTTCGAATTCGAACTCCAAAGAACAAGCCAATCTAGCCTTTCAAGTAAGCAAAAATAATTTCGAAATAAAGGTGATCAAGAATACAGCAGCATAAAAGATCACGTACTCTACTTCCTTGATGCAATATCTTACAAGAATTCTAAGTGACATTAAAGCAAAATTCAGAGTTAAGAGAGGGTAAAGGGTTTTGGTGGTCAGAGTTAAAAGAGGGTAAAGGGTTTCGATGGTGATGTTTCAATGAAGGCTGCATGCATCATCCCATTACCACAAGGTAAATACCTGAATACCTGAAGGAAATTCAAGTACACACCCTATGAAAATAGTATGTTGGAGCAATAACAAATCCAACTTACACATGGCTTCATCAGGCATACTCGAAAGTCACTAAATTTTGAAAACATTCACTTCATTCATTCATAAAGCTTACAATATTTCCATCAAACAAATATTTACAAAACCTTATAAAGGTTCTAGCAAAACTACAAAAATAACAAAAACTGTATCACTTCTGGTGTCAGCTGACAGACCTCTTAGCCATTTCTGTATCCAAAAGATTCCTTAAGTCCTAACTAAGGAACTAGGTCTCCAATCTCGTACCTGAAAAGCCACATTGTAATTTTTGATGAGTTTTGCAAACTTAATGAATGAACCATCATTGATGAATTCACCGGATTACATATACACATCACATATATCACAGATATTCATTCAGAACATATAATTATTTTTCAGATACTCACACATCATGGCATAACATATGGTCACTCATTACATCTTTGCAAATCATTCATGAAATTCAATCTTATATGAACGTTATATGCATGAAACTCACATTCGTTCTTATTATTGTGACTGAGTGCCTATCACATACTTATACAAAGATTGGCCCATAAGGCTCAGTCAGAATAGAGTCACCGAGCATAGCTCTACGTGCAGAACATATATCACAGAGAAAAGCTCTACATGGTAGCGCTTTAAACTAGCTACTCAAGTCACAATGCCTTTATCTGAGCATGCATTTTATGAAATGGATCAAATACTGAATATGCCATATATCACAATCTTATACAAATGCTCAGATAAAGTTTTTCATAGTCATCGGACCTAAGTCTGGCATTCAAATTTTGTTGAGAATCAAATGTCATTCAAAATTTCATATCAAATTAAAACACTTCCAATACATGCCCAACTATTAAACTCCTCGGACCTCAGGTCCGGAATCCAGAAATAACACACAAACAGTTCAATAATATTAGAAGTTTAACAAATCAAATTAAATTCAAATCAAATCAATCCTAGGAAATCATCTAGGTTGACTCACAGCATGCTCCAAGAAGTACAACTCATATCTTTTAGCTCAGATATCCAAAAATCACAAACTTTATAACAATTTAAAGCTAAGAGAATAAGCTACAATTTGGTAAAGAAACTCAGCTTAATTCAGCCCACATCAATACAGTTTATTCAATAACCACAAGACAAGATTTCTGTCCCTAGTAGTGCTACAGCCTAAGATAGGACTCAATTACATGCCAATTTTGAAAATCATAAAGATAGAATTAAAATTCAACTTCTTCACAAAAGTTGTAAAAATATGTCTCTAGTTTAATATGAAAACTCATTCAGATATCTACATCTCAAGTTATAATTAGAAAACCAAAGCATGATCATGAAAATTTTCCAATTCATATCATTCCAGCAGACTTCCACACTTTCATCCTATCAATCACTTTCAAATCAATTCAGATAACTCTAAATTTTCATGGAAAGAAAAAAAAATTCTTAGGAATCCATTGGTCCAAGTTTTAAGTCATTTAGAGTTTGGAAGAAAAAGTTATAGCCAAAAAACACAAGGTTGTTTAATGAAATACTCTGTTCATAAACTTATACAAGCAATCACCACCCTTTTACTGTAGAACCACATTTTTTCACGTAATTCTTAACATTTTTGCAGCAACACTCCTCCATCTTCTTCCTCTCTTCTACTTAATTCCTCATCACAAACTTATACCATTATATTTAACCCTCTTATTCACTTCCATATCATCTCAACTTAGTCCCAAAACAACTCAAATTCAAGCTTATATTCCAATACCAAAACCAATCATACACTATTTTACCGTCTTCAACTCTCTCTCTCTACCATCTTCAGCTCTCTCTCTCTCTACTGTAAATCTTCAAATTCTTAAATTTCCATCCAATGCATATTCTTTCATTTTTTTTATCCACTCTTTAACTTTATTTGACTCCTTTTATAGTTCAAAATCAATCATCTACAAGTTCATAACATATTGACTACCAAAACTAAAACTTCAAGCCTACTCTCCACTGTGTTTTCATTTTTATAGTATTAGTTTCACTACAACAGCACACTCATCATATCCCACATTCTCTATTTAAAAACTTTTCCCACATCATATTATCACCAGAAACTTAGATCTAAACTCATTTAACACCACTTTTAAACACGCATGCAATACATGGCAAGGTAACAGAGAAAACACTAGTTTTCTACACTATCTAATTCAAGGTTATTAACCGTAACTCTACTGCCAACCTTCTCATGCATGTATTGATTTATACAGAAAATCATCATCAAAATCATTTACAACATCTAGAAAATCAAAAAACACAACTTACTTGATTTCAGAAAAATTCCAGCAGTGATATTGAAGGACAAGTTTCGGTGGTTGGGGAAAATCAAAGATGAATGAAAACAGAGCAATATATGGATTGCCAAAAAAGAAAATATGGACCAAGTGTTTCGGTGATAAATGTTCAAAGAAGAGAATTAGATAATGTCTAGAGAGGAACACCGAAAGAGCTAAAGAAGTGTTCTTCTTCTCTCTCTTTTTTTTTTAACTTACACGTGGCACCCATGCATGTAACCCATTTGTGATGCATATGAGGCTGCCACGTGTCATAGTCCCATTTGTCTTTTTTTTTAATTCACCAAAAATTCTGAAATAGTAACAACACTCTCCAAATAAATTTTCAACTCAAAATAATTCACCAAAAATATTAAAATACCCAAAATGTACAAAAATTGCCAAATCACATTTAATCCACTCTAATTAAATCTATCATTTCCATTTATAAACCAATTTACCCGAAAATACCAATGAATGCATGTACAATCATATGAATGTGCAAAATAAATGTGTATGTCACAATTAACTTATGCATGACGTGCATTTTCCTAATTTCAGATAAATTTCTCATAATTTACTATTCTAGCCTTAACATGGGTATCGGGGTGTTACACTGCATAAATTTCTAATTAGACACCCAAGTTGCTAGGTGTCCTAATCTTATAGGGGCACATGTCATCAAAGCATTGGTCACACTTGTTCCCCTTTTAAGCACATCTATTAGGCCATGTGTTACTTAATGAGTACTTCCATGTGTCATTAAATGATTAGGCCACTTGTCACTCAACCAATGATGCCAAATATCAATAAATTAGCTATGCCAAATGTCAATAACTTATAGGCTTAGTCATTCTAATTTTCATATACCAACTTAACTTGTCTCTTGACCATTTTTCCTAGTCCAAATGTAAATTTAAATAGCTCAATTATCTAATAGCTTCAATTAATTCCAATTTACTAACTATGGTCTATCAATATCAAAATCCAAGTCACATGCCTTTCACTTTCAAATCATAGCACAATTTTAACTCATATCATACATGTACTTTCATAAATATGTAACATTTCATCTAGGGTATATTTTGGGTCCTTACACATTATGAATTCTTAGTTATTTCCTTTAGATTAACGAATGTTCTAGCTACTTTTATGGATTTGATGAATAGGGTGTTTCGAGAGTACCTAGATAAGTTTGTGATTGTTTTTATTGATGAAATATTGATGTACTCAAGCAGTTATGAGGAGTATGTAGAGAACCTTTGGATAGTATTACAGGACCTACGAGAGCGCTAACTATACGTTAAGTTCATTAAGTGCAAGTTATGGTTAGACAAGGTTGCTTTCTTGGGTCATATCATCTCAGCTGAGGGATTTAGTGTGGATCCCTAAAAGATTGAAGTTGTTACTAATTGGAGATCCCTCGCCACTGTAACGAAAGTCAAGAGTTTCCTTGGATTGGCAAGCTATTATAGGAAATTTGTGGAAGGATTTTCTAAGTTAGCAACCCCACTAACCAAGTAAACATAAAAAGAGGAGAAGTTTGAGTGGTCAGATGCCCGTCAACATAATTTTGATGAATTGAAAAAAAGATTGAAGACAGCTCTTGTACTCACATTACCAATAGGGACTGATGGATTTGTAGTGTATAGTTATGACTAGAGATAGGGGTTGGGGTGTCTACTCAGGCAGTGTTGGCCCCCGGAATTTTTTTCGTTAAATTAAGCATAATAGTTTATGTTCACTAGTTAGTGAAATAAATGCATAAGAATGAATTGAGGGCATTTTTGGCTTGTAACTTAAGTATCAAAAGAGCCTAAGATTATAAGGAAGGGCAAAGTGGACTTTTGGGACTCATTAAGGGCAAAATGGGAAAAGGAATTGTTGTCTTGTTATCTTAGAAGAGTGAAAAATGAGAATGGGAGAGAAAATAAGAGAAAGAAAGAAGAAGAGAGGTTGTGAAGAAGAGTGAAAAGAATAGATCATCTAACTAGGTCACAATTTTTCTAGCCTTAAAGAGAGAATCTGAGGTTACTCGAGAAGGGAAAAAGAAAGAGGAAGGAAAGAGCCTTCTTTGGAGCCAAGAATCTCATTATTTGGTGAGGAGTCAAGGTAAGTCGTTTTTATCTCTTGGAGTTTTGAAAGGATTTGGTTTAAAGAGCTTAATAAATATATGGGTTAAGTATTCTAGAATCCATTTTAGTGAATGTTCATTATGGTTTAGTCAAATCCAAATTTTTGTTGAATGGGAGTTGTGTTTTTATGAAGAAAATCAAGGAGGGGTTTAAGAGAGGCAAAAGAAGCAAGAGGAAAGACATCCTTAAGTTCAATAACTAGGCAAGCAAGGATTTTTAAGGTGGGTTATAGTCTTATGATGAAGCAATAAGCCATAAGTGTTTTTCTTTCAATGATTTTGATTACTTTAAAAATGTGCATTTGTTTGTTCGTGCTTGGAGTAGCAAAATGTGTTATATGTGGCTGCATGTTTTAAAAGCAAAAATGTTTTTCTTTAAAAGGTTGCAAAATTTATGAAACCATGTTTTCGGATATAAAAAGAAAGATTCCAAGAATTGCCATTTTGGGCAGTAAGATTTCCAGATCATGAAATATATGTGTTATGTGGGTTTGTGGTGGTCCCCTAAGTTAAGTTAAGTGCACTTGTCTAAAGGCTTC
>JANZXR010000171.1:27447403-27465256 GCA_027575705.1 Erythroxylum echinodendron
CATTTTATCGAAATTAAATATTCAAATTCTCAAATTAACACAACAATTACAAAAAACATTTCAAACATCATAAAAGGTATTTTATCGAACACCTCATAGATAATATGTATAATCTCAATCTAAACACTAAAAGCAAGATTTCATCACCAAACACTCACATTTAACACTAAAAATATGCCTTTTTTTGGAGAAATAACACACTCATTAAAGAGTTTACCTCAAACGACGCACGATGAGTAAGAAAACAATCAAAAAACATGAGAGAAAGGCTCGAAAAATAGAAAATATCGCAGGGAGAGAAGAAGAATTCTGCACCGACAGAATGCTTATTCCGTCGATAATCTAGATTTTCATAGTCGTCCTAACGACGCAATTTGCTGACATTTACTGACGGAATAAAAATTTGGTCGGTAAAAGAGCAGTAATTCGTGGCGGTGAAAACTCAAATACCGACGGAATACTAATTCCGTCGGTAATCTAGGTTAAACTTGCCGATATTTACTAACTGAATACAAATTTCGTCGCTAAAAGAGCGGTAATGCTTAGTGGTAGAAACTTAAATACTGACAGAATACTTATTCCATCGATATTCTATGAGTTATATCGTCGTCTTCAACAAAACGATGACGCAAATTGCCGACAGTTACCGATGGACAATGATTTCCATCACTAATGTTCATTTGGAATCACTGACGGAATACATATTCTATCGATGATTCAAGTTTATCACTTGTCTTCATCCAAATGATGACGTTTGGTTACCTAAATGGATATGATTTATTGACGGAATATCTATTCCGTCAGTATTTAAGTTTCCTAGTTGTCTCTTTACAACAGTTTCTTGTTGCGACAGAACATAAATTCCGTCGCTAAATCAAGTTGCTTAATAATTTTACAACAGTCCAGCATTTATTGCCGACGGAAGTTCCTGTTCCATCGGTAAATATACCGATGGAACTTATCCCGTAAATTTTGCCAACGTCATAGGCTTAGTCGTCGCTATATGCTGTCGGAGATTTTGCGCGAAATTCCTTTCTTCCAGTTTTGCCAAAGGATTTGTTTTTCCATCGCTATATTTAAAAACAATGCCATATTTACCAATGAATTTTGTAGTTCCGTCGGTAAATAACATCGGTTTTTGTTCTGTCAGGAATATTCCGTCACTATTCGGTAATTTTCTTGAAGTGATTGTTAATGAAAATAAGCAAATCAAGTTTAGGAACTTTGATGAAGCTTAAGAATCCTACACACTAGCTAACTATATTTAAAGTGGAGTTAATGAAGAGTTGGAAGCACTAGACGTAGGGAGAAAATCTATTATTTGATTAAATGATAAGTGTGAATTGCATCATGTTTTAGGGCTTAGTTTGTTATGTATTTAAGTATTAACTTAATCGTTTAGTATGTGTTTAGGTTGGAATTGTGTTAGTTTGTGTGTTTAAGTGTTTTTATGGGTTACCCAAGTATTTCAGCTTAATTATTATGTCTTTGAGGTACCTTAATTTGTTTGTTAGTGTTTCGGGGTCAACATCTAAGAATGGAGAAGTTTCAAAGACATTTAGGTTGAAACAGTAACCCACGATCGTGGCACAATAGGCCAAGATCATGACATAAGCATAGGAATCAACCCAAAATTATGGCATATAGGTCACGGTCATAACAGAAGCCTAGGAAATAACCCACGATCGTGGCCTGATTGCCACAATCATGACAAAAGGCTAAGATGTGGTCGACAATCGTGGCATGCAGGGCCACGATCATGGTTGTGTCGAGCAGATGTGTAGACACTTAGAAAAGGTATAAAAGGTATAAAATGAACAAGAATTTCCCAGGACCTTAGGACCTTTTAGACCTCGAAAAAACCTCAGGACTGCCCAGCACACAAAAGATATAAAAAGAACAAGAAAAAGAAGAAGAGCATTTGCATCAGCCAACATTAAGAAACCTTAGAGAGAGTTCATCGAGAGATTGAGAAAGAGAAGAAGGAAGAAAGAGGTGGACAAAAAGCCTATAGGAAGTACTTCCTGGAACAGGAGGTTTTCTGATGTTGCTGCCTCTGTCATCCATTCCGATCTTATTTCTTTTTTTTATTTTTATTAATGTATAGAATGAGGATAGCCATTGATGATAGGATTGTTTGACTACTGAGGAATGTCTAAACTCACCTTCGGGTTGATTTATCCTTGATTTAATGAAAGTTGATTGTTTGTGTTTTTACTAGATTTATTGTGATTTAATTTCTACAATTGCATAACTTGGTGATAAATTGAGAGGGTAAATCGAGTGAAAAATAATTAAATTGGACGAACTTGAGTTAGGTAATTTAATAGAATGAGAATTAAATCAAATTGGTATGTTGTGTAAAGAGAGATCTTGTATAGATTCTCGATAGTTTTTGGTTAACTTCAAATCTAATTATGGTTTTAGATAGATTGTTAATCGAGAGATTGCAATTCTCATAATCTGATTAGATTTATAAGTTAGGGTTAATAGTTATAACTCGAGAGAGAGTAATCAACCCTAAGACTATTTAGAACCAGTAATCCAGTAGTTCATAAACAATTAGGTTAGCATTAAAGATAGATAAAATTCCCTTTTCTCTCAATTGGTAGTTCTTTAGGTTGATTCTTGATTGGGAGTTGCAACTACTATTTTGTTAATATTTTCATAATTGATCCGCGGATTTAAATTGCATGATTAAATTAAGTTCTTTTTTTAATTTTGTTGCATTCTAAATTTTTGCGCATTGTTTTGGCCTTAGATTTTAAGATTAAATTAACCCTCCTCGTGGGATCATCACCTTAGGTTAAATATTAAAACATATACATATCAGAAAACTGTGATCAAGTTTTCGGCGTCGTTGCCAAGGAGGCGATTAGTTTAGTTCTATATTTTAAGGCTTTTAGTTAGTTTTTAATTTTTAGTTTTTGTTCTTTCTTTTCTACTTCTAAAATCGTGCTCTTACATGAACATAAAAATTACGAAAGGTTCGATTCATGTAACTGAAACCTTAGATTTAGAAATCACTCAACTAGAAAGAACCATTAGGAAAGTTGATTGAGAAGAAGAAGAAGAAATTGCAAAATAAACAATGGCTGAGGAATTTCAGCAAAATCTAGACTATAAAGCGAACCAGGGACGTCAAAAATGGACCTTTATGGACTTCATGAGACCAGCTTTCAATGCTGTCATCCAAGGAGTAGCTAGGCCACCCGTACAAATAGCTTTATTTGAAATCAAACTAGGTGCAGTTTTATGGACTAACGAACGAAGATCCTAATGAACATATAGTGAACTTCTTTGAAATACGTGATACCTTTCGATACCATCAGATGTCGGAAGATGCAGTCAAAATTAGGATTTTCACCTTTACCCTTAGAGATACAGCAAAGGCTTGGCATCATTCCCTTAACCCAGCCAATGTCACGACATGGGATCAAGTAGTTCATGCTTTCTTAGACAAGTATTTCCCCTTGAATAAGACCACAAAGTGATAGGGAATCGATTTACCAAGTGTAGGAAAGATACAAGGATTTGCAACGGAAGTGCCCACAGTACAACTTACCTAAGGAATTCTTGTTATGAACATTTTATAACGGAGTAACCCCACATATGAGAGGCATGATTGATGCAGCTATAAGAGGATCACTGATGAGAAAGACAGTTGGTGAAGCAGAAGAACTGATAGAGGAGATGGTGAGTAATTGCTGCTTATGGACGAATGAATGAAGAAGACAAAATACTACCTTTTGAGAGCAAAAAGGAATTGTGGTGGTCGATCAAATGACGAAAATGTAAGTGAAATTTGATAACTTGACTTGAAAGCTCAACAACATGAAGGCTTCATCCTTAGCTCTAATGCAAGCTTTGCAACTCAAGTGTGAACTCTATGGACAAATGGGCCATGATATAGCCGACTGTTACTTAATGAAGGAAAGTGATCCAGAGTAAGTGAATTATAGGGAGCTCAGTATGGACGAGGAGGGGGAAACATTCCATACTCCAACTCCTATGACCTTGGGTGGAAGAATCACCCTAACTTCTCTTAGACAAAAAATGCAGGAGGATAGTTCATACCGCAAAAACAATCAGGCTTCCAATAAGATAAATCAAGCTTAATGGAATCTAAGTTGGATAAGATTTAGAAACAATTGGAGGCATGGAGGATGCACACAAGAGGCTTGAGAGCAAATTTGAGTAAGTCACTAAAAACCACGCCTCTTCAATATACAATCTGGAAGTCCAAATAGGTAGACTAGTGAAGGCAATATCAACTTAGAATAGGTGGACCCTTGCAAGCAATATCTAGTCTAACCTAAAAGAATGGATTATGGCTATCACTCAGACCTAGGAAAAGGAACCTGAATATGTGAAGGAAGACAGAGATAAAGGAAAAGGACAAGCAATTATGGAATTCCTTTCAAGTGTGCTCATAATTGAGCCAATCAAGGAACCTCAACCTGAAATTCCATACCCTATTCTAGCTTAGAGGAAGTCAATTTCAAGTAGAGCAACAAGAAATTTTAAGAAGGTTGAATCAAACAAGGTTGAGGACATAACAAAACAACTTCAAAGGAGGCTCACACTAAAGAAATCAGTCAAGAAGAAGATTAAGGAGCGCATATCGGAAGAAAACCCTAACATAATATAAAAGAAAAAGGACTTAGGGGATTTTTACATTCCTTATAGAATCAGTAGTGTCAACATAGCACGACATTTGCGGATTTAAGATCAAGTATCAATATAATGCCCTATATCTTTGGTCAAACGTTAGGGTTAGGAGAGTTAAAACATATAAAGATGTTAGTAAAAATGGCCAACAGAATAGCTCATCAACCGAAGAGGATTATTAAGGATGTGAAAGTACGAATTGATAAATTTATCTTTCCCACATATTTCTATATACTGGATATTGGAGAAGATGTGGAAGCCCCTATGGTCTTTGGACGACCGTTCCTGGCCACTGCTCATTCAATAATTAACGTTAATAGGGTATGAACTAACCATGAGGATAGGAAACAGTTTGCACATGTTCAATAGATCATCATATGCATGCATAAGTTGCTCTAATACCACTGTAGCAGAGTCATAGGTCCATGTATCACATACATGGCAAGGCAGTGTAAGTGTCAGAATCAAAATTTCGACCCCAGAGCATCCCCAGAAAATCCGGAATCCATATGCATGTATAAACACATTTTAAGAACATAAAATTACAAAATTTGTACCTTGCGAATACTCCTCCTTTCTTGAATCTTCTCCTTGTTTGGGTTGTAGTAAACACCAAATACCTTCCTTGACCTCTAGAGAGCATGCAAAGATGAAGAAAAACTAATGCGTAAGGGTGGTTAGAACACCAAACAAGATAAGTTCAAGTAGATGCTCAAGTGAGAGTTAGAACAAGACCAAGTTACATGCAATTAATCTCAAGCAACAATAAAATTGCATAAACAAATCTCAAGATCACTCCTCTCAACTTCTAGAACTCTTCTGGACCTTTAGCCTCTCTATTGAGTTTGTTTTGGGGCAAAAATTATTGTCTCACGATCGTTGCTTGCTTAAATGATAGCCATGCTCACTTTGTTTTTCATCCGATCTTTTATGCATGTGACCCTTAAGTTTTTAGTTATTTTGGTTACTTGAATTAACTCTTAATCCAAAAAAATTATGAAGCATTTCATGATGCCAATTTACCAGAATGTAAGTGGATTAACAATCGAACTCTTAGATAGTTAATTATTCGACTTATGAACCTTTCCATAATTAATTACCGTGCAATTTGTCCCTTCACCATCCTACAATCCACATGTTTTAAAGTATGGGCTATGTGTGAACTCCCACTAGACTGACTATGTCAGCTCTAATCCAAGTGATGTTAGTTATTGTCCTGAGGATCTCATTACTTTATGTACCATTGAAGACTCTCTTTATGACGCATAATTGCTCTAGCCAAAGACTCTTGAGTAATGACCCTGACAAGAGGTCGTGAGTATCATCTCCTTCTATCATGAGAGGTAGATCCTTTATTGACTACCTAATTACCTTCAAATATCAATAATTGTACCCAATCAGCACCCTATGAGCAACCTCATTTTAAGGCAACAAAGAATGGCGTCAAAACACATGATCAGTATCCAACATATCCTTGAGTACCTCAAGTCTAAGGATATTTGCACTATTGTTATGATGAGATTAATCACTGATATTTGATAAATCATCCATATGATTATCTCATAGCGAGTCATCCAATGTACTTATTACTCTTAGTAAGCATCCATGTGTTAACTTTAAACATCACGTGTTAACTTTAAACATCTCATGCTTACAATTTTTGTGATCACTGCTTAATCAAATCAACGAGTATAACATGTGATAGTCTATTCGAATTAACAATGTCTTGTCTCATTAATCCTAAGACTTAGGATAATTTAGATATATAATTAGATATTAACATAATTACACATGATAGGAATCTCATTATCATGATCTCATCATAATTTCCTTCATCCTATGTTTTGTATCATGGACTTCATTAATTCGATTTAAGATAGACATCAATTCATAGATAAATGAACATAAAATTAATGAAAATTGCCTTTCATTTTATTAATCAAAATAAAGTTTGTATAAAAGTGTTAAAGGTGATTGCCTTTAGAGCACTACTCTAACATTATATTAGTAGTTGATAAATGATCTTAGTAAAGTCACTATTAACTTGCTTCCTGTTGATGTCTTAAAAGAGCTTTCAAAGTATCTAATAGCTTCATCTTTTAACTCTTTTTTGGTTGATAAAATTTCAACATTTCTAATGATTAATGAGCAAATTATGTTTTTAATATTATAGCTTTGGTGGAATTATCAAATCATTTTGTGTTCCTTTCGTCTTATTTGATCCAATTTATCATACATCTCTACATAGGGAATGAATGATGAATTAATGCTAAATAAGTTTAACCGTTCACTATTATTATTTCCTTTGCCTTAAATTTAGGGTCTTTGGGTTACGAGTATAAGGCTTCTTAGATTTGGATCATTCTCTTCCTGTCTTCACCAACATTCCTTCCAGTGATTAAAGTCCTCTTTGCATTGAATGTTTTAATTTGTTGTTTGATCACTTTTAACTTTTTTACATAAACAAATGCCTTATTTACCTTTACTTCTTATGCTACGCCCATAATAATTGCTTCATTAAAACTTGGATCCTCCATTAGGAAGTTATTGAACAGAATAAGATAATTTCTTCTTCATTTGATTAATATGTCTTGTATAATGATGGGGGAGTAGTGTAAAATCAAGAGATTAATACAAAATTCTTTCTTTTAAAGGTACTTATCCAACCATTCCACATTAACTATTGCCTTATCAAGCTTCTTTCTCAAATGCCACTTTAAAGTTTGTATATTAATCTAATTGAAAAATAACCCCTGGATTTTCAAATATGTTACCCCTTTATTTTGCACAATCTCCCTAAAATCATTATTGACCCAAATTCTAAATGCCCCTTAGCCTTATCTTTATGCCTTATAGTAGTAAAACCACCTTTGATCAACCAAGGTTCTTGTAACATTAAATGAATGTGCTTAAACATTTCCTATATTTGCCTCTTTTAGAAGTTGAAGTTAAAGTTGTAAACAAAAGTTATGTTTACATTGTGGATTTCTGATGTCATCTTTACTAAAAATTTCACCAGTTTGTCACTAGAATCTAACACATTTACCAATTATTTAATAGAGTCATAAGTCATTAATATTACTCGACCATAATGGTAGTGTTGATGGTTGGACAAACACTTCTAATGCATTCCTAAATTCGTATGCTTAGAAAAATTCTCTACTATTATTTTTGTTTCCAACGACTAGAGCTACTGAGTTAGCTTTAAAAAATCTTTCATTGCCGCTAGTTTATTTGTGCAATTGATACCTCTTTTATTCCAAGGAACTTTTAACATCATTATTGAATTTTGGGCTTAGAGCCCAAAATGTTCCTTTATCCTTTTCCCTACATTCCTCTTACAGCCTCTATAGAACTCTACCAAATCTAACTCCATAGCTTCTTAAGTAATTGATTTTCCTTTTGTATTTGATTCTTTTTCCATTTGACTTTCCTGCATCTCCTAACTGTAACTACGGTTTCTAGATCCTTGATCCTCTCTTTTGTGATTTCATGTTACTAGAAAGTCATCTTACATTTGTATTCCTTTTTACTTGATTATAAATGATTATTTGTATTCCTTTTTACTTGATCCTCTGTTGGCCTACATCTTTTTTTGTTCACTCTCCTAATATCCTTAATTGCTCTTATAATTTGTATAATGGCAAGATTTTTCCCTATTTCTTTATCCTTCTTATGTGCATCACTAATATTAAACCCTTTTTATTACTTATCCAAGCGTATGAGCTCCATATAGTCTGCTTTCTTAAATTTCATTCTTGCTATTATCCACTACTTTCCTTATTGCTTTAAAGAAGGTTTCCACTGGTTACACTCTAGAACTGTGTACTCGATCAGTTTTTTACCTTCTCCAAGCCTCATTAAGTCAACTGTTTAAGGATGTACTTTATCTAGCTCTACACTGATATAAAGTCTAGTAAAACCAATTCTCATTCTCCTATGCAATATTTAATCCATACACAAGGACCTCCCTGTATAATTAGATAGGAAACTTAATGCTTTGATGGACCAATATTTTAACGGTGCACATTATGTAAATTAACCTATATTTATACAATCTCATGTTTGATTTTTATCTAATCTAATTCCTAGTCTCTATATCTAAATAAAAATAGGGCAATTATGAATATTACATAGGTTAACTATGCTTGTGGCCTTCTCATATGCTTTAAATTTAAATACCATACAGCTATCTTCCAATATCGTTACTTCTTATATAACTACCCTTTTCAATCTTTTTATGTCAATTGTTTGTCACTGGAAAGGGATGTTTTTAGTCAGAAAAGAACTTGACCAAGATGTTGTTCCAACTCTTGACTCCTTGCCTAAGACTTCTAGGTCTAGTATCACTATGCCTCTTATGTCGTTAGAGGTAGGGGACAATTGTGCATAGAAGTTTCAAGAGCTCCCCTTATAACTTTCCTTCAGTTCATCTAGATGCTAGTAACTCTTAAATAAGCTTCCTTTTACTTTTTAGCCTTGCCCTTCCTTGATCTCTCTATTTGAGGCTTGCTTATATGGAAGGATGGAATGGTCAACTGGTCTTGGATATTCAAGTTGCTTTCCACTACTTTGACATCCATATACTTAAAAAAAATAATAGAGCGGATTGAGTAAGGGGGTAAATTAAAAAATAATTACCCAAAACATTAACCAAAAATGGGTGGGAATTTTAGTTAGAGAAAAAGACTAAATTGTACCTAGAAGTATCCGAAGAATTAGTATGGGTAGAGAAGGAGTAGGGACCCAGCATAGCTTATAGGGACAGATGGTGTAAGACAAGATGAGGATAATCTAGAGAGTTGGGATGGACAAAAGGGTAATAAGTGAGGTATCACAATTTGTTGGGTTAAGGTAAGGAAGATGAAGCAAATTGAAACAAAGGAGGCAAGGAATGAAGCAAATAGGAAGTATTATAGGGCAGGGATCCAACATAATGCATTAAGAACATTGGTTATTTGTGCTATGTAAGCTCCTTTATGCAACATGATTATAGATTTTAAGATGAAACTCAAAAAACGATTCTTAAGAATATGGAAACTTAATATTTTAAATATAATTTTCAATTTGAAGACTTTTTTATAAATTTTGTATTTAAAATAAATATATTATAAAATATTTCTAAATAATTATAATTAATATCAATTAAATGCATAATATTATTTAATTAATAATAAAAATAAATATTAACTTTTTACAATTAATATTTGAAAACATAATGTTAATCAAATATACTTGTTTACTGAAGATAAATAGGTAAACAAAACAATAAAAAGCATAAGCTCGACCAGGTCGTTAGGGAATTATGCCTTCCAGATATAAGCCAAACTGATTAAAAACACTAATTCTTACAGAGTTTTTTATTTCTTACTTAGTTTTCTCACATGCTTACTTATCACGTTATCTAAAACTTGAACTGAATAAACTAAGTGGCAAGTTTGCTCATCCCTCTAATTAATTTTCGTACCTGGTTCCATCTAGAACATATATAAATTCAAACATGCGAACATGTTCCAATTCTATATTTATTTTTCTATGTGCTCAGGCATAGTGAAAAGTATAAAGAATTTGCTAATATTCTTCTGTCAAACTTTTATAATTAAAATCCATTAGCATGTTGTATAAAGTGACAGAATATTACCGTAATTGGTTAGTATTTAGTGGATGTGAGTAGAAGTGGTGCTCAATTGTCAAGATGGGCCAGACGTGTGATACAACGATCTATCCTTCAGTTAGTCTAAGTGAAGAAACAACCGTTAGTTTCCGCTTGTTGATTATCGAAACGAAGGGGAGAAGAAAGAGATGGATATATAATATAAATATAGACGGGTGCATTTGTATTGCTTTGAAAGTGTAACAAATATATAGGAATACGTGGGAATATAGTTTTGTGATGTATTACGTGGATAGATTAGATGGTGCATGTTGCTTCAAAGATGGTGGAAAAAGAAGATTTTCAAGAATATATCTTCACTTTGCATCAAACCCCATCTTTCTTTCCTTCCTTAAGCACATCCATATGTCACGACCCATGATATTCGTTTTGATAGTGTCAGCAACCATGTGTTCGCAAGCTTGGCCAACAATATATATTTTTATGCGTATATATATAACAAACATTAGCTAGCGTATGTATATGATAGTCTATTCGATACCATTCCCTCGCCAAAAGGTTAAATTATTTTGGGTCCCAAAGTCCATTGAATTTAAGCACAAGAAAACGTTGATCACTTGGAATAGGATTAGACAGACAGCTTTGGAATATATTACAGATTAGGAGAATGGAACTTGGAATACCATTGCCATCAAGGAATATCTTCTAGAACTGGGCTTGTGCATTTTGCTCTCTCCACTGCTTTTCCGTCACTTTATATATTTAAACCAACCCCATAATCCCCATGGCTATCATCTTCCAGAGAGCGTTTAAGTCTATCATATCCGCCATCACGTACTGTCACTTTTACTTTCGAGACGACCACAAAAGCATCAAAAACTTCAACTACAACATGCCCAAGGGTCGACCACTTTCATTGCAGGTTCGCTTTCATGCTAAGTTAATTCGATAAGTTTTTCTTTCCTTTTTTCTTTGATCAACCTAGGTACCTTCCTCGGCCTTAAATTGAACATTCTCCATCAATCGTAAGTTCATAACTCTTGGACCTGTTATGTGTGCTTGCAACAAATAGATAACGAAACGAAAGAATCCAAACCAAAATTTTTGAAACAAAGATGGTTTAAGGTTGTTCTTGTCCCCACATTTTGTCGGGATTTTCAGTTTCCTCTACTAAAGGATAAAAAGCCTTGCAAATGGTGACGTAGCCTGCATCGAGGATATTGCCTTGTCCATTTATGCATGGCCATAATGATAGGACAGACACGTACCCTCTTGTATTAAGACTACTATTGATAAGAGGCTAAGGGAGATCATCCTAAAATTAATGTGTCAGCGCTAAATTGGAATTTTGTACATGTTATGGTTGCCACCGCCGAGGCAAATGAATCATATTAAATAAATAACTAGTTGTTGATATATATATATATGGGTATAGTTGGAGTTGATGTGAATTGCTATTGTTAATTTCTTCAACCTAAGACTGAAGAGTATACATGTTACTAGTTCCGATGATTCGCGTCATCTTGTATTTAATTAACTAGATCCCTTCTTAATCACCTATATATATGTTTTATGACTTCTAAGTTTCTTTCCTTTTCCCATTCTTATTAGGCATCATGTTGTTTCTATGTGATGCAAATGGTTTTAGTACTCTTGGAATTGAAAATTTCAGACTTTTATAAGCCAAAGTTTCATCTTATGAAAAACATATTAAATTCCTGTTAAAAATTCGGAATACTTTTTCCAAACCTTTACTTAATATGAAAGATTCCTTGACAACTAGTTTAAAGTCTACAAACAATATCTATATATCTTTTCCGTAGTGTCTTTGCAATTGGTTTCCCAAAACCGCTTAAAAAGCACAAAAGGTGTGCGAAAGGGCAAAAGGAACGAAGGACCCATGCTTGTGGGGCTCTTGTGATTAGGGATAACATTTAATTTGTAGCTGCACTTAAATCAAAACGAAGGAAGAAATTATAGAGAGAGATAAATACAGTCATGCTTCTTACGGGGATTCTCTTGTTATTAGGATTGGTATTTGTGTTTTTCGATTCAAACTTAAAAGAATTTAGTCGGATCCCAAACTGGATTTAAATTTTATTCTTAATTTTTTTATTTCCAACAGTTCAAACCGTGTAAATATAAGGCCTACAAAAATTTTTACGCCGACATCAGACCTCCCTTACTTGTGATATCAGAATCTTAATTGGCCTGTTAACTTTATAGACCGTGGAACTCAAGGTCAGGATGTGCTGCACAGGGTGCGAAAGAGTGGTCAGGAATGCTATTCACAAGCTTAGAGGTATATTATGTTTTCTTTTTCTTTGTCCAAATATTTTAAAAGACTTGGAATCTATTTCCTCTATTCCACTGGATTAAGTTTACCTCAAAATGGATTTGCCCACTCATTAGTTTCCCTCAATAATTAGTAGGTAACCATTTCAATTACTTGGTAATTTTAGGACCAAACGTAAATAATTTTTAGTTATTTACTTCCGGCATATGGTCTTTCTTTTTTTGAAAAATAAAAAATAGGTATTGATTCGGTGGAAGTAGACTTGGCACTCGAAAAGGTAACAGTAGTAGGGTATGTTGATCGCAACAAGGTTCTGAAAGCAGTGAGGAGGGCTGGGAAAAGGGCTGAGTTCTGGCCATATCCGAATCCGCCGTTGTACTTCACATCTGCGAACAATTATTGGAAAGACACGACCAATGAATTCAAAGAGAGTTACAATTACTATAGACATGGCTATAATGTAGGTGACAGGCATGGCAACATCCCTATTAGCCACCGGGGAGATGACAAGGTCAGTAACATGTTCAATGATGACAACGTAAATGCCTGCTGTCTCATGTAAACATGGATGAACGTACCATTCCTATCTTCTTATTATCTAATAAAAGTAGTGAAGGTGTATATAGGAGCTTTTATTTCTAATGTTTGATTTCCTCGACTGCTGCTTGTTTGTTGGAAGATTCGAATATGTCGATTACAGTTTGGTCGTAGCTGTGAAAATCTCCAGTGATTGAATGTATTTTCAAGTACTTAATCAATCATTTTCCATGTTTATGATGGCACTGATTTAAAGTTCTTGATTAATCCAACAGTTCCGATTCTTCTTATGTTTACATTGTATTAGAATTCTAGTTTAAAGTCAAAACAGGAATGGAATTTCAGGGAGAGAATAATATTTTGTCTCTACCAAAGTAACATTGGCCCAACTTGTAGAATTATATAAAAGACTAACCTTTGTGCGAAAGCGTTGGATCGATTTACCATTTGCTAGTCCACGTATGACAAACCCCAAATGTATGGTGGCTACTAGAGTCACCGTTAAGTTACACCCTAAACGCTAAGCCTTTTGATGATTTGCTTTACGTGAGAAAGAATGATGGAGAAATTTTATTTTTCTCTTCTTTATGATTGTATTAAATGATGCCTTATACTCTTTCATCCGCTAAGTCTTTCCTTATATAAAAAGAACAAAATAACTTATTGAAGTTATTAGTGACCATTTAAAATGTCAACATCTTCCACTCCCCCACATAAGTCATGAGTTACATCTTCCTTCTAAACTTTCACGTGTCATATTGAGAATGGGGCATGCGACTATTAAAGAACCAATCGTGTTATATTAAGTCAACATCTAACTAACATAATACTTTCACATATTCATGATACCCCAAATCATCAAAAAATATCACTGAATGCATACACTGTCCCTTTATGCTTATAGATATATCATATGATTATACACCAAATATAATTGCCTAGGCTGATATGGTGATGAAGGAAAAGATTCTTCCTTAGACACTCATAATAATCCATTTTGGCTTAACTGCTTTCCTAATGTGCTCCGCTGGATTGTATACATCTTAGCCCTTGAAAAAACACACTAAAGTAACAAAACTAAGCCTTGACTTCATATCATAGTTCTAAGTCAAAGGTTTCATTCAATTGAACATTAAAGTCTATGGGATCACATAGTGACAGAGAAAGGGATTTAACTGTCACTCTATAAGAAGGTCATTATATAGCACACACAGTATGAATTGTGTGTCATAACATAGCTCTCACTAAGCTGGGAATGTCACTCGTCTATGCTATGCAAATCATGAATATAGCTTTACTGTAAAACTAATCCGAGCCACTAGATTAACATACCTAATGCTAATCTTGACACTCGAGATTTGGCTTTAAGACTTCAATGTAAAATCTGAATCTTGCATATCCGACTTATCAGAGTCTCATCTTGGACTTACTAAGGCGACTATTCAAATAAAAAATTTACATGCATACTACACAAGTGTAAAGATAACACAATATTACATACACTCAATATTAATATCCTGAAGTCTCATCCTACACGCTACTCAAGCATTAGGGCTATTACCTGTGTGACAAGGTCAATTAGAAATCTGGTTACATTACAATTTTCCTTATCATGTAATTGTGTACCAATGAATATTAGAGAAAAACTTTTATTAAACAAATGCTTATTACAATTAAAACACGTCCAATATATAACAAGATACAATTCAATGACAAACCAAACCCTACACAAACCTAAACTCATCACATGAGCCTTGAACGAATCTCGAGGAACAAGTTTAGTTAAGGGATCAGCTACCATCTTGTTAGTAGGTATATACTTTATGACAACCTCTTTATTTTTTATGGCGTCTTTTACAAAATGATAACACCTTTTAACATGCTTAGATTTTATATAAAACTTCGAATCTTTAGCAAACTGTATGGTAGCAGTGTTGTCACATAGCATTTCAATAGGATCATTAACTTTAGGAGTAAGATTAAGATCTTGAAGAAAACTTCTCAACCATATTGCCTCCTGAGCAGCAAGACAATAAGCAATGTATTCTACTTCCATTTTCGATAATGTTTTGCAGTTTTGCTTCTTACTGCACCAAGATATGGTTCCTCCTTCCAAAATGATGACATATCATGAGATTGACCTAGACTCATCCGAGTTACCACTCTAATTAGTATCCGAATATCCCCTTAACCTTAAATCCCTACCTTGATAGCAACGGACAAGGTCTGATGTACCACAAAGGTGGCAAAAAATCCTTTTGACTGCTTGCCAATGAGCAGGTCCTGGGTTGCTTTGGTAATGACTTACCAAACTAACCGCAAAGCAAATGCTAGGTCGTGTACATAACATAGCATACATTAAGCTTCCTACGGCACTAGCATAGGGAACATTACTCATTTTTTCTTTTCCTTATCTGTTTTAGGGAATTGATCAAGGCTCAAGGTTAGACCCTTTTTAACTGGAGTATCAACGGGTTTGAATTAATGCATTTGAAAACGTTCTAAGATTTTATTAATATATGCTTCCTGACTTAAACCAAGAAGCTTTTTGGGACGATTTTGAGTTATTTCCACACCTAGGACATACCTAGTTTCACCCCTGTCCTTTATATCAAAGATAGAGGATAACCATTCTTTAGTTGTTTTAAGCATCTCCATATTATTGCCGGCTAGTAATATGTCGTCAACGTACAAAGTGAAAAATACAATTCCACTTGTTGTTCTCTTAACATAAACACAATGGGCTTCTGAAACCATAACTAAGCAAAAAGAAGTAATGGCTTTATGGAATCTGAAATAGCACAATCTGGAAGACTATTTGAGACCGTATATGGATCTTTTAAAACAACACACTTTATCTTCTGGACCTTTCGATACAAAACAAATAGGTTGATTCATATAAATCTCTTCCTCAAGGTTACCATTAAGAAAAGCAATCTTTACATCCATTTGAAATAACTCTAGGTTTAAATGGGAAATCAGAGCTATAAGTCAGCAAATAGAGGCAAAGCTTACCACAAGAGAAAGTGTCTCTTCATAATCTATACCCTCTATTTAGGTATAGCCTTTTGCTACCAAACGAGCCTTGAACCTGTCGATCGTTCCATCCGCCTGACATTTTATCTTAAAAACTCACTTGTTTCCAATTGATTTTCGTTGGGGTGGAAGATTAACTAGTTCCCAAACCGATTTCTTACTATTGAGTCCATTTCATCTCTCATGGCATCCATCCACTCTGTGTGGTTACGTGAATCAACAACCTTGGTTCTTCTATTTCCAAAGGAGTACAAAGGAATATTTCCTCTTCAATTTGAAAATATCGTCGATGAATTCTTCCATGCTCACTTCTTCGAAGTCTAAAACCTACAGTTGTCTTCCCTGATTCAGAATCTTTCCCTCTGTCTCCTGGAAATATGGGGTCCTGATCATGTTGAAAGCCACTCCCACTATCCCCTTGAGATGTGAGATTGTGAACATGTAGACTATCCACAGGTTCTGGGTTTAGAGATTGAAGATGAACCTCATTCTCACTTTGGTTCTCTTGGGCGGAAAAAATATCGATGACTTGGACTTGGCGAGTAACTAAATTCTCCCCCTTACCGAAAATATCTTGTTGTAACTCATACAACCCTATGTCCTTTTTTATTTCACTTATGTTTGGGAACTCATCCTCAAGAAACTCCACATTGCGAAAATCAACTTCCATCATGTCACCATTCTGGTGCTCAACAAACATAACATAACTTTTAGAATATTCGAGGTATCGTATAAACACCATTTTGGTGGCTCTTGGACCAAGTTTCCTATGTTTATGAGTCGAGTTGTGAACATAACCAGCCTAACCCATGGGCGCAAATGATCCAAAGAGGACTTTCTTCCATTCCATAACTCATATGGAATGGCCGGTACACTTCTACTTAGCATACGGTTAAGAATATAAGTTGTCATGTGCAACGCATGTCTCCAAAAACTAATTGGAAGACTAGCGTGTGCCATCATTGACCTGACCATGGCAAGCAATGTTCAATTCCTACACTCTGTAACACCGTTTTATTGTGGAGTTCAAGAAATTGTTAGTTGTCTTATTATACTCTTTTTATCACAAAATTATGTTAACATATTAGATAGATATTCTCAAACACGATCGGTCCGAAGAGCTTTAATTCTTCTTTCCAATTGTGTCTCAACTTCAGTCACAAAATGTTTGAACACATCAAGCACTTCATAACGATGAGCTAAAAGGTACACATACGTATAGCGAGAATAGTCATATATTAAAGTGAGAAAATAGATAGCCCCATAATGTGCCTTAACATTCATAGGTCTACAAATATCAGAGTGAATAAGCTCTAGAGGTTTAGACACCTTAGATGTTAGACCCCGTTTCTGGAGCCCAACATCTTTGATATCAGAGCTTAGGTTTATTTCTTAGGCTTAGAATGCATAATAGTACGACTTGTGTGTTGTGTGATTATGTGTTGCATTGTAAGTCGATTTGATTGTATTAAGTGACATGCATATCATGCATACATATAGGAAATAAGATTAAAGGAGAAAAATGCCACCTTGTTAAAGGACACTTTGAGGAATTTTGCAAGGATCTGCTACACCTAATTCTCCACTGAGAGAGGAGGGTACTAATGAGTATAGAATTCTGGTAATTGCAACCGTATGAATCACACGTATGAACTTTCGCTAAGAGTTTGAGCTATTAGAAACAATGAGAAAAATGGTG
>JANZXR010000171.1:27468768-27488431 GCA_027575705.1 Erythroxylum echinodendron
GTTAGAAATAGAACTCAAGTATAAGAAGTTGAATATGTTATAGAGAGTGTGTGAATTTTGTTTAATGTAAAGTAGCCCACCTATATTATTAGGTTCATAAATTTGAGGTGATGTTGTTGTTATTGTTAAAGGAACATAAGTCTGATAAAATTGACATGTGAAAGTGATTGGATATGATAAATGCAAGTGAATAATTGCATAAGACGTGAAAATTGATCTGTAGTAGATTCTGCGCGACTCAAGAAAAGCAGAAGAGTTAAGTGGATCAACGTTGAAGAGATAAGGAATAGCAAATAGAAGATAAAAGTGTTTTAAGAGTATCGTATCTCCTTAACGAGGTATGTTGAAGTTCGATAAAAAAAAAAAGATAGTGAAATTGTGAGGAACCAGAGATATATTGAGGAACCAGATTAAAATAGTAGGGTAGTTGAATAAGTAACTAAATCGAGCGATTCCGCAGGATATATTCATTCGGAAGAAATCATTATAGTGAAGAAGCTACTTGGGAGATTGAGGAAATCTTAACATTACCCCTAATTATTTGATCACTCAAATAAGAATTTCAAGGACGAAATTTTTTTTAAGGAAGTGGGAAATGTTGGATCCCGCTTTTAGGATTCTTATATTTTTATTTTTATTATATTTATTTTATTAAATTATTAAGTATGAAAATAAATTAGAACTGATGAATTAGGAATTTTTAGAGTTTAATATCGTATATTATGATTTTTATATGGTAGATGAATAAAAAGAAAGAATTAAAAATAAAGTAAAGGAGTTAGTAGGAATTTCATTAAATAAGGAAGGGCAAAGTTGGAGAATCAAAAATTTTGTCTTAAAGTTAATAAGACAAAGAAGAGAAGGAGTCGTGAGTGTTAAGAAAGAAAAGAAGAGAGAGTCATGGAAAAATCTAGAAAGAGAGAAGGAGAAACCGAAGCAAGGAAGAAAGAAGAAGGAAAAGTTTAGGTGAGTTTTTCTTTGTTTATTCTTCTTGTTTTGATAGATTAAGGAAGTAGAAAAAGTAGGTTTTATATGAAGAAAATGATGAAGGAAGTGGAGAAACTAGTTTTTTTTTATATGGTGAAGATGAAGAAAGAAAGAAGAAGAAGAAGAGGTTGATGTGTTCTTTAGATCTTAGTTTTTCTAGTTAGATAAAATCAAGAAGAGATTAAGTGTAAGCTTATTCATAGATAGTTAGGTTTAAGGAAAGCTTTATGTGTGTGTGATTAAATGAAATATACGTGAAAGGTCTTTTCACTTTCAAATCCAAAAACTATCATATACCCAAAATAGTATAATAACTAATTAATAAATTGAGTAACTTTCTTAGAATGTTATAATGCAGTTTTAATATATAAAAGTTTACAACTTAATGCATTTTTATGTTTATATTCACACCTATTAATGGTTAAGGAGCGATACTATATAACAAAGGTAAGGTTAGCCGTTAAAATAAAAACTAAGTTTCGGTTTTTCACGGTTACAACTCTTTTTCCACTATATAAAATCTATGATATCCATTTCCTCCAATTTTGTGGCTCTTTTCATATGCATATGACAATTGGTAAATGAGAAAGATAAGGTCACTTATTAAATTATTACTTCATCATTTAATAATGAAGATATCTTTTCTTCCATCAAGAAAAACAGAGAGATTTTCTTTCATTCCATCAAAATTCCTAATAGATCTCCACAATGAAATAAATTGGATGATTTCTTGTAGTTCTTAATGCAACTAGATAGCTTTGAGGAAGGCTTATAGATTGCATTGAGGTCTGACATTTGAGGATCTAAGCATTTTATCTTTTCAAAGAAGTTACAACTAATCAAGTAGGAAATGAAGATACTTTATAGTGCTAATATTGGCAACACACAACCTTGCCAATACAGCAAGAGGGGAGTTGGAAGTTATACAACTAACTTCAATACACCAAACTTGGGAATTATAGAATTGAAGCAAGGGAAAAGGAAGAACTACACAACTATTCTCAAGCATTGTTATTTGATTATTCCCTATCCAAACAAGGAGTAATAGCGGAATGGATGAAACATGGAGATAGAAACACTTTTGTATTTCACAAGGTCACAGTTTCAAGAAAGGCTGGAAACATAATTATCTCACTCAATTACAATAACATTTTTCTTAATTCTCAAACGCGGCTTATGCAAAGAGCTTATGAATAATTTAGCGAGCTTACGAGCAAACCTTTAGATGCCCACTCTTCTAAGCAATTTCTCAAGATAATTCTAAAAGACTCTATTTCATTAAAAGATGAAACTTAATTAGCCAGACCTATTTCACTATTAGAATTAAAAAATACAATCACATCTCTCCATCCTCATAAAGCCTCTGGACCCGATGGCTTTAATGTCATGTTTTTCAAGGAAACTTTGTCTCTCGCTGGTAACATGGTTTCAGAAGTTGTGATGGAATTCTTTAGTAAAGATACACTTTTTAAAGAGATCAATAAGACTTTATCACTCTTATTCCAAAGAATGGTGAGTTAAGTAACTTTGCTAATTTCAAACTATTTACATGTTACAATCCCTTGTAAAAAAGACATTTCGAAGCTCATAGCTCAAAGGCTTAAAAGAATTCTTCGTAAGCACGTCAACCACACGTAAGGTGTATATATTCCTGGTAGAATAATTGGTGATAATATTCTGATACTTCAAGAACTCATTACCAATTACTCCAGGAGGAAAAGCAAACCTAATTGTGGTATTAAAATTGATCTTAGGAAAGAATATGGCAATGTTGATTGGAGTTTCATCATAAATATTTTATAGGCTATGGAGTTTCTAGGAATTTTCATAAGGTGGATTGAACAATGCTTGATGACTTCTTCATATATCATCTTGGTAAATGGACAACCTACCAGGCTTTTCTAAATTAGCAAAGGGATCAGTCAAGGAGATCCTTTATCTCCATACAACTTTTCCCTAGTGATGCAAACTCTCCACAAGATTATTGAGAATGTAGTGGCAAGGACAAAGGAATTTAAATATTAGTCAAAGTGTGGTAAATTTAAACTAACCAATCTTTGTTTTGTAGACAATTTCATTATACTCTCAAAAGTTGATGCCATATATATTTCCACCTTGATTAAAGCTCTGAAGATGTTTCACAAAGTCTTAGGACTATAAGTAAATTGTTCCAAAAGTAGTATAGTTCTATCTAAGAGTGCCTTAGATCTTTAGCAACTTATTTCAAACTTAACTAGTTTTCAGTCACAAGAATTCCCAATAAAATACTTAGGCATCCCCATCTCTCCAAAAACATTAAAAGCAAGGGATTACACTAAACTGCTTGATAGAATACAAGCCAAAATTAGAGCTCTAAAAATCTTTCACAAGAAGGGAGAATACAACTCATTAACTCAATTCTCAACTCCATCAACAATTATTGGGCTGCCTATTTAGCTTTTCTAGGTTCAATCTTGAAAGGCATTAATAGTATGTTTAGTAAATTCTTATGGACTAGTAGTAAAGAGAAAAACCACAAAACTATAGTGAAATGGAAAGATATATACACACCTAGGGATCAAGATGGTTTTGGAATTTGTTCCACTAAAACTATGAACTCAATCTTGCTCACAAAAACACTTTGGAGACTATTGAATGACAATCAATCTCTATAGTGCAAATGGATACATAGGTATTTCATCAAGAACAAGAGTATCTAGGTACATTTTCCCTCTACTACTTTTAAAGTCGTTATAAGGATGAGGGACAAGTACAAGACTAACTTCATTGGGTTGATAGGTAATAGGAAGTCAGTTAATTTTTGGTATGATGTCTAGCTTTCTATGAGACCTTTGATTAATTCCAATGTTGCTAACTCCCTAAAGATTTTGGTTCCCTTATAAGTTTCGATTGCTATAGCATTACAATGCAAGGAAATTTTCAAAACTTAACACTGGCCAATTCACTCTATGGATTGTGATGAAAGGCATAATAAAAACAATGGATAAGATAGCCAAATACACACAGCTCACTAACTGGTGTTGTTTATATAGAGAAGCAGAGGAAACTAGTGAACATTTATTCTTCAAATGTCACTAAATTAGAGACATATGGAGGGAACTGCACAATAAATGCACGTTAGCCGTTGAAATTGATAATCTGGATAGCATCCAAACTCGACTGTTAAACTACAGAAACAACATTCCTAGCAAATGCTTTTGGATAGCTTTATCTTTGACAATCACTGCTACGTGGGAGAAGAGGAATTTCAGAACATTTCAAGACAAAAGCACTCGTCAGGAGCTATTCTATAAACAATTCGTACAACAGATTAAACTCCAAATCAGTTTACAAAATTAGAAATTACAGCACTAGCAATACCTACTTGTCTATTGGAATGTGTAGATTTTTTCAACGTTCTTTGTGGAGAGGGCAAACTTTAGAGCATCTAGAGATGACCCGTATCAGGCACGCTACTCGTCAGTTCGCCAGAGGAAGGGCTCCAACGAAGCAGCTCTTTACCAAGACTGCTTGTAGGCCACAGTGTTTGCACTGCAGGATGCTACCGAGACATATCTGGTGGGACTCTCCTTCGTGCCATTTATGCTAAGCGTGTCACATCTTGCCAAAGAATATTTAGATGACAAGGCGTATTAGGGGTGAGTGCACTTAAACTCGTTGCTGTTTAATACGTTTTCTATCAACTGTTACTCTGCTGTATATGTTGAAACCCTTTTGACTTGCCTTTATGGATTAATATATTCAAATTTTTCAAAAACGAAAAAAATCCTTCCATTAGAATAGATTGACATTTTTTTGGATTCTAATTATAATCTTAACCATCAACTAATCATAAAACAATCAAAGTAATAACTAAAATTTTAATATTGTTGGGTGTCATGTGACAACAAATAACGATTAATAGTAGCTACTTGTAGGGTCCAAAGGATTTTTCATTTTGGAATTGATAGAAGAATTGATGTTGCAGTCTATGGACCGCGCACTTGTTTAACATAATTGTCTAATGGTAATTGCAATAATTATTTCTAAGAAAAAGCTTTAGAGTTGGTGATCGGTGAGTATCCATATATATATATAGTAATTAAGTTGACTATAAATAATAATAATAAATTATTTTTATAAAATAAAAATTATTGGTTCAAAGGGAGTTTCTTATTTGTTGTCTATTAGATTTTGATCCTTTTAAGAAACATTTAATAAGAGAAGAGTTGTATGTGCCAAATTAATGTAAGGCAGAAGTATCTTTAAAACTATTCCAATGACAATATCAAACTATAATATCAAGAATAGTCGTAAAACTCTATAAAACTTTTGTGGGAAATCTTTAGATTTTAAAACACATTATTCTATTGAGATAACGTTATCTTATTCAGAAAACGTAGCTGGACTTAGAATTTGGAACAGCTGATGAAAAATTCTGAGCAACTACGTAATCTTTTTATGTGTGATGTGGAGAGCAATTATAGAGTCACGTAGCACTAAATACACGTACCACAAAATTATTGTATATGGACCCACTCACCATAACTGGGTATACCAGCATGCACTACAAACAACAAGTAGTAACCTGGGGGTGCAATATTCATCGTGGATGGTCCAACTACTTTTGAAGCGTAAGTATCCGACGTCTCAGACGCAAATCCAACCATTCTCAGAACCACCATCCTGTGATTCATGGAAAATGAATGTGTAGTAAAAGAAGGAGCCACTATTCTCACTGATACAGCCTTTTGTGCCAAAAGAGTTTGCAGACTAAATTTCACGAAAAGCGTTTCCCCATATTTTATTCTTTCCTTGAAGGCCAAAATTCTTGGCCTTATGGAAGAATACTCCATCGATAAATAGGGTGGTGAAAAAGCCTCCAAACTAAGGTCCGTTGGGAACTCTACCCCTGTGAAGTTATAGTAGATATGAGGGTTACTACCACCAACAAGAACACGACCATCTGGTAGTAAGATCGCAGTTGAATGATACAATCTTGGCCTTGCTGACGGTGCCATGACTGAGTAGCGCCAGCTTTGTACCTCAAATGGTCGATATATGATCGGTGTAGTTACTGGTTCACTCGCTAATTCCCAGCCTGCAGTACCCCTTTGAGCACCATTGATTATAATAATATCACCAGTGGGAAGAAGAAGCATATCTCCCATTACTCGAGGTATTGGCATGCCTTCCATGACCCACAAAGGCTTTTGATCATTGACCCTTAGTCGCCCACATGTAGAACTTGAAGTTATCAAAATTCCCTGACGTGCTAATGGGAATGCAGTTTTTGGAGCGCCCCCACAAACTACTACTTCAACATCTCTATTGATATCACCATTTTCATCTAAAGGAAGTAAAACAGATGATCCAGAACTAGGATAGTTGCGGGCATCACCACCAGGGATTTCAGGGTACTCTCTAATCACCTGGTTTAGATTGTAATCAAACAATATTGCTCTTGTATTAGCAAAAATGAATAGATTACCGTCAGGTAAAAGATGTAGAAAGGGATACAAGTTATTTTCATTTTCATCCTTAGTATGTCTCAAAAATTCAAGAAAAAAATAAAGAGTGGGAGGATGATTGGGGTAGAACTCATAATTGAATTCACCTCTGCCACCCACAATAATTATGCGTCCATCGGGCAATATCTGATCCGTCGCATACCATCTTCTTCTAGACAAATATTGTCGGAATTCGACCCAATCACAAATGTCGTCATCACATGGAGTATATGTACGCAAAACATGATCACCATCATTGTAGCCACCGGTTTGGACCAATGTTCCATTTGGAAGAAGTGCCCCAGAGGAGCACCAAGTGTCAGTTTGGACCTTTAAGGGTTGAAATGTATTGGCCGCAATGTTATAGATGATGGAGTGTGCTGTGCAGTCCACTTTTAGTACTTGGTCGTATGGATCAAATCGGCATTGTCCACCTGGGAGAGAGAGGTTGGAGCGACCAAAGTCAGTCCGATCATAGATGACGACCTTATTATTATGCAATAGTTGCATATGCATGGCTGATATGCCAATGCTTTCTTGCAAAAGATGCCACTCACCTTGGCGGCCAGGAGTCTGAGTCTGTGATATCATTATAAAGGGAAATATGAAGAAAGAAAATAAAAGTAAGATTACTTTGATCATACTAGTGGTTGCTTTTGGTTAGCAATAGGGAGATTTTAGATTGACTAGTGTGAAGAGCGTGTAAGATTTGGTGCAGCGTAAAGTAGATAAAATGAAATATATATGACAAATACTTGGAAGAGAAGAGGGAAGTAATCTTGGGGCAGCCTAATGAACGGCAACATTATAGAGGATGCTTCTTCAGAAGATTATACGCTCAAGAAATATGATACCTTGATTATGTAACATTTTTCGGCTGATAAAATATTATAAGGTACAATAAGGGATGCAGTTGTTTCTAGACATACGAATCTTTTACAATGACGTGGTTTTACATTTTTTCCCCCTCTATTAGGCTAATACAGCGGCTGGAAGCTTCTTACTGCACTTGAGGACTATCCAGCGTTGCCGGCAAGGTGCACAGGTCGTCAAGTTCTAAAGATGATGTCTAAACATTCTCATTGACAATCAAACACTGAATAGTTTCCCTATGCTCTTAATCGAGGAACCACTAGTAACAGTACTACAGATTTCTTACACGTCTCTTGTCCCTAGGGTGATTAACAAATATTCTTCTTTGAAGTTCAGATGGAGAAAACCATTAGAAATTTAACAGCAACGAGAATTGTATTTTAAAAAAGGGAGTTCAGTTCTGTTGTCACTGGGAGCACATGGTTTCATATTTTGGATAGCGCTCTTATCTCCCACACAACCCATCAAATGACTGTACCTCACCATCAATTTTTTGTAAAGAAAAAATGGAGACGGGAATCTTATATATATATACATATATATGGAACGAATGAACTCGTAGCTGCTATTCTTAATTTGGAAAGGCACTGGGTAAACTTCTTGATTGACACAATAGCCTACAAATTACACTAACCGGATATTCCGCACTAGGCAAACCCTGTATGACAAGCTTGATCGAGAGAGCATACGTAGGGGGATTCGAACACAAGATCTTTTGTCCCCATGCCCCCACTCCACCAACTCGATCACCTTCTAGGGGACGAATCTTATATATTCAACACACGATAAAAGTCAAATTAGGGCTAACAGCATAAAGATACAAAGAATGATAAGTAAAGCACTATTCCTATAACAATTCATTATAATTTATTCCAATGGTAATAATAAGTAATAGTTTCTTCGGAAAAAAAGTTCAAAAAAATAATATACTAAATAGAAGTTTTGAAAGGGATAAAAATTTAGGTCAAAGAGTAACTAGATTGAAAGAAGGCTCTAACAAACATTTCTCGGTCTAAAACACAATCTCCACATTTATAAGTTCTCTGTCCACCATAATAATCGCATGAAAAACTTTTAGCTATGTATATATATATATATATATATATATATATATGTATGTATGTATGTATATTATTTAGAACAGAGGAACTCGTAGCTGTTATTCTTAATTTAGATGGGCACTGGGTAAACTTCCGGATTGAGACAATAGCCTGCAAATTACACCAACTGGGTATTCCGAACTAGGCAAACCCTGTACGATAGGCTCGATCGAGATAGCGTAAGTAGGAGGATTCAACACAGGACCTTTTTTTTCCCATAGCCCCCAACTCCACCAACTCAACCACTTCCTAAGGACAAATCTTATGTATTTAACACACGATAAAAATCAAAAAAAGGCTAACAACTTAATGATAAGTAAAGCACTATTCCTCTAACAATTCATTATAATCTATTCCAATAGTAATATTAAGTAATAGTTTTATTGGAAAAGAGTTCAAAAAAATAATTGAATAGTAAATAGAAGTTTTGAAAGGGACAAAATTTTGGGTCAAAGAGTAACTAGATTGAAAGAAGGCTCTAACAAACATTTCTCGGTCTAAAACACAATCTCCACATTTATAAGTCCGCTATCCACCATGATAACCACATGAAATTTAGGCTATGTTTGGGTTGAGTGGTTATTAATGAAATGAAATATTATTTCATCGTTTGGGAGAAGAGTTTATAATGGAATGGAATAGAATATGATGAAAGAGGAGAGTTTCACATTACATATCATTCCATCCTAAACAGTAAAAATAAGTTACCTCCAATTTGGGGGGTTTAGGATGAAAATGATAAACAACATTCTATTATATTACATTATGAAGCCTTATTTCAAACAACATTTCACTATATTACATTATGAGCCCTTACTTTCCTTCCAAATAACAATTTTCTAATATTATATCCATTTACATTCTATTTTATTACAAACTATTTCATTCCATTCCATTAAAAACCTTACGTCTAGTCAAACATAACCTTAAGGTTAATTGTTGGTGTCCATCTATGACCATCCTTGACAAGTAAGATAAAAATATAATAAAGAATATTGTAACTGGTAATGGCAAATATGCAAATTATGCTAAACACAAAATTGTTCCCTCTATTGTCTACATCTTCATTTCCATTTTTTATTTTTTATTCTTCCCTCCATCTCTATAGAAGATGTTGATATAATTGTTCGAACTTGAAGAAGAGAAAGATCACTTTTTTTTCACAACATATTTGTTCCATCCATTATTTTATTAACATTCATTTTTTTCTTCTTCCTTCCATGTCCATTAAAGAAAATCATGTCATTTATAGTTGACATGAAAACTACAACTTTATTTATACATTTTATAATTGGAACAATTTATTTTGTTTATCTACTTGCCTATTTGTTGCATTTCTAAGAAGAGTGAATTAGAGTTTCAAAACAAGAATAAGAAAGAGGATCACACATTCCAAATCTTGCCTATGTATACTTTAAAATTGAAATATCAAATTTGAGTACAAATCACACCAATCCTTATTGCAAGCTACACTAGTACTCTATTTGTCCATTATCATGTCTTTGTCTAAAAACATCATCATTCCTTACAAACAAGCAAGATATACACTTTTAAATGGAAAAATATTGATTGGATGGAAAGAATACAATGGCTCAATACAAACTATACTAGAACGTAGTAAATTAATACTTCTAGTTTAAATAAAAGCTACAAGTTATAAATAATAAATATAAAAAATATTTAACATAAAGTTATATTTTCAGAATAAAATAGGAAGATCATGACTAAGTTGTAAAAATACCAAGCATTAATGTGAGGTATATGGATTAGCACATGGTTGTTACTAAAGTTTGTCAAGAAAAGGTTTTGTCTAACATGGTTAAATGCATGTTTAAGTGGTCAACCTTGCAACAACTTATGTCAATTATATTTTTTTGACAAACTTAGATAAATACGTGAATGTGCGGTCAACCATGACCTTGATGGAAATTTTAATAATGAAATGCATGATTTAGTAGATAATAATGCATAAAATTGTATTTGTAGAAGGTTTTCTTTAACATGGTTTAGTGCAAGGCCATATATTCAACTATATTATATTTTTAAAACTTGTAGAGAAACATGAATTACACAAATTAATACATGATTATGAATGAAACTATATGCATTAATGCTTTTTGAAGATAAATAACTACATGACTGTATGGTCAAAAGTGTTGTAGTTTAAATTTTGGTAGGGACTTATGTATGGGTCATGTTATTGTTAGGTTAGCCATGGTTGCATGCATCACATGCAAGCGGATGTAGTAGAAGTGTCAGAATCAAGATTCCGACACTATGACAACCCGAAAACCACATGATCATATATGCATGCAAGATATGTAAAGAACATGAAATATAAAAGCATTTTTACCTTTGTTTCTCCTCCTTTCTTATTTTTTCTCCTCATTTGGATTGTTGCAAACACCAAACCCTTCCTTGATCACCCAAGAACACGCAAAGAAAGAAGATGAAACAATGTGTAAGGGTTTTAGAACACCAAACTTGATGAATTCAAGTAGATGTTCAAATGAGAGATAGATCAAGGTTATCTTGCATGCTTGTTGATTTATACAACAATTGCATAAATTTTATGAAGATAACTCAAGAACTCTTCTCACTCTCTCTAGAACACTTCTAGAACCTTTTCTCTATCACTTGAGTGTGTAAGAAGAGAAAGAAGCTCGTGTACGTAATTGAAGAACTCACTTATATATCATTTCGTAGCCTCTGTCATGATTGTTGGCCACGATCATGGCCCTATGAGGCACGATCGTGGCCTGCTTAAAATAGGCGATACACACTTATTTTTAATCTGATCTTTTATGCGTGTGACTATTAAAGGTAAAACCTATCTACTTATTTTATCCTCAAAAATTGCAAGTGAATGAGTCGTGACTTGTAGCTAAAAAGAGCGAATATCGAGCCCATAAGAATTGATACCTAGACACTGCTTAATTTAGACACAATTTTGTTTAAGATATGAAATTATTAAATGCAAATAATCTGAAAAATTAAATTAAAATTAAAAGACTAACATAAATAATGGATAATACTGCAATTACAGAAAATCTGAATTCAAAAATCTAAATGCTAGAGATTACATTTTTCTTATTTCGTCTCTCTCCTATTTTATTGATTGAATTGTGTCTCACTCTAGATTTCTGAATGTACTAATTACTCTTTTTCAAGGTGTAACTATTTATCCCTAATCGCATTAACAGGAATCGATTGAACGTTCTCTCAACCTACCCAATAACTCTACCGATTCAACTAGTTATTAAACTATCCTACGGGTGATCGATTGACTAATCGAGATCTCTTTTCTAACTATGCAATCAACATGATTGCTAGTTTATAGGTTGCCAACTCTCGTTGTATAATCCTACATGAATTTCATCTCACTCACTCTCTCGATTTGTTGCAAGATGACAATTAAGAACAAGAATCAACAAAGATAGTTGTATTCAATTCAATAAAATAGGAGTTTTGACAAAATAATTCAAAAGCAATTCCTAAAATGAAATCAACCTAAAATGGTCTCCATAACATCATCAACAATTAAATAAATCATTTTTACAGAGAATAGAAGAGATTAAAATGACAAAAAATTGAATAGAAAGACTCCTTCTCTTCTTTTTCAAAATTTAGAATTTTGGTATTGATGTGCTATTTTGCCAAATCTTGATGATGATCCTTGTCTTCAATCCTTCCTCAATGTTCCAAACATGTGTTCTTCACTCAAGGATGGTGTTTCTACAGGTGGATGTCGTCTCTCTTGAAGATGGACGCTTAATGACATTTTTATAGTCCAAAAACTCTAGGTTTAATGAAGCCTCATAGATTGCTTCAGATTACAATTCCCACGTCTGTGAGAATTTGCATGATTCCCACAAGCATGAGAATTACACACAGATGCACTCCTTATTTCTTCTACGATTCCCACATATGTGAGAATTTGCATGATTCCCACAAACATGGGAATTTGTCACAGATGCACTCTTCTTGTCTTCTCTTCTTTGATCTTTTATTCAACCTCCAAGTTGCTCCCTCTTCTTTCCTACATAAAAATAGTCAATTCTTACCCTCAGTTAGCATCAAACACACAAGAACAATAATGGAAATCAAACTTAATGAATCCTAAACTAGAACAATAAACAACAATTATACTAGAAAACATATACTAGTTACCTATAAAAACATATCTTAATGCACACTTATCAACATCCCCACACTTGAATCTTTACTTGTCCTCAAGCAAAATAAATACAACCAATCAGTGATAACACTTCATTTTCACAAAGATCATAGCATACAATCCCATAAATTCAAGCCAACTCAAATATTAAGTTAATGCGCATATCATGACTATTTTTTTTCATTGATGTACACAAGCAAACTCACAGTTGGCACAATCACTCAAAGATAAGTAAAGCTGCACAAATGAATCTTCCTCATGGTTTTCACTCATTTCATTCAAGTGTTTAAGGGTTAGTGTTTCGTTCAAACTTCCTATAGGAAACTACACTACCATAGGCTTGCTAATACACCAATTCTCTTCTACAATGATTGCATGCATAAATAGATCAAAATGACTTATTTAGGGTTATAATGTGGCAAGGATTCAAAAGAGGAGAAAAGGGTTAAGCACAAGTATAAGTAAAGTAAAAAACGGATAAAATTGGATAACGAAACATAACTACGAGACATACACATATAACTAATATTCTGCACTTATTGATGCTATTCACTTGTTCTTTCTTTTTCTTTTTCATTTTTCTATTTTCTTTCTTTTTCTTCATTCATGGAAGAACTATGAATCAAAACTAGCACTATATACAATGTAGTCCATAGGTAGAAATATACTCAACTTGTCTCCATAAAATTTCACACAATCCCAACTAATGTTTTACTTAATTCTTTACTAAGCTTGTGAAAAGGTAGGATAATGGGGTTTAAAGTGTTAAAATTTTAGGTGAGGTTCAATGGGGGTAGCATGGGATTATGCAAAGGTGGGTTATTTAAACAAAGGGTTAAAGTAAGAAAAATGGCCTCGATAATCTCTATTATTCATGCATCCAGTAGACTCAAACTGATTCAAAGCAAGTTCTAAAGGTAGTAACCTATGGAAGTACACTCAACAGGGAAATGAAATGACTCTAGACAAAGTCATATGGCTTAATCCTCACTTTAGCTCAAATGAAAACTCATTATACATCTCTACATTACCTCATTGTTCAAAAGTTGATTTGCAACTAAGCTTATGTAACCAACTACTTTCCATCACTCTATACGGTTTACTTTCTACTTAAGTAGCCTAATCTGAGTTTAAGCATGCATTCAACCTAATTCCAATTAACATGATAGAATCTCATGGAAATATTTATTATAGTTACTCAAATGTGGTTCCATTGCTAACACAAAACACCATTTCTAATACAAAGCACATATATTATGCCTAAACATACATCTTATTTAACACAATGTAAAAAAAATGCAATTAAGAAAGTTGATATCACCTCCCCACACTTAAAGATCACATTGTCCTCAACGTGACAAGTCAAGCCTCAAGTGAATGAAAATGACATTAAACCAAATAAAAATGAAAACAACACAAACAAAAGAAATTGAAACAAACGAATGATATTAAACCAAACAGAAGATACTGAAGTCAAACCAAATTTAAAGAAATTAGAACTAAACAAAATACATAGCACATAAACAAATAATATGAAACCAAATACACATGAAATGAAACGCACTCACACATAAGAAACAACAAATTTTAAAAGTTTAAGGGATAAGAAAAGCTTATTCCGATGATGGTCGTGACAGCGATAGTGTAGCAGCTTCAAAATTGTTCCTCCGATAGAAGTTGAGGAACGTTCTCTTTAAGCTGCGTTGCTCCTTATGATCCTGCCACATTTGAGTGCCAAGTTCATCGATTTGGAATGCCATCTGTTGTTGATTGATTCTATTCGGTCGATAATCGGGTGATATTAGTCAACTGCTGCTGTTTCCCTCGATTCCTCCACTACTGCTTCCTCTTCTAGTTCAAGAGCTCCGCTAGGTGCAGAGGGTCATTCTACGACTGCACTGACGCCCCTCCTACTCCTTATTATAGTGTACATCTGAGGATTATGAAGTTCCATAGATTGGACCTCCACAATCTCATAGCGTCTCAAATGGACTATGTCAAGCATGTTATGGGGAGTAGTATGCAAATTCTCTATATTAACATTATAAAATACACCCAAAGCGGAAGCAACAAGAGACATCCTAAAAGACGAACTCTTTTTATTAACTACACTCATTAGTGATTGAAAAATCCTATAAGGTGTGTTAATTTTAATTTTTCGATATATGCACCATGAAAAGAAAATCTCTTTGGCTGAGTATTTGTTACTTTCCCTTTTATTAAACATAGTCAGACATAAATTTATGCAATAGCAAATGTTTGGCACTATAGATTAAAGAGTTCGGTGCATTGCGTGAGTCAAAATATTCTTCACTTGTGAGAGATTTCCAATAGTAATCAACATCAAAATCGACGTGGCCATCTAGAATTTTTTCATTCGATAAACTGAAAATTTCACGCATGATAGTATAATCAAGTTTAAAAATATTTCCAGCTAACCTAAACCAAAAAACATCCATTTTGGGGTTATACTGGACTGTTGTAAAAAACTCTAACGTTATAGTGGCATAAGTAGGTATATCGCATCGAACAAACCTATTCTACCCTACGTTTATAGCTAGTTGCTCAAGTTGTCGTCTAACTCCTATGTTTTCTAGCACTTCGAAATAAAAATACTTAGGATTGACTATTTCTCTATTCCTAAAGACATGAAACCTCGTATTTCGAGTAAATCGAAAATGGGGCCTGATAGGTTACTGCTAAGTTGGGCTTACCTTCATTGGAAAGTTGAAGATGGAGTTTGTCAACCAGTTTCCTTGCCATCATCTTCCTTAGTGGTGCCATTGGAAGAAGAAAATCTACAAAAAATGAGAGAGAGTGAAATTCAAATTTAAGAGAGAGAGAGCAAATTCTTACCCAAATCCTTGTGTTTTTGAATGATTAATGCATGAAAAGATGAAAAGATTGTAAGAATAATGAAAGAGTTGAAAAAAATACCAAGAATCTAGATGAAAATTGAAGAGTGTTAGAGAGTGGGAGGAGAGAATTTCCTGGGTTAGAGAGAGAAGGGTTGAAATTTTGAAGATAGGGTGAGAGAAAAAATCCAGAAACTTTCTAGAGAGATTTCCCACGCTCGTGGGATTCACTTCAATTCTAACGAATGTGGGAATTAGCGATCCTCACAATTTCAAACCTTCTTCCAAGTTTAAATAAATTCTCCATGATCCTAAATCCTACAAACACCTCAAGCTAATATCATCAACAAGATATTTTAAAAGAAAACAAGTTGAAATTCAAACAAAATCAACATGAGCATCAATCAAACTTAATTCAAAATTGATCATAACTAAAGAAAGAAAACAAACAAATAGGTAAACAAAACAATCAAAAGGAAATAGAATTCTATGGGTTGCCTCCTATGCAGTGCTTCTTTTAACGTCGATAGCTCGACGCTCTTCTTTCATTAGAAACTCATCCAGAATCAATTATAAGCGGCTTGCTTCCACTTTTTTCATTCAACATCAGTTTTGTGGCCTATAAGTAAGCTATAAATTGCAAGATGAACAGAAGGACAATATTGATAAAGTTGAGCAAACTAATTAATTTCATCAATGTCCTTTTCATTAACAAACTGTTAATAAAATAGGGTCTAACAAAACTCTGTGAATCTTCCATTGAATCAAACAATTTATTTTGTACAAATGTGAGTTGCTCACTTTCTTCGTTGATCACCTCTGTCTCCTCTGCTTCTTCTTCTTCACGAATAGAGACTTTCATAACTTCTTCAAACTTAATGCCTGTTGTCATCTGTTCTTTGTCCGTTTGTTCTTCAGAAGATTTGAACACATCAATTCTCTTGAATGAGCTACTATCCTTTGGATTCTTAGATATATCAATCATGTTAAATGTCTCTTAATCATCATCAATCCAAAAGATATAATTATTTTCATGAACATCTACCCAAGCTTTTTTTGTTCACCTTTGGTATATCAAGAACTGGTGAATAATAAGGAGGGTTGGCATTCTTTTCTTCAAACTATTTTTTCGTCTCTTGTTCTTTATTAAAGTAGGGTTCAGCATGGTGTTCTACTAGTTCTTCTAGCTCTTCCTCATTCTTAAGTGTGATAGCCTCATATTGCTCTAGTTGACGTAATTCCATATTTCTCAAAGATTCTTCCACACTTCTCTTACAAAATTCACGGGAAAGTTGTCTTCCTTGAATCTCCAGGTTGTGAATAGAAGTGGCATAATTTTCAAGAATTTGATCCAATTTCTTTTCCAGTCTCTTCTGACTTTCCTCTTGGCTGGAAAACATCCTCTTCTGGTTCTCTTCCTAAGCTGCCAGTTTGGAACTAAACATCTCCATAAACTTGGCCAACTTACTCTCCATCGCTTCAATTCGATCTTGTTGAAATTCAAATAGGTCTTGAAGTCCTATGTGAGTATTTGTATTGTTGGACCAATAAAAATTTGGGCGGTTCTGCCATCCTGTAGTGTATGTGTTCCAATAAGAATCAGTACTTCCCTAACCATACTACGCTTTATTGTAATTTGCAAAAGTTCCTTGCTCCCTATAATAATTATCTTCCATCATTGTTTTTTCTATTTCTTCTCAGCATCTAGCATTCCTTATTCTAAGATGTCTTGATATGTCTTTACTTTACGCCCCAAACTTCTTCTTTACTAAACTCCTTGTGTTCATGCACCTACAAATACACAAGGAAAAGTATCAAAAAATCTTAAATCAAAGTAATCTAAATTAAATACGATGCTCAACAATCAATCCTCAACAACGACGCCAAAAACTTGTTGAAGTAAAACCTATCTACTTGTTTTACGCTCAAAAATCACAAGTGAACGGGTCGTAACTTGTAGTTAAAAAGAGCGGATATCGATCCTATAGGGATTAATGCCTAGACACTGCTTAATTTAGACACAACTTTATTTAAGAAATGAAATTGTTAAATACAAATAATATGGAAATTTAAATTAAAATTAAAAGACTAATATAAAAAATGGACAATACTGTAATCGCAGACAATCTAAATTTAAGAATCTAAATGCTAGAGATTACTTTTTCTTTATTTTGTCTACCTTTTATTTTATTGATTGAATTGTGTCTCACTCTAAATTTTCAAATGTACTAATTACCCTCTCTCAAGATTTAACTATTTGTCCCTAATCGAATTAATGGAAATCAATTGAACGATCTCTTAACCTACCCAATGACTTTACTGATTCTCATCTAGTTATTAAACTATCCTATGGGTGTTCAATTGACTAATCGAGATCTCTCTTCTAACTATTCAATTAACATGATGATTGCTAGGCTATAGGTCGCTAACTCTTGTTGTATAATCCTACATGAATTTTATCTCACTCACTCTCTCAATTTTTTGCAAGATGACAATTAAGAACAACAATCAACAAAGATAATTGTATTCAATTCAATAAAATAGGATTTTTGACAAAATAATTCAAAAGCAATCTCTAAAATGAAATCAGCCTAACATGGTTCCCATAACATCATCAACAATCAAATAAACCATTTTTACAAAGAATAGAAGAGATTAAAATGACAGAAAATTGAATAGAAAGATTCCTTCTCCTCTTTGCCAAAATATGGAATTTTGGTATTAATGTACTATTTTTTCCAATCTTGATGATGATCCTTGTCTTCAACCCTTCCTCAATGCTCCAAACATGTGTTCTTCACTCAAGGGTGGTGTTTCTATAGGTGGATGCCATCTCTCTTGAAGATGGAAGCCTAATGATGATTTTATAGTCCAAAAACTCTAGGCTTAATGAAGCCTCGCAGATTACTTCGGATTACAATTCCCACGAGTTTAGGAATTACATACAGATGCACTCCTAATTTCTTCCTCACATCCATGGGAATTTTTCACAGATGTACTCTTCTTGTCTTCTCTTCTTTTATTTTTTGTTCATCCTCCAAGTTGCTCCCTCATCTTTCCTACATAAAAAGGTCAATTCTTACCCTTAATTAGCATCAAACACACAAGAACAACAATGGAAATCAAACTTAATGAAAACATACAAAATGAATCCTAAACTAGAACAAAAAACAATAATTATGCTAGAAAACACATGCCAATTACCTATAAAAACATATCCTAATGCACACCTATTAGTGACCCTTAAGTTGGCGATTATTTTAGGCACTTGAATTAACTCTTAATTCAATTAAATCATGAAGGGTTTCATGATGCCAATTTATCGAAATATAAGTAAATTAATACACGAACTCTTCGATAGTTAATTATCTAACTTATAAACCTTTCCATAGATAATTACCGTGGAATTCATCTTTTCATTATACTATATGCCACTTAGTTTGGAGTATAGGCTATGTGTTAACTCCCACTGGACCAACTACGTCACATTTAGTCCAAGTGATGTTAGTTCTTATCCTGGGACCTTATTACTCTTATGTGGCATTGAAGACTCTCTTCATGACACATAATTGTTTTGGCCAGAGACTCCTGAGTAATGACCCCGACAAGAGGCCATGGGTATCATCTCCTTCTATCAGAAGTAGTGAATCCTTTATTGACTACTCAATTACCTTCGAATATAAATAGCTGTACCTAATCACCACTCTAAGAGCGACCTCATCTTTGAGGTAACAAGGAATGATGTCAAAGCACAGGATTCGTATCCAAGATATCCTTGAGTATCTCAAGTATAACGATATTTGCACTATTGCTATAATAAGATTAATTATTGACATTCGATAGATCAACCATATGATAATCTCATAGCAGGTTATCTGATGTACTTACTACTCTTAGTAAGCATCCACATATTAACTCTAAACAACTCATGCTTACAATTTATGAGATCCACTACTTGATCCAATCAAGGAGTACAGCATGTGCTAATCTGTCTAGATTAATAATGTCCTGTCTTATTAATCCTATGACTATGGATTATTTAGACACCAACATAATTGCACATGATAAGAATCTCAATATCATGATCTCATCATGATTTCTTTCATGCTATGTTTTGTATCATGGACTTCATTAATTCGATTTAAGATCAATATCAATTCATATATAAATGACTATCAAATT
>JANZXR010000171.1:27504632-27535961 GCA_027575705.1 Erythroxylum echinodendron
GAACCTATCAATACATCCTCGATAAGGTGCAACAACGTCTATCGGGCTGGTCGGCCAATCTTTTATCTTTTGCAGGGAGTATCACCCTGGCCTAATCCGTCATTACAACCCTTCCCAATTACACTATGTAGACAGTCTGACTATCCCACAGCCTTTGCAATGAGCTGGAAAAGCTCATATGACAATTTTTGTGGGGCTCGTCCACTGGACAACAACTGGTCCACTTAGTGAGCTGGGACGAGGTCTGTACACCCAAAGATTTGGGCAGTCTGGGCGTCCGAAAAATTCGGGAAACTAATGATGCCTTTTTGGCGAAGCTAGGATGGACTCTAATCACCAAGCCTACTTCCTTATGGGTTCGAGTGCTGAAGCCAAAATACAAAATTGATGCCAACCCTCTTCCCACCTCATTCGCTGCTAATGGCGGCTCCATGATCTGGAGGAGCATCAAGGCCACTTGGCCAATAATTCTTCAGGGTCTGACATGGAAGATCGGCGATGGCCTTCGAACTCGATTCTGGCTTGACCCTTGGATCCCAGGAGTAGGGCCGCTCCTCACATATACCATATCTCCTGTCCCAGAGTCCGACATCAACCACTGTGTGCAATATTTCACGGACAACGCTGGCAATTGGAATTGGGACTCCTTTCAATCCTGTCTGCCTATCTCGATCCGCCGTTCCATTGTAGGAACCTTCCCGCCTAAGCCCTACCTGGGAGAGGATACATTGAGCTGGGGGGTCTCCAACACTGGGCAATTCACTATAGCTTCCACTTATTCCCTGATTATGGATCATGCAGGCGCACCCGCTCACGGAATATGGAGTGCCATCTGGAAGTGGAAGGGCCCTCAACATATAAGATCTTTCCTCTGGCTATTGGCTCGCGCGCGTCTCCTCACCAACCAACAGCAGGTTCGGTACCATTTATGTACAGATGACGCTTGCTACCACTGCAGCTCCGAGGAAACCTCTCTTCATGTTGTGCGAGATTGCCCCAGAGCTAGACTAGTGTGGCGCATGTTCACTCCCCATCTCCGATTCCCTGATTTCTTCCACCAAACTCACCAGGAGTGGCTACTGCAAAATCTCCAGACTCACCACAGCGTTCTTGGGCATGAGTGGGCTACCCTATTTGGCACCACCTGCTGGTTCCTGTGGAAATGGCGGAACCTGTCCCTTTTTGATGAATCCTTTACTTGGCCAACTTCACCTGATTTTTTCATTTTGTCTTATGCAGATTAGATCTATCAGGCCGAGGAGTGGCAAAGGCGATCTACAATCAGCCCTCATCCTCATCAGGTGCAGCTCATTGGATGGAGTAAACCTCCCGTAGGGTGGATTAAACTCAACACAGACGGAGCATGCAAGCGTTCCCAGTCGTTGGCTTCAACAGGCGGACTCATCCGAGACAGTACAGGACAATGGCTTGGAGGGTTCACACAGAATCTTGGCTGGTGTTCGTCGCTGACAGCGGAACTATGGGGAATGTTTACTGGTCTTACTCTCGCATGAGATCTGATGTATCGACGGATTGAGCTGGAAGTAGATTCCATCGTCGTGATCAACTTAATCTCCTCCTCCGCCGACCGCTCAATGTCTCTCATTCTTATAGTAAGGGAGATTCACGAACTGTTTACTCGGAACTAGACTGTTGTTCATCGCTACATCTATCGAGAGGGCAACAGATGCGCTGACTGGCTAGCGACCTATGCTGAACAGTTTGATGTCAGACTCACACGCTTCAATACCACACCCTCTGAGTGCCTTACTCTTCTTCTTGAGGATATGTCTAGGACTCGATTCTCGCGACTCGCTTTGTAATTTGTATTCTGTTTTCCCTTTATTAAAAAAAAACGAACGCTACAGCCAGCCACAAATATAAGCAACTACGCTTCGCTAAGTTGGTTAAACTTTTGTCCTTGATGTCACTGGCACTATCATTAGTCTCTACTTTTAACTTAGTTGCAAGATTTCAGCTTGATTTTGTAAGTCAAACTTCAGGTTGCATTCCCTTCTTATTTGCCTTTTCTTTTATTCCCTAGATCAGCTTCACTGCTTTCTGGGGTTGTTTCCTTTTGTGCTAATCTGGCTTTTGCCTTGATATAACACTTATTTAATTTCCAAAACAAAATCTTCATAACATTGACAGCTAAAGCACCGAAAGAGCATTTCAATCTTCATAACATTCATATTTAAAGTGACGGCTCCCTGCCTCACATTAAATGCTCACGTAAGGTTATAAAGCTCGTCACAGAGGAACAATCTGAACAACAGAATGTAAATGAAGTCTGATCGACGAAACATTTTATTTCCATATTATATCAGACAAGACGAAATCCAATTAGCCAGTAAAAATTAGCTAGCTAGGATTCCGCATAGATCGAGAATAGGACCAAACATTTCTAAAGCTGTGCTTTCCATGGACACATTACATGAATATAAAGTAATCCAGAGACATTACCTAACATGATCTTTCATTACATGAATATAAAGTAATCCAGAGACATTACCTAATATGATCTTAAAATAGATATTCATGTAATCCAGAGACATTACCTAATATGATCTTAAAATAGAACAAAAAGAATGACAGAGTTTACTCAAAAGCAAGCCAGACTAGCACAACTTCCACCTTGGCTCCCTACTGGCGTTCTACCTGAATGGTTACATGACTGATATTATATTCTCTCCTAATATAGTCTATAACTTTGTCCAGTACCATGTCAGCATCAGCTTCCGGCTTGATCTTAACATGACAAGCCAACAAAATCTTCCCGACAGTTATAGCCCAAATGTGCAGTTCATGAACAGCAACAACTTCATCCATATCACAAAGACCTTTCTCAAGCTTAGTAGCATCTATCTCTCTTGGGGTACTCTCCATCAAAACTTCCAAAATGTTCCGCAACATCTTGATTGTTGTGCCCAAAACAATTACTGAGAATACAAGGGTGCATATCAAGTCTATTATCTTCCAATCTGGTTTATACCATATGATTGCCCCACCAATCATCACCCCAATACTTTGAATGGAATCTCCCAATACATGAAGATAAGCCCCTTGTACATTAATATTCACATGCTTCTTTTTCTCAGATACATCTTTTATCTTTTCTTCACCCTCAGAACAAGTTTTAAGCAAGGGCTCACAAAGATTTGTTTCACAAGTATCATGGTGCTTCTTTTTTTTGGAGACTCGTTCCTGCTGATGATGAGAGTGATCTACTTCATCACGGCGATGAAGATGATGATGATGTGTAGCTACGACTAGCCCATGTCCATGTTCATAATTATGATCATCGTTGTCATGGTGACCGCCAAAACCATGAAGATGTCCGTGGTCTCCATGGTGTCCATGTGAATGACCCAGTAAGAGGGCCATGACAACGTTAACTACTAGACCGAATGCTGAAACGGCAAACATGAGAAAGCCCTTAACTTCACCTGTATTGTATATAAGTCTAACAATGGCTTCATACACAAGAATTCCAGCAAGAAGCCAGATCATCTGAATAGAGATAAGAGCACCGAGTATTTCAATCCTAAAAAACCCATACGATTGGCGTGGAGTAGCTTCCCATCCTGAGGCCCAAATTGAAAATAAGGAGATTGCAAAAGCTGCAACATCTGATAATAGATGAGCTGCATCAGTTAATATTGCAAGACTGTTGGCTTTAATGCCTCCAACAACTTCTACGGTCATAAAAATGAGACAAAGCACAACTGCTATGAGAAGTTTCCGCATGGAAGTTGAACGCTCCTTTGCATCTTCGGAACTAGTTTTAGAATCTGAAAATCCACATGCTGCTCCCCCACAAGTCTTACCCCCAGCCAAGCTTGTCTCTATAGGTGGTAGATCTCTACAAATTTCAATTATGTGTGGATGTTCAGAAGTTGGAACTTCCATCTGAATTTAAAAAAGATAATAATTATGATGCGATGAGCAATGATACATAAGGAAAGAACAAAATATATTTTAATTTAATCGAACTACTTTAACAACTAAATATTGATTCCTCTTTAAATTAACAACCTTAACTGATTAGGTGAGACATTTAATCAAATTCTAAATACTGATGATTTATTTGTCATTTAAGAAAAATACTTGAAATGAATAGAGCACAAAGAGAAAGGAATACATATTCAAGTATTTTAGTAGCTATCTTCATCAAATCTTAGTGAGAAATATTGAAATTGGGAAGTTCATGTTCGAAACAATCATGTTGGTGTTTTCTCCAAATCAATTTTCCTTTACTCTTTTTGTTTGGGAGAGTTTGAGAAGGGACAGTGAGTTGGTTTAATATCCTGCATCTTCAGTATGTTCACAAATACAATTGAAAAAGATATTTGTGCATTAAATCATATTATCGCTAAAGCGAACACAAACACACACGCTCATATATATGTTTGCTTGTGTGTGTATATGGATATATATATATGTATGTATGTATATAAAGCATCTATTTCCAGAAAGCATTTCAAACATTATAAGGTGTTGAGAGCGGATATCATGTCTATCATCTATAACAAAGAGAAACCATTCGGAAAGAAGACACAGATCAAAAGCCATAATTTCCTTCAAATAATTAAGAAACATGAGCACGGAATTAAATAACAAGTAATGATGAAACAATTAACAATTCAAATTATGAGCATCAAAATACAAGCTGAAAAAACAATTATGGAGTAGGTACTTTGAATTTATACATTTGCATTTACTGAACATTCTGAAACTGATGGAAAGATTATAGTCAAACGTTAAAACAATACTCTCAGAACTCCAAGAACAAAGAAAATAGGAGAAGGTATATGGAAAAATATACTGAACATAGACATTACCTCGTTGGACAGATAGAGCAAAAGGGAAAAAGTAATCAGATGCAGATCAAAAATAAAAAGGATAACAGGGACATAATTCAACACAGAGGCAACCGTAAGAGGATGAAAAAGCAAGAAATTCACGAGACCCATGAAAGGATATCACGTCAAACTTATGCAACACAGATAAAGGATGTCATATTTGTGCAGAGTTTTACAACGTAAATTAAACCAATTAGAGTATGAAACCAAATCTTTGATTCAAGGATCTGGGAAAGATAAAAAGGCATCAGTTCCATGGATAGATTGGATAAAGTAGTACAGTAATAACTGAAAGCAGGAAACAAAGTAGAAAAAGAATGAGAAGGTAAGAGAAAGATAACCCTTGATGATGGGGTTGATTGGTTGGAGAAATCCGTGTTGTTAAAGCTCATTGAGATTGGAAGGAGTGAACGATTTTACGCTGGCTTTCTCGATGCCTGGAGTGGATTTATTTATATGAGACAATAATGACCAATATTATTTGAATAAATAAACTTTAATGTTCCGACGACTACAAATAAATATTGGAGTAATGTCTTCGGCTTCTCGCCTTCTGTCCCTTTCCATCTTGTTGTCTTTATTAGGGCTCTCTCGTCTGTAAGTAATTGATTAGTAGTGCATAATGAATATTCACTAAATTGTTTGTCTGCTAGTAAATCATTGCCAACTAAGGACCTCCATGGTTTTACCCTTCTACCCTTTTCATCATCCCCGAAGCTTTCCATCCCCTCCCGTCCCTGGTGGATTTAGTTTCCAAAATACTAGTCAAGCTATCATCCAACAAAAAGCAACTGTTCTTTTTGTGTGATTTTTAGAATTCACGTCAGTAATTGGTAGCTTGATTATATTTTATTAACAAGCCAAATTTAGATTAACTTTGTTAAGAAATAGAAGTTCTGATTAATTAATACTAAAATTACAAAACTTCGTGACTTGTAGCATTCGAGTGAAATTTTAAGAACACTGTATTGATCATTCTTGTGCCCCACTCGCCCGCCGCCACTGCTTCTCTATCTTATTCTTATTTCCCAAAGAATTGCAACAAAAATTCAAGTGCTCTGTAAATCCTCCCTGAGTTTTTATAGCTTAGTGTTTGTAAATAATTAAGTGCTACAACTTATTTAAATGTGTTTAACACTATCGAAGAAAGTAGTATATATGACCCAAATATCAATTGGTATCAAATAGGACTTTTAGAATTTGTGTTTATATAACTTTTATTACGACAACACTAAAAAATATCAAAATCTTGAATGCTTGTCTAATTCAAAGGTCATAATATAGTCATTTTATCATTCCAAAATACTTACTTTTTTTTTTTTGAGAAGGTAAAGCTAGGAATTACAATTATAACCTGACCTGGTTTAACTCGGCCCTTTTTTGACGACGTTGTTTTTATTTTTTTTAAAAAAATTAATAGAAGGGTCAGGCTGTTTGGTGGAGTTATAAGGCGGATCATGAGCCGGTCAGTTTGTTGGTGGGTGGAACTCTAGGCAGGTTCATCTCGATTCGCCATAATCGACGTTGACTGAACCGAGCTGAGGGCAATTCAGGCTACCATGACCTATTGACATACCTAAGTAAAGTGTTATTGAAAGACGAATAAAGATATTAAATTATTAAAACCACGGTAAGCTAAGATGACTTCAATTTTTCAATCATCATTGTACTAAGAACAAGGTAAAAATATGTTTTATATTTACTTTGTGCATAACGTGACAACACAAATTCTGGAAGGAATTGAAACAACGACCCAATTCACAGAATGTCAAGGACAATGCTGACACGTTCAAGATTATCAACAAGTACTGAAGTTGCTTTTATGTCTTTTTTGTGGCACGCGCCACTCAACTAGTGGTTTAGTGTCAGATTTCAAACCAACATAAATCTTTCGTGTCTGTCTTAACAACATATCAGTTTATCAGATGTCTTGGCCCAAAACATTGCAAACACTAATAGTCAAAACTTGATGAGAATGCTGGTGACACATTTGATTTCCACTAAAATTTTTATGCCTTGCAATAAGATCCCAGTTTTATTATTTTAACATTGCATCCCAATATCCTATGTTCTTATTGAATATAAGCATCAATCTCAAATTGAAATTTGTGCTGAAATTTTGAGAAGACATCTGATCTAACGTGCAACAAAATAAATGCAAATTTTTTTGTTCAATTTTTCAAAAGACAATATTTCTTAAATTCTATAATATGATTAATGTGCAAAACAAAACAAAGTATAAATTATAATTTATAACTCATTATAAAATAAGATCTTTTATCACTTTTCTTAAATTGTTCATGAAATCAGCCCATCTCAACTACCATGAATGCACATCTAGCTTCTAACAATATCTATAGAGTATATTGAGAAAACTTTGGAATCGATGTAATTAAACCTATTTATAGTGGGGTCTAGACCTTTTAATAATTTATTGAAATAAAATTATAATTTAAACTAAACTTTAATTAAAAGTACAATTAATTTTAATTAAATATTTACTATGATAAAAAATTTAATATCTCATATTGTTCTTTGTTTGTTAAATATCTCATAGTTAGTCATGCGATACATCAAGTTCCTAAATACGTTCGTAGTCAATCCTACTTATGATTAGATCTTTAATTCTTTGATTAAATATTTTATATCTGTAGATCAAGATCATCGTCTAGTAACACATTATGACCACTTAAATATTTTAAAACATTAAAATAATTTTGATAAACCTTTTTGAGCATAATGTTTTTTATAATTCAATATGTTAGTCATACAATATTTTTATTAGACATAGAATATAAAATTAATGTCTACTCTATTTGAGTCCAACCATATTAATTCTCAACTATTAGTAATTGATTTTATTAATGACTAATATATACTTAATTGGTTATGAATTTATTCCATAACACTTAGTGATTAGTGCTACGAGAATGCTTAGAATACTCACTTTAGTTCATATTTGATTTTAGACACAATTCGGAAATGAAGGAGCTAAAAGTGAGTCGAAAGCACAATATTTGAGTTTTCTTCTTGAGATTCACACTCACTTGTCTTCATGGAGCAAGAAGAAGAAGGATTAAAGCAAGAGGAGACAAGAAAATGTCAAAACGAAGGAAGAATAGCATATGTCATGGTTTAAGATACATCTCACGACCATGACAAATAAGTCATGGTCGTGAGAGGTGTGTCCACACGCATGACACACCATGTCATCGACGTGACAGTAGTTGCATGGGTGTGACAGCCCATGTCACACCCATGTAAGGTGTCTCACGGTTACAACTCACCGAAACCTTATTTTTAAGTCTAAAAACATTATTTTTGTGATGGTAGAGGCATGTTTTAGTCAGGGATAAGTTTTAAAAGCTGAAAGAGAGGTTTCAGGAGAATGAAGAGGGGCAAACCTCTCATCCTTTGGAGACCTACAGAGAGCTAGACATTTTGACACCAGTTTGGAGGTGACATCGATGCCTATGAACCAGTTAAGCATTTCTCTTATTGTTTGTTGTTCTTCTGTTAGGGCTTGATTGTGTTATTCTATATGTTAATGCTCGGATGTTATGTGAGAATGATTGAATGCTCTATTTGATTATTTTTATATAAGAATCCATTGCTAAAATTTCAATATAATCCGTAATTTTTATGTTGAGATTCATTTTTGTAATGTGGTTGTCCAATTAAATCTAGAGATCGTATCATAGGTTATTCGATGGCTAGGTTTAATTAACAAGCATCTTTTAATTAAACATAACATAAGGAAAAATCTGAGTTAATAGAGCTTTTAATCTACGATTAGTAGTTGCTAGGAGAGGTACAAGAATAAAAATTCAATGAAATATGTTTAATTGAGTGTAGGCAAAGATTGAACCAAGGAACTGGATCCTTGACGATTTCATTACTTTCATAATTTTTTTAATGTTTTCTTTAATTTTCTTTTGTTAGTTTAGTTTCATTTATTTTCTTATTTCAAAATCAAACCACCTCCAAACCTAAACACCAATTATTTTCATAACAAAAGCTAATCGAATACTCTTTGTGGGATCGTCTTAGACTCACCACTTTTATAGTTATAGATCTACTTTATTTTGAGTAGTGTTAAGATGCGCTACGTCAATTTTGGTGTCGTTGCCGGGAAGTATGGTGCTTTAGTTTTTGTTCTTGATTTTAATTGGTTTTTTGTACATATTTGTTTTCAATTTATTTCTTTTTATTTATTTCATGATCTTTTCACTTTTTATTTAGTGTTTGTTATGTTAAAAATATATATATTTATGGATGGAAGTAATTTTTTCTATAATTCATATTCCCAATCTTATAACTAAGTTTGGATTGATCAAACTAATTTTAGTTATGGATGGGATAATCAACATAATACTTCCATAATAGTTGATAAGACACATAACAATTCCAGTATAGACCTGAAGCTTATTATGACGACTCATGTACATCTTTGGAGGATTTGCTTAATATTATGACTGCTAATAATCTTCAATTTAAACAGAATATACAGTAGTTTCAACAAGGTGTGCAATAGTTTCAGCATAATGTACAATAGCTTCAACAGGAGTACATCAATTCTAGCAAGACGAATGACAATTTTGGTCTAGTTTCTAAGAATGCGAGAGCCAGTAAAACTCAAATACATCCTAGGAATAATTACTTAACATTGTTGTTACTAACATTTGGAAATTTCAGCTGGATATGAAATGATTCTAGCAAGATGCAATGTCTAAGTGGGGGATATGAAATGATTTTTGTTCTTTTGTGTTTGATGTTAATTTAGGGTAAGAATTGACTATTTTTATATAGGAAGGAAGATGGCGCAACTTGGAGGTTGAACTAAAGATCAAAGAGCAAAGAAAAGAGTAGTTCATATTTTGCAAATTCCTACAATCGTGGGAATCATGCTAATTCCCATGATCATGGGGATTACAATCTGAGACAATATGCAGGGCTTCATTAAACTTAGGGTTTTTGGACTATTCAAGCATAATTAAGCCTCCATCTTAAAAGGAGAGACAAAACCCTTATGTGAAAACACCATCCTTGAGTGAAGAACACATATTTGGAGCCTTGAGAAAGGATTGAAGTCAAGGATCATCATCAAGATTGGGAAAAATAGTGCATCATCATAAAAATTTCCATATTTTGGCAAAAAAGAGAAGGAGTTCTTCTATTCAATTTCCTGTCAATTTTACTTCTTCTATTCTTTATGGTTTATTTGAATGTTGTTGATGTTATGGAGATCATGTTAGGCTAATTTAGTTTTAGAGATTGCTTTTGAACTATTTTGTTAGAACTCTTATTTTATTGAATTGAATGAAGTTGTCTTTGATGATTGTTGATGTTATTTGTTATCTTGCAACAAATCGAGAGTGTGTAAGATAAATTTGGGTAGGATCGTACAACGAGAGTTGGCCACCTATAGACTAAAAATCATCACATTAATTGAATAGTTAGAAGAGAGATCTCAACTAGTCAATTGATCACCTATAGGATAGTTTAATAACTAGTTGAATCGATAGAGTCATTGGGTAGGTTAAGGGATCGTCCAATTGATTCCCTTTAATTTAATTAGGGACAATTAATTGCACCTTGAGAGAGGGTAATTAATACATTAAAAAATCTAGGTTAAGAAACAATTCAATCAATAAAATAAGAGGGATACAAAATAGGGGAAAAAAGTAATCTCTAGTCTTTAGATTCTTGAATTCCGATTGTTCTGCACGTTGGTATTATCTATTGCTTTGTGTTAGTCTTTTATTTTTAATCTAAATTTTCAGATTATTTTCATTTAACGATTTTGTTTCTTAAACAAAATTTTATCTAAATTAAGTGGTGTCTGGGCATCAATCCCTGTAGGATCTATATTTACTCTTTTTAACTATAAGTCACGACCTATTCACTTGCAGTTTTTTGAGCTTAAAATGAGTAGATTATGTTGCATAATTACACTCAACAAGTTTTTGTATTCCTTGCTAGGGATTAATTGTTTAGCTTCTTGTTTAATTTATATTACTTTGATTTAAGAGTTTTTGATACTTTTCCTTTAGTAATTGTAGATGCATGAACACAAAGAGCACACGAAGAACGAAAGAAATGAGTAAAGACGAATTTCTCGACATAAAAAGGCACGAAAGAGAATTAAGAAGGGCAAAGTGTCTTAACTTTTCACAACAAGATATGGCTGAAGAAAGAGGGCAAGGAGGACCAAAGAGAACTTTGATGGATTTCATGAGGCCAGATTTTAGTCCTCAAGGAGTGGTGAGACTGGTGGTCTAAGTAAATACTTTTAAGATAAAGTCAGCACTACTCAACATTCTACAAAGTAGTGTGGAATTCTACAGCCTATCTAGCGAGGATTCGAATGCCAACATCGCAAATTTCTTAGAGATATGCCATATATTTTGATTCAACGGAATGTTCGACGATGTGGTGAAGCTGAGACTATTTTTATTCAAGTTGAAGGATCGAGCTAAAGCGCGGTACAACTTGTTGAATTCAGGCCATATTATGACTTTGGAGCAACTCACCCAAGTATTCCTCACCAAGTATTTCCCGTTAATGAAGACAACGAGGATTATCAAGGAGATAACAAATTTCCAACAAAAATGACGGAGAATCTCTCTACGAAGCTTGGGAGAGATTTAAAGAACTTCAGAGAAGTTGTCCCTATCTCAACCTACCGAGGGCGTTTCTATTTCAGATGTTCTACAATGGAGTGAATCCAAGCATTAGAAGAACCATCGATGTAGCAGCAGGAGGTTCATTAATGAGGAAGACAGTGGAAGCAGTTCATGTGTTAGAGGAGTTGGCCAGCAACAACTGCATATGGTCGAGCGAGAGGAGCATACAGGGACAGAAGGAATAAAAAGGTATTATACCTATTGACTTTGTTAATGCCTTACAGGCTCAGATCACGGCTCTTATGAAATAACTAAACAACATGCAAGGGGCATCTACCTTGACAGCTAGGGCGATACAAGTTCAGTGTAAGTTGTGTGGGCAGACCATGAATCAACAGACTGTTTCCTATTAGGAGCCGGTGGTAATGAACAAATAAGTTACTTGGGCCTGTCACAGAAAGGTAATAATCTGTACTCTAATCTTATAATCTAAGGTGGCGAAACCATCCAAATTTTCCTTAGAGTAATAACAATGTAGGTGGCCAGTAAAGATCACAAGGACCATCAGGTTTTCAACAAGATTGAATCAGAGCAATGGAAAGTAAGTTGGACAAGTTTATGGAGATGTTTGGTTCCAAACTGGCAGCTCAAGAAGACAGTCAGAAAAGGATGTTTGCAAGCTAGGAGAAAAGTCAATAGAGGATGGAGGCAAAATTTGACCAGCTCGTGAAAAAGCCATGCCTTGTCGAACCATAACTTGGAGGTTCAGGTAAGTCAACTTACTGATGCTGTATTTTCTCAATATACAGGTAGCTTATCGATCAACATTGAGGGCATTCCAAGGGAGCAAGTCAAAGCTATATACTTCGACGTGGAAAGTAGATGGAAGAACCAAGTAGGAGAAAAGACAGCCACGAAAAAGAGAAAAGTACGGAGATAAAATAAGAAAAGGAAGAAGGAAGGCCGTATGTTCCACCACCACTGTACAAACACAAACTCCCGTATCTACAAAGAGTGAAACAACATCAAGTGGATACTTAGTTTTCCAAATTTTTGGAGAAATTGAAGAAGCTACATATTAATTTGTCATTGGTGGAAGCTTTGGAGTGCATACCCAAGTATGCGAAGTTTTTTGTAATAGCCCATTCTTACACTTAAGGAATAATTGTTAGATGGAGCCATATCATGTGAGAATATATGAAGATCAGTCCATAGGTATGCATTATATTTGCATACATACATGAATCATGAATTAGAAACATTGTAAGGATAGTATATGCACTTAATTGACACATCTCGGGATATAAAAGATTTTAAGTGACGATGATGCAATTGTGTGTTAGTTATGTCATCAATCTTGTTTGATGATTATAATTAGTGAATTGGGAATTTATTAATATGATTGAGTAATTGATAAAGTGGTGTGAGCACCTAAATTTATGGAAAAAAAAAGTTAAGGAGCAAGACAAAAATGATACATGAACAATTGGGTAGGTTAGGCCTACGAAATTGTGACATGTGGTATTGAGAATAAGTGACAAATGGCTCAGTTAAATGGATGACAAGTGGATTGAGTATAATTGTAACAAGTGGCCCTTTAACATTGTAACAAATGGCACTTTAGACTTATGACATGTGGAGCAACAGAATAACGATAGTTGTAGCTTTATAAATGATGACATATGTAGCCTTATAATTGGTGACAAGTGTAGCCTTACAATTGGTGACATGTGTAGCCTTATAAGAAGTGACATATAGAGACTTAAATGAGTTACATGTGGAGCCTAAAGTAAGTGACACCTGGACCACTATAATAGTAAAATATGGTCCAAGCATTAGGTGACAATTGGAAGCATGAGAACAAGAAACATGGCATAACTCTACATTTGAAAAGTGTCCCATCTCTCCACCACACATTTGTACCCCGCGAATTTTTCACTAGAAAGATCATCTTTCCTTATGTTTTTGGTCTTATGTTTCTTGCTTCAATCTTTTACCACTGACTTCCTCACACCACCTCCCAGAACCTTGATTTTTGTCAACTTTGGTATTCTACATCTTGTGATTGGAAATCCTTTGTATTCTATCTTACTTTTGGTGTATATTTGAATACTTGAGAGGTTTGATTTTCTAGGCAAATGAGGAGACTTTGGTTGAACAAGTAAGTGATTGATTTCCCTATTATATTATATGTTAGCATAAAATACATGACGATTGATTGGAGATGAATTGTATGTAAGGTTGATGATGAAGTATGTTGGAATAGGTTAGATGGAGTATTTTCACTGAACATACATCTATATTTCGACAATATCTTGAATTGTAGGTATCCAAATGGGATTATATTTAATTTATAATAAACTAGAGAGATATGGCTATAGTTTTCATGCAGGAATAGAATTTGAATTCTGTCTCTAGGGGTCTCTAAATTGGGCTTAAACCTAAGAACTGTGTGCTATATGGTATGAGAACAATCTGTGGTATTTTTGATATAACTTACATAATACTGAACCAAACTGCATGAATTTGGTGTCAGTAGAAACTTAATACATATAGAAACATTTGTTTAGAATAAGGTGTTGCCCAAATACCTCGTTTTCATGGTCAAAATGGTCGTTCAAAACTGACCTGAAAACAGAGTTGGAAAAGCTGGAAAATGGGAATGATTTTTACATGAAATATGTTTCTTTTATGTGATGTTTGAGACAACAATTGATAAGATACTTTCCTATGATGCATTTAGGCTTGAATGAAGTTTTACATGAACTTAGTATGATGCTTGAATAAGTGATGAAATGTTTGATTGCTTAGGGTGATAATTGATGGTATAATTGAGGATATAGATTGAGATTAACAGGATTAAGTAAATGGATAGATTTTAGGGAAAGAGGCATAAATTTCTTTGTGGATGTCAGATTAAGGTCATTTTAGTTTTTTTTCAAAGAGGACTCCGAGTTCTACAACTTTTGTGAAGACTCCGAGGAGAGATTTTGCTCTCTAAAAAGTCAAATTTTCAAATTTCTGTAAGTGTCCAGTGAATGTTAGCCCAGCGGACATGATGTGCCTCCAAACGGACATAAGCAGAGCTAGAAAGCTGGAAAACTTAAGAATGTCTACCCAGTGGATATGAAGTCTGTCTAACGAACATTCACTGGCCATTTGGACTGAAATTGCTTCGAAAGATAGTATATATAGGTATAGTTTTGCCCTATGAACATAAGGTCTGCCTAGTGAGTATAGATCCAATGAAATTATGAGAATAACAATATGAAATGAATAAAAGTGATCTTATAATGCTAATATAACTTTAGTGAATGATTGAGTGATGAACTTAGAATAATCTTGTATAATTGAGGTGTAAACTTAAGTTTTAATTAAGCATACATGAATTAAGATTACAAGATGTGAATTAGGGAAATGTACCTAAAACATTCAATTAAGCATGCATTGAACATGATACATATACATGTGCATGGTTGAACAATTATATGATTGATTGACTTAATAATATAAGGATTATGTGTATATTGTATGATATAGAAGCACAAGTTGATCGACAACATCTAGACATTGCCGGATCATCAAGGCAATAGCTCACCTAGCATATACTGTGAGTTAACCTAGATGTGTCAACCCAATTATATGTGTTTTCGGTTTGAGTTATATGTATCATGAATTGACTTAGGTGCATTTCACTATGCTTGAATTGCTCTTGTTTAATTTTGACATAATGAACTGTTACTGGTTTGATTGTGATAATTCTGGACATCAATTATCCGAGGAGATCATTATTCAGGATTGTATTGGAAGTGCTCATTGTACGTGAATTTGACTGAATAAGTGTTATTTGACATTATTATTGAGTGTCGGACCAAGGTCCGATGATAATCGTGAATGTAAATGTGTATGGAATAAGCGATAGTCAATTGAATGTTGAATGCTGGATATTGATCTGATGTTTGTGATAAATGACTGTGCATATATAATAAATGTGATTGATAGCACATGATGTGAAATGATGCATTTCATGACATTGATGTGCATGATCAGGTAAAGGAGTTTGTGACCGGAGTGACCAGCCTGAAAAAAAAGCCCGATGTCTACAAGGAATATCGGTCAGTACCTGAAATAAGCTCAGTATTCACAAGGTTATGGAACAATTAATAGGCACTTGGGCACAACAAAATAAAAATGAAAGTGGAGTCTCATGTTCGTTGTATTGCATTGCATATGTATTTCTTTACATATACCTTGTGAATAGCTGTGAAAAGTTATCGAATTGCGTTGATACAATGATGTGCGACATTGTTTACATGTTGATGAGATGAATGATAAGGTTACTCTGAAATGATTATATGAGATGTTTGTATTCATAATGTGTTTATCGAAATATGTATATATATTGTGAGTTGATATACAAAATTAGAAAATATATTAAATGGGAAATGATCATGAACAACATGATATACATGTGAATTTAGTTATTGCTTGTAATATTTATGTCCTGAAATGAATATATGAAATGCTTGGGTTTATAATGGACTTGTTGAAATATGTTGAATACTGCGATCAAATCCTAAATTCTGAGCGATATGATATTTGGGATTTAATTCTGAATAATCTGAGATACTGATTGAACTGTGTTATATACTTGCAATATTTATATCTATTTAAGTAAGCACGTAGGTGATAGTTCACTCACTGAGTTCATAAAATCAACAAAATTGCAATATTATTTTTCAAGTTCAGGAGAAATATAGCTAGTCTAGTTGAAGTAACTTTTGCATTTGGATATTGTTCAGTGTCAGGATCAATTGTACCTACAAATGGCTTAGTTATGTTGTGTTAAGGATTGTATCTCTCAACTGTTGTATAATGGACATGTGAATTTTGGAAATGTAATGACATTTAAGACTGTATATGTTTGTGAATAAAAATGGAACAATATGATTATTGGAATGTTTTGTGTCATGTGCGATGAATTAAAAAGTAAAAAAAAGAATTGATTTAACCATCTTAACGTGCTATTTTCGTAGAGTATATTCCCAAATATCCTTTGGTATATCGGGTATATGCTCTATGGGAGTGGTATGTTACATTTTGGTATCAGAGCCCAGGCATAGCATCTTACATGGGCATTTATCATAATATATGTCAAGTTACACGTATCTTAAACATGTCATACACCATCAATATTATCGAGTAATGATCAATTAGGTATGTAGAGGCAACTGATCTCCAATCTTGGCTGCATTTAAATAAATCACATCCTGAACATTTGTTAAGAGTCTGAACTGTTAGAAGCAATGAAAGGAATAATGACCCATTAGAGAGAGGGAAAATGAAAAATTGTTAATATCATGACATAGTAGATTTAGTAAAGATTGAAAATGGGTTGGAAAATAAAAATAGGGCAGTGAAAGTGCTGCATCGATCATGTGATTGAATATTCATTACATAGATATGGGAGATCTTACATGGTTTGGGATATTAGGCCTAGATTCAATGAAGTTGTATTCGTAGTTATATTATCGCATACGACATTAGTCTGAAGCTGTGGTTGTACACATTTGAATTGATATGAATGTGAATACATTTTCGTGGATTGATTGAGAGAACTAGAGATGTAGGTGGAAATGATAAGATTTAAAGTGTACATATTCTGAGAGGTTGAACTTGGAACTGAAATGGTTGTTTAACTATCGTGTTAAGAGTTATGATTTAGTATAAGGTAATATCATTGGATCTGATATCATAATTTTATAATGGTTATGTATCCTATATTTCTGAATTCATTGAGAACATACTTATGTAATATGAAATAAATGATAAATGGGAGATGAAATAAACGATAGTGATATATGTAGAAGTCCTCAAGGTTAAGTTGACCAGTTATTGTGAATGCATGTCTGATCATGTAGTTACCTTGGTGAATGATGCTACTGAGCACATATATATGACATGCTTGGATATTATATAAGAGTGATCTATGATATATTGAATGCTCTTAAGCACTAGTCCCCATAGAAGAAAATTATTTTTGAGATGAATCTGAGTAGCATAGTGGAAGCGTGAATTTATGTGGATATATTGAAATGGTAACCACTAAGGATAGGTAACTTTTATATAGACATAGGATACCCAAATGTTATCTAGAATCAATTGAGATCAAGGTATCATTAGCTTGAGATATTAATTGGTGACCTTGTGAAAATAAATTTCTAGATAAGATGTAATGGTCTTAATGGTACATACCAAGGCATAAGAGTAAATGTGCATGCTTACTACATCACTGAGCTTTAGTATACAGAATGTTCTGATTGTGTAAGATAATAGAGAAATTGGTTTTGTTGAAATATTATGAATGGTTGAAAAGTAATGATGAATATAGTTGATTGAGAAAGATTTCATTAACAATACAATTAATTTTGAAGAGAAATCTTCTTTTATGGAGACTTTTACCGAATTATATCATGTTGACCAAATGTTCCATTTTTAGGGATTGGTGAATGTTGAATGGATCAAAGGTGAATATTGGAGTCGGATAATTATAACACTCAAGGACGAGGAGCTGAATTTGAGAAGATGTTATTGCTATTGCGTGATGGACTTGGAAACCTTGTATAGAGGATTAACAATAACAAATATATATACATTTTATGGGTTAAGTTGTTGGTTAATTTAAAATCCAATATTGAGAAATGCTAGAACATATTTGCATTATATGTCATGCAAAATGTATTACTAGAAACAAAACAGATATGACCTTTGATTTTGTCGAATTAGAAATAAGAGTTATAAACATTGATATATTGTCTTGTTTGGTGTTATTATTAGATATTGATTGTTTTGTACGAATAGATATGCGCTGCTTAATACTAAGGTTTTTAAGTGCATGAAATGAATGATATTAGGATAGAGTATTAAGTTGTTACTGTACAATGATATCTTTACATGTGATGGTCAACTATATCTACCTACTGTAGATGATAGAAGACCAGAATTGAGATACTTGCCATACTTGATATTATGAAATATTTAATGATCAGCATTGAGGTAGCTTATATTATAAAAATCAAGGTATGAAAAATGGAATGTAGTTGTATAGAAATTGCATATTAAAACTATTTACATTAGATTTGCAATCTACAGATTACTTTTCTAATAATTGGCTACTCTATAACAAAAATTGGTGGAGACTTGCAAAGTTTAGTTTGAGACTTACAAAGTATAGCTAGAGGTTTATTTTGAAGAAGAAAATAAGTCCAAAATGTGTAGCTACTGTATATGTAGTAAAACTTCTAAAAACGTTGGCAATGATGTAGAATAAGACAATATGATTATGAAATTGAGTGGTAGAAGGTGTCGAACACCCTTGTATTAAGACGAAGAGGGCCTGAGGATTGTTGATGACCCATAGTTGATTTAAGATGCAGTTGACAAGGTAAAAAACAAAGATCTGTAGTAGGATTAAGGTAGCCTAGGATTGATGAAAGAGTTACACAGATCAGCACAGGAGAGATATAGAGTGCCAGGTGGGAGACAAAATACTTTTGAAAGTATCACCCTATAGAGAGGAGTGCTGAGGTTTGATAATAGGGTAAGTTGAACCTTAGGTATATTGAGAAACAACCCAGACCACCCTCTGACAGATATTGTCCGTTTTGGTCCTTGGTGAAGCCAAAACCTCACGGTTTTTCTCTTCCCACCTTTAAGAAAATGCGTCTATGAGGGAGAGGTTTCCATAGCCTTGTAAGGCCTACTTCGTTCCCCCTCCAATTGATATGGGAATCTAACATTAAATACATGCGTGTAGTATACATGACTCAGTTAAGCATATGTAAGTTTCAAAACATTTTTCATGCATCGAAAGTTATCTTTTGCAATCTAGTGAATCCATCCCTAGCCACCAATATCTCTCTCTAAGAGTTCGATACATTTTGGTATTACTAGGATGCATAGCATATGCTGAACTATGAGCTTCTTCCAAGATAGCTCACTTGAGATCTCGGTCATTCGGTATGTAGACTCTGTTTTTGAAGACTAATAACCTATTTTCTTTTAGTCGGAACCCCTCATCCTCAGTAGATGGTAATTTCTCTCGAATGACCTTTAACTCGTACTCATCGACCTGCGATCTCCTAATCTCATTAAATAGTGTTGGCTGAACTTCAAAGCATGCTAGCAGTGTTCTGTCATCCTCAGCCACTGAGAGTCCAACTCCAAGGCTTCGTATACTCATCAAATGAGTTATATAAGGATTTTACATGACAGTTACTACTGAGCAAAACTTACAACTCAGTACATTGACTACCACATTTGCTTTTCTCGGGTGATAGTCATTCACTAAGTCATAATCTTGAATTAATTCCAACCATCTCCTTTGTCTGAGATTTAGCTCCTTCTGTGTCATTCGGAACTTTAAACTCTTGTAGTCAGTGTATATACTACAAGTCTCCCCATAAAGATAGTGTCTCCAAATTTTAATTGCAAACACCACCGTTGCAAGCTCCAAATCATAAGTAGGATAATTTGGTTCGTGCTTCTTCAGCTGTTTAGAAGCATATGCGATCACTCGCCCAGCCTGCATAATTACACAGCCAAGTCCCGGAAGACTAGCATCACTGTATACCTCATACCCAACCCTCTGGGTAGGTAAAGCGAGCACTAGTGCAGAAGTCAATCGTCTTTTCAGATCCTACAAACTCGCCTCGCATTTGTCATCCCACTGAAATTTTACTCCCTGTTGGTAAGTCTCGATAAAGGGGCTGCAAGTATTAAGAAGCCCTCAACAAATCTCTGATAATAACCAGCTAACCCAAAAAAACTGTGAACTTCCATCATATTCTTGGGTTGTTCCCACTCAAGTATAGCTTTTACTTTTTTTGAGTTCATATAAATACCTTCTCCTGATACCACATGCCCAAGGAATCCTATATCCTTCAGCCAAAATTTACACTTTGAAAACTTTGCATACAACTGTCTCTCACGAAGTATTTGCAGCACAATCTGGAGATATCCAGCATACTCCTCCCTATCCTTAGAATAAATCAGAAGGTCATTAATAATGAATATGAAAAACTAATCTAAATAAGGATGGAAACCTTGTTCATGAGATCCATAAATGCTGCAGGTGCATTTTTCAATCTGAATAAGATCACCAAAAATTCATAGTATCCCTACATCATCTGAAAGGCAGTCCTGTGTACATCACTTTCAGCAATCTTCAACTGATGGTACATAGACCTTAGATCTATTTTAAGGATATTGTCGCTCCTCTCAACTGATCAAACAAGTCGTCAATCATGGGGAGTGGATATTTATCTTTCATGATAACCTTGTTTAACTGTTGATAATCGACACATAAAAGGAGGGTACTATCCTTCTTCTTGATAAACAATACTGGTGCTCCCCATAATGAATGACTTGGTCCGATGAAGAACTTGTCCAATAACTCTTACAACTGAACCTTCATCTCTTTCAATTCTGCTGGTGCTATGCGATATGGCGGTATAGATATTGGTGTTGTTCTTGGGACCAAGTCAATCGTAAAATCAAACTCCCGATCAGGTGGCAATCCAGGTAACTCCTCCAGAAAGATATCAGGAAACTCACTTACAATGGGAACGTCTCCAAATTCGACCCTTTGTGTTGAAGTGTCAATCATATGTGCGAGGTATACCTGGCATCCCCGACGAAACAACTTCTTAACCTTGATCACCGATATTAAACAGCTTAAAAACACCCTTCAGTTACCAGTAAATTTAATCGGGACTCTACCCCGAGTATCAAACTCCACCTCTTTCTTGAAAAAATCAACTTTGGTGCGATGCCTCTCTAACCAGTCAATCCCCAATATTACTTCGAAATCCTGGAGATCGAGGGGAATAAGATCTGCCTCTAACTCAGCATCACCGACCTTTACCTTACAGGCTGTATATGCTTCATCATAAGCCACCTACTCTCCAATAGGAGTGACTATAATGAGTGGGGGATCCAACAGCTTCAGCACTGTGTTCCTTTAGCTTAAGTTACAAAGGTCTAACCTTACGACAACTTCCCTTCCTCGTCTAACCATGCTATCATTATCAAATCAAAGAAAAAGATGTTTAATAAAATAGATCTGACTAATCCTAGCTTATCTGATGTCTTTTACACCCCAAGGAATGTCGACAAGTATTCTCACCAAGGTCAAAATCATTCGACCGTTAAGGACGATAACTTAATGATCCGAGACTCGACTTCTCGACCCAAGATTGTCGACACCCAGACTCAACTCCTAAGGCTCATTAATCTTTTAAAAATGGTAATAACCTTGCTCTCATACCAATTTAATTGTCTCAACCCGGAACCACATCGGGCCTATGGCAACTGCTGTATACCCAGGCTAAAAATACTCACAGTACCCTTAACCGACCTATGCAAGGCTAACTAAATATCTTTTTAAAAAACATTTAAACAACATAAAAAGTTTCCCATATAAGTCATTTACAAACCATATGATAGTCAACAATTAATTTACAAAAGTTTTAAAGCATATCAATATAATCATGAGCTACTATACAACAAAAGAACAAAATAGAGACTACCCATATGCGGTAATGCCCTGAATGTGTCAAAAGAGTGCACGAACCACTCAGAGCTTCAAGCTCACAAATTAACCTGCATGGTTGGGAAGCAGAGGGGGTGAGTACACTATGCAGTCAATGAGTAGAAGAAACATATATTGTAAATAGAACCCGGTATACACCAAAATGGTCTAAATAACCTAAGAATAGTTTTATACATCTAACATGCACATAACCACCTATGAAGTGAATATGTATGGCATAAAACATATAGACCTAGTCTATGGCTCATACTATATTAGTTAGGAATCACATAGGCCTAGCTTATTAATAACTTATTCAGTGAACATAGGTTCCAGTTCCAGTACACATGAGCAGAAAAGCATAACATGTAAGAATCAAATCTCTTTAGGAAGCCAAATTTCAGAATAAGCCAAAAAATTATGCGTGTCACCACTAGTGGACCAAACTAGTATGCACATCCACCGAATCTCGGTATTGACTCGACTTTCATCTGTGGTGAGTCCAGACTATGGTCGACAAGAGCGTCATGACCCTCGGTGATGACCTCGTCAGTGACCAGACCTCTAGGTTTGAAATCACCCGCAAGTCCTATAGATTGGTGTCGTTACAAGGACTCAACCTTTATGTACCAGTGTCAAGGGTGCGAGCGTCGCTTAATCTATTGTGCCCAACACACGATTGGCCAATCGTTTCCTTAACAATCACAAGCAAAAATCATATACAAATAATAAGTACTAAAATTAAGTCAGGCACCATGCCTTTATTTATCGATCCAACCGATAAATTAGAACCTTGCCATGGCTCTAAGCCAAAAGAGAATACATACATGCAACATATATGACTCGATTATGCGTATTTCAGTTCCAAAATATTATTTCATGCAGTGAAAATCATCTTTTGAAATCCAAATGCAAAGTTAATCAAAAACGTAGTTTTATAAAAATAAAATATTGTCCTTTGAACTTCGAGTGTAGGTTTGTTGAAAACAATATCATTCCTCAAAATATGAAGTAAAAACATTAGTTCCACTCCTAGTGTAAAGAGTTATTCAAAACAATGTCATTTATTAAATACATAAGCATACTAGCATCTATTTGAGAATCAATTCTATTATGCATTATTTAGGTTCAAAATTCATATACAAGGCGTCATGCATGTTTTGGGATGTCCAAATCCCATTTGAGAGATATGTTTTCCCCAACTCACCTCAAAAGAAGGTGTACACTCCTTTAACTTCAACAATCCTCTGTGCGAGCTCCTTGATCCATAGCTCTCGAGCCTTTATACATAAAAATGTAATGTACATACTACTCAAACATATAACTCATATTTTTACACCATCACATATGCGTATAAAACTTAACCCTTATTATTCACATAAGCTTTCTTTTTCATTTTCCAAGGCATTTGATGCCTTAATCCAATACTTACACATTTCAAAGCATAATTAAACACATCTTTATCCAAGAACATTAAGCCATTTCTCGTCCACCTATGCATAGATCCAAGTTCAGTCTAAGTAAACATGAAAATGTTTTCCAATGTATACCATTATAAGGCCTCAAATCCTAAGCTAAGTTCACTTAAGCAATTTATCAAACACTTAAAGTGCATGACTTTCAAGTCATGTTTTCAAGACTTTATCATAATAATTAATGCTCTTATCATGTTATATAATTCCATCAATGACATATTCCACTACTCCATTCAAACCAATTCCCTTCATTTAAGCGGCATCTATCAATTACACCACTCATTACCTAAATCTACTTCTTCTCCATCATTTCGACCCAACCTTAACCAGTATGCATCTTCTTCATTCTTCATCATCAATTCACATTATAAATCTATAATTAATACCATAAAATTCATTTAAATCATCAATTCCAAAAGTTATTCAAAAATTCACAAACTTTTACCAAAAAGGGGGGCATTTCAGTTTTGGCTTAATAAACCATCTCCATGACACAGTTCATTCTTCTAAACCATGTTTCATACATATTCAAGCATGAATAGCAACATATCTTAACACCAAACTCAAAATCTTAATGTAGAGAGAGATGAGACAAAATTTACCCAAACCTTCCTTTGGTGATATCTTCAAATCCTTTGAGAATTTCTCAAATCTAATGTATACATGTTGATGAGATGAATGATTAGGTTACTCTGAAATGATTATATGAGATGTTTGTATTTGTAATGTGTTTATCAAAACATGTATATATATATATTGTGAGTTGATATACACCTTTGGAAGATGTGATAAATGAGAATTGATTCTGAACAGCATGATATACATGTTAATTTAGTTATTACTAGTAATATTTATGTCTTGACATGGGTAAATATGTCTATCCTAAAATGAATATGTGAAATGCTTGTGTTTATAAAGAACTTGTTGAAATACGATGAATAATGCGATCATATCCTAAATTTTAAGCGATACGATATTCGAGATTTGATTCTAAATAATGTGAGATACTGATTGAACTGCGTTATATACTTGCAATATTTATGTCTGTTTGACTGAGCACATCGATGATGGTTCACTCACTGAGTTCACAAATTTATCAAAATTGCAATATTGTTTTTCAGGTTCAGGAGAAATCTAACTAGTCTAATTGAAGTAACTTTTGCATTTGGATATGGGTTAGTGTCAGGATCGGTTGTACCTACAAATGTCTTAGTTACATTGTATTAAGGATTGTATCTCTTAACTGTTATATAATGGACATGTGAATTTTGCAAATGTAATGACATTCAAGACTGTATATTTTTGTGAATAAAAATGGAACAATACGATTATTAGAATGTTTTATATCATGTGCGATGAATTTAAAGGTAAAAAAAGAATTGATTTAACCATCTTAACTTGCTATTTTCGTAGAGTATGTTACCAAATATCATTTAGTATGTTGGGTATATGCTCTATGGGAGTGGTATATACATTTTTGAAGGATATACTCACGGAAAAACGCACTTGGGAAGGCAATCAAACGGTTACATTAATGAAGAATTGCAGTTCCATTATCTCAAGTCAAATGCCTTAAAAATTGCAAGATCCAGGGAGTTTCACTATTTTATATGTTGTTAACAATTTTAAATTTTCTAGATGTTTATATGATTTACAAATTTAAATTTCCTGTTGATTTTTTTGTGTTAGATTTTGAAGCTGATAAGAATTTGCCATTGATTGTAGGTAGGCCCTTTATAAATACTTGTAGGACATTAGTTGATGTGTATGAAGGGAAACTTACGTTGAGAATTGTTGATGAATAGGTTGAGTTTAATATGACAAAATCTTTGAAGAAACCGACAGAGGGAAATGTGTGTATGAATTGATGCTATAGATGAGTGTGTAAAGGAGATTAAAGAAGGAGTCGATGAAGTGAATGAAGTACATAAAGATGAAAATGTGAAGGAAGAGGATTTATGTGACTAGAAAGATTAGAGAGAGCTGGTGCACCTACACCACCTTCTACTGTTAAACCTCCCACTTTAGAGCTTAAACCTTTACCTTCCCATTTGAGACATACCTTGTTAGGGAAGAACCACACTTTACCTGTCATTATCTCTAATGAATTAAATTGTGAGCAAGAAAAGAAAGTGATGGAGACTATTAGGAAGAGGATGAGAGCTGTAGGGTGGCAAATTTCTGATATTAAGGAAATTAACCCCAATGTGGTGATGTATAGGATCAACCAAGAAGAAGGAAGTAGAATCATGAGAGAAAGACAGAGAAGGTTAAATTTGAATATATAAGAGGTTGTGAAGAAGGAGGTGGTGAAACTTTTGGATGCTAGGATAATTTACACCATTTCAGATAGTGAGTGGGTGAGTCCAGTATAGTGTGTACTAAAGAAGGGTGGCATGACGGTGATAGAAAATGAGAAAGGGGAAAAGATTTCCATTAGTACTATCATAGGTTGGCGAATGTGTATTTACTATAGGAAGCTATATTTGGCCACCAAAAAAGATCATTTCCCTTTACGTTTTGTGGATCAAATGATTGAGAGAGTGGCTGGTCATTCTTTTTATTGCTTTCTGGATAGATATTCAGGGTACAATCAAATATTTATATACCCGAAAAATCAAGTGAAGACCACTTTCATATATCCATATGGAATTTTTGCATACCAAAGGATGCCTTTTGATTTATGTAATGCACCTATCACATTTCAAAGGTGCATGACGGCCATATTTATAGACATGAATGAAAATTTTATAGAGGTATTTATGGATGATTTTTCTGTCCTTGGAGAGTCTTTTGATGATTGTTTGCTTAACTTAGACAAACTGCTTTAAATATGTGAGGAGTCATATTTAGTTTTAAATTGGAAAAAATGTCATTTCATGTTCTAAGAGGGAATTGTATTAGGCCATAAGATTTTATATAAAGGGATTGAAGTAGATCATGCTAAGACAAAAGTAATTGAAAAGTCCCTCTAACATTAAGGGTATTTGAACTTTCCTTAGTTATGCAGGGTTCTACAGATGGTTCATTAAAGATTTTTCCCTTATTACAAGACCCTAACTCATCCATTGGTCAAAGATGTAATGTTTCTTTTTTATGATGACTGTCTAAATTCTTTTAATAGGTTGAAGAAGGACTCATAACAACACCAATTCTGACACCACTAGATTGGTCTCTTTCGTTCAAGATTATGTGTGACGTAAGCGATAATGTTGTTGGGTGTGTATTTGGTCATCAGAAGGAGAAGAGATTGCATGCTATCTATTACATAAGCAAGACGTTGAAGGGAGCACAGTTGAATTACACAACTACTGAGAAAGAACTGCTTGTGGTTGTATTTTCTTGTGAAAAATTTCATTCCTATTTGTTAGGGTCACAAGTTATTGTGTTTATAGACCATGCGACATTACGTTACCTTTTCTCTAAGAAGGATGCCAAGACTAGGCTCATTTGACGGGTACTCCTGCTCTAAGAGTTTAACATTGAAATCAAAGACAAGAAAGGAGCATAAAATGTCGTAGTGGATCACTTATCGATACTCGAAGGAGGACATCATGAAGAGGAAGAGGAAATCAAGGAAAGTTTTCCTGACGAGACCTTGATGAAGGTAGATAACCCTTTACTTGGTTTGCAAACAACAGAAGCATTTCCTATTTCAATGCTCTCATTATATTTAGGATGAACCTATACTTTATAAGATCTATGCTGACAGTTTAATTCGCAGGTGTGTTCATAAAGATGAAATGCTTAAAATCTTAACACAATGTCATAGCTCACCATATGTAGGGTGTTATGGAGCTAACAATACTACTGCACGAATCTTGGAGTGTGGTTTCTATTGACTGACTCTATTTAATGATGCTCGAGATTTTATGCTTAAGTGCGATAGATTTCAAAGAGTGGGCAACATATCAAAGAGAGAAGAAATGCCGCTTTTGAATATAATGGAGGTGGAAATATTTAATATATAGGATCTAGACTTTATGGGACCATTCCTATCCTCCGAAGGTCACACCTATATTTTTGTTGGAGTTGATTATGTTTCTAGATGGGTTAAAGCAGTCGCCACTCTAACCAATGATAGCAAGGTGGTTTAGAAGTTCATTAAAAAGATTTTTACTAGATTTGGGGCACCTAGAGCAATCATAATTGATAGGGGGAGTCAGTTTTGTAACAAACTATTTGAGAACCTTCTGAGAAGATACGATGTTTATCATAGAGTGGCTACCCTGTACCATCCACAAACTAGTGGCCAAATGGAGGTGGTGAATAGAGAGCTGAAAAAGATTTTGGAGAAGACAGTGAACATTTCAAGAAAAGATTGGTCATTAAAGCTGGATGATGCACTGTGGGCTTATAGAACAGCTTTCAAAACCCCCATAGGCACAACACAATATCAGCTTGTGTATGAAAAGGCGTGTCATTTACCATTGTAGTTGGAGTATAGAGCATATTGGGCAATCAAGAAATTGAACATGGATTGAAAGTTGGTAGGAGAAACGTGATTGCTACATCTCAACGACTTGGATCAATTAAGGTATAAATGCTTATGAAAATGCCAAGTTATATAAAGAAAGGGCTAAGAAGTGGCATGATGTCTATATCAAGAAGAAGGAATTCAAGAGTAGAGACTTAGTATTTTTGTTTAATTTAAGACTTCGACTATTTCCCAAAAAGCTTAAGTCAAGATGGAGTGGTTCCTTCAAAATTCTTCACGTGTTTTCCCATAGAGCTGTGGAGTTGGTAAATGATAAGGGGAAACATTCAAGGTCAATGGACACCATTGTAAGCCATATTATTGAGGGACATATCCACAAGAAATAGAAGTTATCTTTCTCCTATCTTCCACTCTTTAATGAATATATGAGGAATGGTCGAGATGATGACCTTAACTTAGCATGTTTAATTTCTTTTCGGTTGTCTTTGTTTAGTTTTTGTTTGATTTATTTAATTGTGATTATGCTTGAATTGAGTTTGATTGATGTTTAATTTGGTTTTTGTTTGAATTACAACTTATTTTCTTTTCAAAACTCTTTTTGATGATATTAATTTGATGTGTTTGTAGGTTGCGGGATCATGGAGAACTAAAATTAAGCTTAGAAGAAGGTTTGAAATTGTGAGGATCACGTCTTCCCAAGATCGTGGGAATTGGATTGATTCACACGATCGCGGGAAATCTCTCTAGAAGTTTCTGGAGAGAACCCAAACTCGTGAGAAATGAGGTGATTCCCATGATTGTGGGAATTCCATCCGGAGTTTCCCTCCCCTTTTCTTTTTTTACCCACTCTCAAAATTTCATTCTCTCTCTCTTTAACCCACGAATTTCTCTCCTCCCACTCTCTAAAACTCTTCAATTTTTCTCTAGATTCTTAGTATTTTCTTCAACTCTTTCATTATTCTTACAATCCTTTCATCTTTTCATGCATTAATCATTCAAAAATACAAATATTTAGGTATGATTTTGCTCCCTCTCTCTCTCTCTAAAACTCGAATTTCATTTTTTCTCTGATTTTTACTAATTTTCCTCTTACAATGGCAACAAGGAAGGCGATGGCTCAGAGACCGACTAAATCGACCAATGAATTACACAGTGAAGTTTCTAGTGAAGCCAAGTGCGATTTAGCGGCGACTTACCGCTCTCCCTTCCCAATTTATTCGAAAGAAGAAGGTCCATATTTTCGTGACCTTAAGAGTCGAGAAATAGTCACTCCTAGGTAATTTGATTTTGAATTGCTAAAGAACATAGGAGTAAGATGAAAACTTGAGAATTAGCTATAAACTTAGGGTGGAATAGGTTTGTTCGTTGCAATGTACTTAATTATGCCACTATAACTTTAGAGTTTTCACAATAGTCTACTATAACCCAAAAATGGATGTGTTTTGGTTTAAGTTAGCTGGAAATGTTTTTAAACTTAATTATCCTGTCATTTGTAAAAATTTTAATTTGTTGAATGCAAAAATTCTACATGGTCACACTGATTTTGATGTTAATTCTTATTGGAACACTCTCATGGGTTAAAAACATTTTAACTCACACAGTGCACCAAATTCTTTAATCCATAATGGTGAGTATCTACTTTTACTCAAATTTATGTGTTTGACAGTGTTTAATAAAATGGAAAACAAAAAATGCTCGACCAAAGAACTCTTCTTTTTATGTTGCTTGGATCAAAAAATTAAAATCAACACAGCTTATAGGATTTTTTGATCAATAGTGAGTGTGGTAAATAAAAAGAGTTCGTCTTTTGGAATGTCTCATATTGCTTCTACTTTAGGTGTGTTCTTTAATGTTAATATGGAGAATTTGCATATAACTCCACACGATATGTTTGACATATCGTATTTGAGAGTTTATGAGATTTTGGAGTTCCATTCTATGGAACTCTGAAATATTCAGACGCGTACTATAGTGAGAAGTAGAAGGGACACTAGTATAGCCACTTTCTGATCCTCTACATCCCAAGCAATCCGAGAGCCAGAGGAAGAAGTAGCGGAGGAGGAATCGAGTGTGCTAGTGGAGGTCGATCAATATCAACAAATCTTCGACCAGATGGCTGCCAATTCTCAACAAATGACATCCCAACTCAATAAGCTCGGCACCTAAATGCAAAAAGTCCATAAGGAGCAACGCAACCTGAAGAAGAGGTTCCTCAACTTCTATCAGAGGAACAATTTTGAAGCTCCTTCACTAACATCGTCGCCACCATCATCTAAATAAGCTTTTCTTACCCTTTTATTTTTAATTTTGTTGTTTCTTTGTGTGGTTTCATTTTATTTCATGTTTGTTTGGTTTCATGTTATTTTCTTTTGTTGGGTTTTATGTCATTTTCTTTTGTTTGTTTTGATATCATTTTTTTGTTTGGTTTCATATCATTTTTTAGTTTTTATTTCTTTTGTTTGGTTTAAGGTCATTTTTCCTTATTTGGTGGTTGATTTGTTGCATTAAGGACAATGTGAACTTTGAGTGTGGGGAAGTGTCATTGACTTTCTCAATTGCATTGTTTGCATTTTGTTAGCATGTTTAGGCATATTATATATGCTTTGTGTCAGCAATGGAACCGTACTTGAATCACTCTGATAAATATTGCCATGAAATTTTGTCATATTAGTTAAAATCAGATTAAATCCAAGCTTGAACTTGGATTAGGCTACTTAAGTAGAAAGTGAACCATATAGAGTGATGAAAAGTAGTTGGTTACATAAGCTTAGTCATAAATTTACATTTGAACAATGAGTTAGTATAGAGATGCATAATGAGTTTTCAATTGAGCCAAAGTGACATAGTCATTCTATTTCTTTATTGAATGTTACTTCTCTAGGTTACTACCTTCAGAACTTGCTTTGAATCGGTTTGAGTCTACTAGATACATGCTTAATAGAGATGATTTAGGCCTTTTTTCTTATTTTAACCCTTGGCTTAAAAGACCTAACTTTTGTATTATCCCTTGCTACCCTCGTTGAGCCTTAACCTTTTAATTCTTAAAAACACTCAAAATTTTAATACTTTAAACCTTTTTAAGCTACTCATTCACAAGCTTAGTAGAGTATTAAGTAATATGTTAGTTAGGATCATTGTGAAATTTTTGTTACCGAGATGAGTTAAGTATACTTATGCTTATGAGTTACATTGTATATAGTGCTATTTCGAGTCATAGTTATTCCATGTAAGAAGAAAAAGAAAGAAAAATGAAAAAAAGTGTTGAAAAGAAAAATGAAAGAAAAAGAAAAAGGAAGAACAATTGAGTAGCATAAATAAGTGCAGAGTATTAGTTTCA
>JANZXR010000171.1:27536061-27550398 GCA_027575705.1 Erythroxylum echinodendron
ATAATGCACAATCCTAAAATAACTTACTGTGATTCTTCACCAAGTAATGTGATTCTTAACTCCAAAGAAAGCTCCTTCCTCCTTCTTTCTTTTTCCCCTCTTGCATGCACTCAGATTTTCTCTTTAACCCTACAAAAATAGCAACTTGGCTCACAACTCTCTTCTTTCCACTCTCAACCGAAACCTCTCTTCTTCTGGTTTTCTTTCATTCACGCTACCACCTGCTAAGAAGACATGTCCACCGTGCCCTTCCCAAAAGTCCACTTTACCCTTAGTACTTAAGCTATATACCAAAAATACTCTCAATTTCCTCTCATGCATTTATTCCATAAGCTATTATGCTTAAGTTAATGGAAAAATTTTCAGGAGGCCGACAAGGCAGGTGACTAGTTTCTTTGCACCACGAATAACCCCTAGAGCCCAACCTTCAATTCGTAGTTGATGTAATCAAGAGATGCAGCTCACAATGTTGATATGGCAGTAGCTAGATGGTGGTATGGTACAGGTTCGTCATTTAATGCTTCTCAGTCTTATTATTATCAACCTATGATTGATGTAATAGCCTCTTATGGTCTGGGATACAAAGATCTCTCGATTGATGAGTTAAGAAGTAAACTTTTGAGTTGTTCTATTTTTGAAATTAGAAGTTATTTGGCTAAAAGAAGAGTAAATTGGGGTACTTATGGATGTTTAGTCATGTGTGATGGTTGTACAAATAGGAGACAAGAGTCTATTATTAATTTTTTGGTTTATTCTACAAATAGCTCTATATTTTTAAATCTATTGATGCATCTAGCCTTATTAGAAATACTAAGACTTTGTTTGGGATATTTGATGAAGTTGTGAATGAATTAGGGCCAGAAAATATTGTTCAGTTTATTGCAGACAATGATTTTGCTTATAAAGCGGCAGGAAAAAGGTTGCATAATACATATAATTCTTTTTTTTGAACTCCCTGTGTTGCACATGCATTGACATAATGCTGGAGAATATAGGAGATCCTAGGTATTTTCTTATTATTGATGAGACTATGCAGAAAGCTAAAAAGGTGACTAAGTTCATTTATAATCGTGCATAGGTGTTGAATTTGATGATAAAGGAATTTACCATTGGTAGGAATTTGTGTCTTCTTACTGTGCCAAGATTTACAACAAATTTCTTATCACTTCAATCTTTTGTTTCGCTGAAGAAAGAGTTAAGACAAATGTTTACAAGTGATAAGTGGATTGCATCTCAGCATGCTAGGTTTAATACTGGAGTATAAGTTTGTAATATTATACTAAAAGATAGAGAATTTTGGTCTCAATGTCAATTTATTATCCAAGTTTGTGAGCCTTTGGAGAAGGTACTTCACTTGGTTGATAGTGAAGAAAAGTCAACAATGGGTTATATTTTTGATGCCATTGAGAGAGCGACAGAAGCAATCTAGGCCAATCTGAAACATAGGCTTTCTTTGTACACACCATATCTTTCAATCATTAATGAGAGAAGGGAAAGACAACTTTCTTCTCCATTATTTGCAGCTGGGGCATTTTTGAATCCTAGTGTTTATTTTAGACTGAATCAGCAAGCTGAAGTTAATAGAGGAATGCTTTTAACTATTACAACAATAGTTAACATTGACACAATGCAAGATCTCTTAAGCTCACAAATAGAGCTTTATAAGTTGTCTTATCGGGATTTTGGAACGTCGATTACTATTCGACAAAGAGAAAAACTTTCTCCAAGTATTAGTTATTTCCTTTTTCTTATCTGTTGAAAATTAATTATCACTTTATTTTGTTTATAAAGCTACTTTTGTTATCTTATAACTTACAGTTTCTTGGTGGGATTAATTCAGAAATGGTGTTCCAAAATTGAAAAGGTTTGCAATTCAAATTTTAGGTCAATGTGTGAGTGCAACAGGCTGTGAACGAAACTGAAGTACATTTAAATTTATCCACTAAAAAAAAGAAATAGATTGGAGCATAAGAGGTTGAATGACTTGGTTTTTGTTCGATACAATTTAAAACTTCGGGATAGGTATATTATTATCATTATTATCATTATTCATTTTGATATAATTTCTTATAATTTTCTAATAATTAAATTATATCCCTTTTTGTGATTGTTGGGAATTGTTAGAATTGGAAATTATTTTATGAATATTTTGTGATTTTTAGAAATGAGAATTGTTAGAATTGGAAATTGTTTTAAGAATGTTTTGTGATTGTTGGGAATTGTTAGAATTGGAAATTATTTAATGAATGTTTTGTGATTGTTAGAAATGGAAATTGTTGGAATTGGAAATTGTTTTATGCATGTTTGGTGATTGTTAAAAATGTGAATTGTTAAGAATTGTTTTAATTGAAAATTGTTTTATGAATGTTTTGTGATTGTTGGAAACAAGAATTGTTGGAAATGGAAATTGTTTTATGAATATTTTGTGATTGTTGGAAATGTTAATTGTTGGGAATTGTTGAAATTGGAAATTGTTTTATGAATATTTGGAATTGTGATTTGTTGGGAATTGTTGGAATTGCAAATTGTTTTATGAATATTTTGTGATTATTGGAAATGTTAATTGTTGGGAATTGTTGGAATTGGAAATTGTTTTATGAATGTTTTGTGATTGTTAGAAATGCGAATTGTTGGGAATTGTTAGAATTGGACATTGTTTTATGAATATTTTGTGATTGTTGAAAATGAGAATTATTGGAAATTATTGAAATTGGAAATTGTTTTATGAATATTTTGTGATTGTTGGAAATGTTAATTGTTGGGAATTGTTGAAATTGGAAATTGTTTTATGAATGTTTTGTGATTGTTGGAAATGAGAATTGTTAGAATTGGAACTTATTTTATGCATGATTTGTTATTGTTAGAATTGTGAATTTTGGAAATTGTTGGAATTGGAATATATTTTATGCATGTTTTGTGATTGTTGGAAATGTGAATTGTTGAGAATTGTCGGGAAAGATATGTTATTATCATTATTATTTTCGATATAATTTTTTATAATTTTCTAATAATTAAATTTTATTGTTTAGTAGGAGTCTTAATAATACAAATAACTCAACTGATCAAATTTTCATTGATAACATCGATCTTTTGACGGATTTGGTTTTTGAAGAATCGAATTTGGTAGATGTTAATGACTTGAAAAATAATCTTAAATGGAAAAACATTGACATATCATTTGATGCATTAAATTTAAATGATAATGATGATGAAGCTCCTCTCAATGATGAAGATTTTGTACCAAATGATGATTGAGGTCAGTGCAGTTATAGCGGGTATCCTCCCGTTGGCGATTGAATTTCGTTCCAGGTTATTTTTTCCTCTTCTTTTAATTTTACTTATATTTGATGTTTATCATTTTATGTTAAATTCTACATAAGTGATGTAATTGTAAATATTTTTATTTCAGGTTTAACTTTAACTTCATTGTTTCCTCGTTATGATGAAATGGTAATAATTAAGGATATTTATTGTTCTTTTTATTAGATGTTTTGATGAATTATTATTTATTAAAATGATGAAATTATATTATTGTAATATTTTAAATACTTTGTATTATTCTTATTCTTATATTTGTATTATGATTATTTTTTATATTAATTGTGGTTATTATTTATATATGAAATATTTAAAAATTATTGTTATTTCATATTAAATTATTAATTGCGATTATTATTTATTATTATTATTTTTAGAAACATGATTAATGTAAACTTATAAAGTATACAGTATATAACTGTATAATATACTAATAGACTATTTTACAAAATTTATAAAATTTTAGAAACTATTTTATAAATTTAAAAAATTATCTAAAATAATATACAGTATTAATCGATGCTACCATAATATTGTACTAAAATTTAATTTAATCCTAACTTCCGTACTGTGTTCGCAAATTTATTCAATGAAGGCAATCGTGGTACTTTATTATTTAGAAAACCTTAAATAATTCCGCTTAATAAAAACGCTACGCGGTAGTACATGATCTGGTCGTATTCCCTATGAATATTTTGGTTATGTTTCGTTTCCTTCCGCATTAAAACAAAGGCGGCAAGGGATGCAGAGGCTTTAGGATTTAGTGAGTAAAGTAACATTAAGACGGGAGAGTGTGCCGGTGGCTGTTAGGATTAGCTATTTAATTAACCGTAGGCGAAATGGGATCGAGAGTTGCTCTCTTCTTTTTGATACCTGTTTTCGTATAAACAAAAGAGTGAACTATATCTTCACATATTTCCTTCGGCAAACACAAAGCCAAAGCCTTGCTTGCTCTTCATACTCTGCACGATTCAGATCCATTTATATTATATCTCAAATTATCTCCTTTTCAGGTACTCACTCCTCAAAATCGTTTACGAGAGAAACCCTAACAATCCCTCCTCTTTCCTTTTCGATTATTCTGATTTTCCATTTAAAATGGTGCTTCACATTCTAGGTTTACTCGTTAGAGTTTTTGTTTGTGACTACTTGTATTAGTTTCTATTTGATAAGTTTCTACTTTCTGATTAGTTTCATTATCTTCCTAATCCCTTTCGCTCTTTTACGTTTGGATTTTATAATATGCTATGTCTCATAAAGTTGCCAATAATCTGCATCATAGAGTTAATTTCCTTTTCATTTCTGTTTTTCGTGTCTAATAAATTTTTATTTTCTCTGCGTTTTGGCTTCAGGATCAACTGCTTTTGGGCCTTCGTGATTGTAAATTACCATGTTTGGCTCCACCAACCGTAAGTTTTTTTTGAATTTTCGGCTTTATGCTCTGTATATTTGCCATGTTTGTACAAGTATTTAGAAAGCTGTGAAGCTGCTTTTCTTATTTTCGTACCTTCATTTATTGATCGGTGTTGTTGTGATGTTTTTTTTTTTCCCTCTTTCTTTGTCACTGTTGCATGTTCATTTATGTGAATGAACTACTTCCATTGTTGTTAAGTAGAATGAAACTTTGATCTTAATGTTTCCTGGTACAATGATTCCATTGCTTTCATTTAATGATTGTTGTTTTCTTTCTTCTTATAACTCTATGTCAAGTATACGCTAAACCTTTGAAATTATTTTAAACAGCTTTTGGGCAGTCATCTGCTAGCCCATTTGGGTCCCAATCACCTTTCGGTCAAACAAGCAATACAGCAAATAATCCTTTTGCTCCTAAACCATTTGGTAGTACAACTCCTTTTGGCTTGCAAACTGGGGGTTCCATATTTGGGAGCACCTCGACTGGTGTGTTTGGTGCTTCACAGGCTTCATCACCTTTCTCTTCTACAACTGCTTTTGGTGCTTCATCATCACCAGCTTTCGGTAGCTCAGCCCCTGCTTTTGGAGTGTCCTCAACACCTACCTTTGGTGCTTCATCACCAGCATTTGGTGGTAAGTATAGCTGTTAGTTTAGTAGCACTCTCTACTTTTTGTTGCTCCATTTTGCACATTTAACTGATTCTGTAGTAAATAACTGTGAATTTGTTTATCTTGTTAGCATGTGATTTAGGTAGTTTGTGCAAACAAACTTATAGCATGCTCAGGTTTGTTATGTATCTGTATATTTTGATTGTTTAATGCCCATATCTTCTACATTATGATTTTTATTCTTTATTTTCTTTTGGTTCACCAAACTTAGCATTGCAACCAGCTTAAGTCTGTACTCGTTTATGTTGAGCTGATTCATAGGTTATGTCTGCTTCATCAGGGTTTTATGTGTAATTTCTTATGGATTTTGCTGTATGATTCTTTTCTGCTTCCTGTGTAGCACTGTAACATTGGTCTGGAGTCATTTCTTTACGTGTCAGGGACTTGGTCTGATTAGATGCTTGTTGGAATTTAGAGTGATGATTTATTTTAACAGTTGGTTTTTTTTTTTTCTATCCATAGGATCTTCTCTTTTTGGCCAAAAACCTGTTTTTGGAGGCTTTGGGTCCACTAGTCAAAGTAGTCCTTTTGGAACAACTACTCAGCAATCACAAGCTGCATTTGGTAGCAATTTATTTGGTTCGACCTCACCTTTTGGTGCATCTAGTCAGCCTACATTTGGAGCCAGTAGTACTCCTGGTTTTGGGTCAACAACCACCACAACTTTTGGTTCAAGCAGTACTCCATTTGGTGCTAGCAGCAATGCAGCTTTTGGTGCCACGAGTGCTCCAGCTTTTGGTGCTACTAGCACTCCAACCTTTGGTGCTGCTACAACTCCAGCTTTTGGTTCAACCAGCACTTCCACTTTTGGTGCCACAAGTAGCCCAGCTTTTGGTTCTGGAGCAAGCCCAGCATTTGGAGGTACAGGAACGTCAGTATTTGGGTCAGGTGGAGCATTTGGAGCTTCAAGTGCCTCTCTTTTTGGGTCATCCAATACCCCTGCCTTTGGAGCTTCCAGCACTCCTGCATTTGGAGCTTCCAGCACTCCTGCCTTTGGGGCTTCCAGTACTCCTGCATTTGGGTCTGCAAGCACTCCTGCCTTTGGAGCTTCCAGTACCCCTGCCTTTGGGGCTTCTAGTACTCCATCATTTAGCTTTGCCTCAGGTCCAGCTTTTGGCCAATCAAGTTCTGCATTTGGGAGCAGCTCCTTTGCAAGCAGTCCAACACCTTTTGTTGGCCAGGGTTCTCCATTTGGTGAGCTATCTTAAATGTCCATGTAATTTTTACATGACTTTGAATGAAGCTTCTTTTTGGATTTGAGTATTGTCATGAGAAAAGGACGATGGTTTTCCCAATGGATTACTATTTACTTCATAAATTTTCTTGTGAACTGATATGCAGGACCTTCGGCTGCTACTCCAACTTTTGGAAGCAGTGGGTTTGGGCAGTCAACATTTGGAGCTCAACGTGGAGGAAGCAGAGTAGCACCTTACACAGCAACGACTGAGACTGAAAGCAGTGGTGGGCAGCCTGGGAAGTTAGAGTCAATTTCAGCCATGCCTGTCTATAAGGATAAGAGCCATGAAGAACTCAGATGGGAAGATTATCAGTTGGGAGATAAAGGTGGCTGCTCATAAATAATTCATCTCTCTGTCTCTCTCTCTCTCTGTCTATATATCATATGTATGTATAATTTGATGCTGCAAGAATGATGATACTCAATGCTGATTTTAATAATCTAATTGCAGGTGGACCAAATCCTCCTGGTCAAGCTGCTGGTAGTATCGGCTTTGGCATGTCCACGGTATCATCAAATCCTTTTGCCCCTTCAACGTCATTTGGTCAATCGTCTGCCAATCAATTCAGTAGTATATCAACAAATCCCAACCCATTTGCTTCAAAACCTCCTGGTTTTGGAGTTTCAACCACGTCTGCATTCAGTACTTCACCATTTGGATCTTCATCCAGCCCATTTCCATCGGCCTCATTTTCTTCAGCATCTACTACTGCATTTGCTGGCAGTACATCTCCATCCATGTTTGGCACGTCAAGCACATCTACTTTTGGTTCAACTTCTACTCTTTTTAATTCTACTGCTGCTCAAGGACCTGCCTCACCATTTCCTAACATGTTTAGTAACACTCAGCCTTCTCTCTCGTTTGCTTCCACTACACCTGCACTTGGGCAGACAGGATCCGCATTCGGACAGAATACTACCCCGTCCTTTAATCCACCAAATTTATTCAACAGTCCTTCTACTGGATTTGGAGGCCTTTTCTCAAGCACTCCATCCTTGGTTCCTTCAAGTAACCCTGCAGGGTTTGGACCAACAACTGTAAGTTGCTTTTGAATCTATATTAACTACTCACCGTTTTTGGATGTTCTTTTCCATCCTATTAGTTTGCTGGATTTTATATATTAGGAAAAGGCTTACTGTTTCTGTAGGATAGTAGAATCTTGCCTATTTCACTTCAAGTCACAGAAATAGCCTCCTTGTAAGAATACAAGGAGAAAGTTGCGTGCATTATGACGCTCCCTAGACTCCTGCAAAGTGGGGAGCTTTGTGCATTGCATACGTTGACTTTATTCTAGTAAAAGGTTTCCCATCGATATAAAGTGCAGAAGTCGACTGAAAACTTGAAAAAATGGAGAGATTTGGCATATCAGATCCCATTTCTAGTTCTTGGCGTGGTTGGAATTAGTTTCTAATGCATGTAAATGCATGTGTGGCCTTTATTACTTTTTTGATATTGGTGTTAGATAGATTTGATTACTAATGATCTTTCTGTAATATTCAGTCTTCTGCTTTTCAACTACCTCAACCATCTCAATCTACTGGTGCTTTTGGCTTTAGCAATAGCGGTCAGACATTATCAGGTACTTAGTTTTTATTTTTCTTTATTGACATATATCTTCACTTAATGATTCTTACGTTACTAGTAAATAGTACTGACTTTAGGTCACTGTCTTTTCCAGCTGGTACAAGTGGCTTTGCTGGTGTATCTGGAATCTTTGGTCAGAGCAATTTCGGACAATCGTATGTATTGGATTCTGAAGTCTGATTAGCCAAATATATTCCCTCTGCATATTATGTGTATTAAATTGCATGAAATGTAGTATAAGTTGTCCATTTTTGATACATTAAAGTGAAATGTTGAGAGCTAAATGAACCATAACACTCACTATGATTATGCTTAAAAGGTCTGCAACTCAGAACTCTGTTGCTTTACAATCCATGCCTGTCACAAATCCATATGGGACACTCCCTGTAATGCCACAAATGTCTATTGGTCGAGCTGGAACTTCCCCTTCAGTTCAATATGGGATCGCAAGCATGCCTGTGAGTACTATTTTTTCTCATTTGTTCTTGACCATTCATGAATGCCTGCTATGTAGCTATTGTTTTAAGTATTTATGTTTGTCAATATCTAATTTTTTCAGATTTAGTTGAGATTGAAATAATTGTTGTTTGTCAGATTGTTGATAAGCCTGTTCCTGTTAGAATATCATCTTTGTTGACTTCTCGGCACCTGTTGCAAAGAAGAACTCGGTTACCTGCAAGGAAATATAATCTCAAACTCGACAGTCCAAAGGTGAGGATTTAATCCCTCAAAGTAGCTTATTGTTCTGTTAATTTAAGACACTTAAGTAATAGAAATTCTGTAATTTAATTTCTTTTTAATGCTGTGCTGCTTTCAGGTTCCATTTTTTAGTGAGGAAGAAACACCCACTACACCAAAGGCGGATGCTCTCTTCATTCCTAGGGAAAATCCAAGAGCGTTGGTCGTCCATCCTACAGACCAATTACCTTTGAGGGCAAGTGCAGATAAAATGTCTTCAAGAAAGGATGCATCTTCTCAATTGCTCGAGAACGGTGATTTTTTAAACTTTTAATGTTGTAAGCTATTGCCGTTGTCATGCCTGGTTTGTTTCTGCCATGTTTGTGTTTAAGTGACCTGGTTTCCATTATAATGTTGGCCATCTCAATGTGCCTAATATATACTGAGTGATCTGCGCTGTCATTTTATTTCTCTTATAAGTTTTTATTTCATGCGGATTTTATATTTTGAATTTAATACTCTTGTTCATTCAAGAAATCAATTTATAGTTCGAAGTATATTTCTTAATTTGATTTATGTTTGCAGGTAAGTCTACAAAACCAGTGGATGCTTCTCCATTGTCTAGTGCTGGTGGGGAAAAGAGTAAGGATTTTGTTTCCTCAGTTTTCTGTCCTACAATTAACTTATATTTGTTGCACTCTTTCCATCATCCTTTGCTAAAGCTCCTTTTTCATGCTCTGCTTGTATTACTTGATAATAGTTGTTAAGATTTCCAAATAACCAGGTTTCTGATGGATTGCCACAGTAGATGTTAGGATCTATTTATTGACCATTGAAGTCTTACACTTTTAACTGTCCTGAGTTGTCAGTGCTGGTTTCATACTTATTCAAAACTTTGATTTACCCACTCTTGGACACTGGTACACCCTTGTTCAGTGGTCCTGCTTGTGTGGTAAAAGCTTATGAAGATGGTTCAGTTTTCTGGTTTTTCTACCCAAGGTGAAGAGTTACCTGAGTGTATAAAATACTTTACATGTTTGTTATGTGATTCCTGCTAGTCTTTGACAAAAACAAGAATTTTATCCTTGGAGAGCATCTCAGGCCCAAATCTGAATTAAGTGAAGAAAAGGTCCTTGTCTAGTGTTGGTTTTTTTTGAATATGCGTAATTTGGTGCAATTTTTTGCCTGTTTATCCTTGTATCTCTGTCTTTTGCAGAGAATTTTGTTGAAGATGGTATGGCCAAGGGGCGAGGTCATCATGCTAGACTTAACCAAAAACCTAACGGAGTCCAAGAGGACAATGGTATTCAAAGGGAGGACTCATATGTAGCAATTAGTGGTCACAGAGCAGGGGAGGCTGCAATAGTGTATGAACATGGAGCTGACATTGAGGCTCTAATGCCAAAGCTCAGGCGCTCAGACTACTACACAGAACCTCGAATCCAGGAACTTGCAGCCAAAGAAAGGGCCGAGCCTGGCTATTGTTGTCATGTCAAGGATTTTGTTGTTGGACGACATGGGTTTGGCCACATTAAGTTTTTGGGCGAGACAGATGTCCGGTGTCTTGATCTTGAATCTCTTGTTCAGTTTAACAATCGGGAAGTGATTGTTTACATGGATGACAGCAAAAAACCACCGGTTGGACAGGGTCTCAATAAGCCTGCTGAGGTTATTCTTCTCAACATCAAGTGTTTTGACAAAAAGACAGGGCGTCAATATACGGAAGGCCCCAAGATTGAGAAATACAAGGAGATGCTCCAGAGGAAGGCTAAGGACCAAGGTGCTGAATTTGTATCGTATGATCCTGTGAAAGGAGAGTGGAAGTTTAAGGTTAAGCATTTCAGCAAGTACATGCTGGAGTATAATGAAGAAACAGAGTGGGAAACAGAGGCTATTGGAGTTTGTTGAAAATCGTCAAAGATGTACTGTGCATTAAGGAGGATTTTTCTTTTCTTTTCTTATAGGGCTCATTAAGCAATGGCATATTTACTTCTAACGGAATCTGGATCATGTGGTTCGTGTGAATGCTTAACCAAGAGTTCTGGCCCTAAACATATTTGATTGCTGCTTTTGTTTGTTCACTGTTTTTGAGATGTTATTTTCTTTGTTCTTAGCATACTTTGTAATCCCTACAGTTGTAACATGTAGACATGGACAGGAAGATATGAATTTTTTGTTTTTGTTAATTCATTTCTCCACGTTCAGAAAACTTGGCCATGAATGTCTACTTGAAATAGTGTGAGATGTTTTGGTTCTTGCGAGAGTTCTCTCTTATCACCGGAAGTTCTGTCATTTCCATTTGTTTGCAAGAGTTCTCTGTTATGAAAATACAAAGAATAGAGGAGAGAGAAGAAGAAAGAAGAATCTAGAAGACAAAGCAGAGAAGCACAAGAAAGAAAGATAATAGCTAATTCATATATTTTTCATATACTGAGAAACGGTTATAGAGGTATTTTACATTACTCACAGTTACAGTTTTATAAAAATACGTGATTTTTTATAAAACCTTATCCATAACCTTTAATTGAGAAATTATCAATGAGGTTTACGAAGTGGATGAAATGGAAAACATTTAACAAAAATGAACCTTGTTTCATTACCCTTCTTCTAAGTACCAAATAATATTTTGACTGTTATTCTCCTTACATATTCAAGTTGGTGATATGAAAGTAGAGAGTGATTCCTTATTGTTCTGTTCTAAAGTCAACACAGTACTTTATCATGTTGCTCTGTTCGTCAACTTCATTATCCATCTTTTTACCATTAATGCTGGTATTTTCTGAAGCAACTATTCCTTTTAATTGCGTAAATTGATTGAATTTCTGCATCCATTTTTCACTTCGAATATAAGATTCTTTAATTTTTTGGATACTTTCTTCAAACTCTTGATTTCAATTATCTTCTCCATATTTATGGAATTTCTAAGGCAAGAATTGTAAACCTCTGATACTATTTGTTATAAAAATGCGAAAAACAGAGGAAAGAAGAAAAAAGAAGAATCAAATGGAGAGAAGACAAGGAAAAACACAAGAGAGAGAGACAATAGTTAATTTATATATTTTTCATATCCCTAAAGAAATTGTTACAGGGGTATTTTATATTACCCACAATTGCATTTACAGTTATATAACTGTTGTATAAAAATATGTAACATTCTCACTTTTCACCAGAAGTTTTATCATTGGCATTCATATGTATTTTCATTTGTCTACAAAAAGTTAAGTGGTCTCCCTTTTATGCATCCCCTTATCTTCTAATTTAAGTTATGTTTTATCTCCATCCTTCTGTCAAGAGACTCCTAGTCTCCTCTTCCAATCTTTCCTTTCTATCTTTCTAGTTTTTTTTCTAGCTCTCTCTTGTTTTGTTTCTTGGTTTCTTATAATTCCTTATTGCCTCTCCCAATCATTTTGCCTTCTTGTAGTCAGCGAATCCTTTATTTATAACTTAAAACTCTCTCTCTTTTAGGTTATTGAAGGATTTTTTTTTAGTCTTTTTTAGTTTTTTCCTCTTGCCTTCCCTTTTTTTTTTACTGTTTTTGAAATAGTTTTTAAAAAAAATCTTTATCTTATCTTTGTCTATCTTTTTTCTTTTTAAGTATAATGTCACCCAATTTTCTGAATTTGGTTAGTACTCTCTATACTCTGGCCCTTTTCTTCCTTTGTCATCTTACCCTTCTTTCTCCCGTCCCCTATTGTTTCTTTTTCTCTTACTGACCTTTTAAACCACTCTTCTTAATTCCCTCTAATAGGTGTACATTATGATATGTTTTCTAAGCATTTGAGTGTATTTTAAAGTGTTTTCTTAGAAGATAATTAATCATGTGTTTAGGACTTAGATTTATGTTTTTGTTATGTGTTTTAATTTTTTGATTTGTTAAGAGCAAGAATTTGATTTTAATTTTATGCTTCAAAGGGTGTTTGATGTGTTTTTTAGTGAATGGAACAACAAATTGAAGAAAAGAGGAACAATTTGGAAAAGAGAAGAAGCCGCAATCATGACAAAGAAGATGGATAAGCAGAAGTCACGATTGTGACACTATCCATGATCTTGACAGGCTATTTTCCAGCATGCGAAATTTTTGTATTCTTGACATTTTGGGACTATTTTTAGAGCCAAATTAAGTAGGAAAACCCTAAAAGTCTCAAAAAGTAATTAAGGAAAAATAAAAACACCAAAAAGGAGGCTGCATATTAGGTTTAAAGAAGATCAAAGAGCAGACATTAAAAGCAAATCTGGATTTTCTAGATTTCTAGATCAAGATACAACATTGTTTTCTTTCTTTTCTCTTCATATATTTCATTTTCTTAGATGTTGATTTGGATTATTAGGACGTTGAACATGATTATGGTTCTAAATCCATATTAGGGAGTGTTTTTGATCTGTTTTGTTAAACCTTATTCTTGTTGAATTCAGTATATATATCAATACTTTGTGATATTTGTTATGCTTATACTTGGTAAATCGAGAGGTTGAATCAATTTATATATGTTAAGGTGCACAATGAGAGTTCGTAGCTTAATAAACATGCAAATATTAGATGAATAAACAATTGAAGAAAGATCTTAATTATGAATTAATTATCTTTAGGATTGCTTCAAATCCAATTAAATGATTAGGAGTAGTTTTGTTAATCGAGAGAATGTAATTATAATATTATCAATTCAATTAGGATTACTTGATTAGATCTCAAGAGAGGGTAATCAAAACCTTAGGATATTAGGATCAAGCATAACTGAATCAATAAGTTAAAGGGAAGAAAAACACAAGAACAGAATAATTCCTAAGTTTCTAACCTTGATTAACTTTATTCTTATTGCTAGCTTTATTTATTCAAGTGTGTCATTAATTAGTCATTTCAATTTTAGTAAATTTATTTTTAATTCAATCGATCTTTTAGTTCTTTAGACAAAGTGCATTCAAGTTGTTAGGTGTCTAATTAATCACCATGAAAATGATACCTTTTATACTACGAGTTAAGATCTGTATACTTATAGTATGCAAGTTTTTTTATTTAAAACTTGTCAGAACCCTCTTTAGTTAAAGGCCATCCAAGCTTAACCAAGAATCTCTCTCTTCTCCCTTGCAATCTCTCCTATTCCCTTTAAATGTCCTATTGGCCTTAAAGAGCTTTTATGTAACACCCCATTCCCGCTGCGACCCGAACCCGATATCGACGGTGATATCCAAGTCCGTGCCCCGTGAGGGTGGTGTGCCACATCACTAAACAATCAATAGTCGGTATAAATTTTTTTTAAACCACACGCAAATCATTAATCACATATTTGGGCCCACTTTTATTCAGAAATATTTTGTTTACAAGAATCACCAAGATTTTGTTTTATATCTAAATTCTGAAGAGACACAGTTGGAACGTCATTCCACAGACGTTGCTGAGACTTCCCGGCATTAGCTCGGAAGCTACTGGTGAGTGACCTAG
>JANZXR010000171.1:27550498-27581263 GCA_027575705.1 Erythroxylum echinodendron
TTATGATCATGATCAATCGTGATCATGACTGCTGTGATATATGTGAATTATTGTGATTTGCTGACAATTAGGCATACTGGAATGAGGGGATGTTACATTTTAGCTCCTTAGGATTTGTCTTTTCCTCCTCTTTTAACCCTTATCCTCTTTGACTAGAAATTAGTCTTAGGATAGCATTCTATGATGTCCCTTCACTGTCATTCTCTTACTATCAGAAGGTCATTCTATTATCTTCCCTCTACTAGGGATTCCCAAAGTGAGCTCTAAAAGTTTTTTTAAAACAAAGGCAACTGACCTATTTACTACTGTCACGTAGGATGAAACCTACTATCACACAGTAATAATTCTCCCAACCCCAGCAGAGGGTGGAGCAAAACATGAGGGGTATGCCTAAGACAGCAAGCATATTTAGTAATAAAATCCACACACTTGTTAGCCTTCCTTGGTATATATTAGATGGTTACACGCCAGTCACGACAAATGAGCTCTTCAATACTGTGTATTAGTTACCCATTACCGTGAACATCTACCCTATTAAGTATTTGATTAATGAACAACTCACAATCAGACTCCACCAATACATTTCGTATGCCACGACACCATGCAAACCATAGGCCTTGAAAAATGTATGTAAGCTCGATTGTGAGGATTGAGCCCCTGCCTATATTCATAGCAAAGCCCCTAAACTACACACCATTATGGTCTCTCAACAATCCCCCCATTGTCAAAAAACCAATAGTTAGGTTAACAGCTCCATCCACATTTAACTTCAACCAACCACGCAAGAGAGGTTGCTATGACTGATCTTTATCATGCTACACATTAAACGGCTCAATGGAGCATTTCGTATAAAAAAGATTGATTTCATAAACTCTGTTTCTAATGTCTTGGACTTGCGCAAATGAGAAGGATTCCTGCTACTCGAAAAGGTTTTGGTTCCACCAATTCCATATATGTCAAACTACAACTCCAAAACATATATCCCAATCGTCATTCTCCTTAATGCCCTATTTATTACTCAAGTTGTCCTGTATCCAAGCTTGAAGTGGTAAAGAGGAAAATTCAGACTAGAAATCCACCGGCGCTAATTGGTTCCACACTAATCTAGCCCATTGACAATCTTGTGAAACATGAATTAATGTTTTGTGCCCTCCTCACAACGTTGGCAATACATATCTTAAATCACATGCCTACAAGCTAACTCCCATCTTGTAAGGAGATTGTCATTGGTTGCTAACCAAAGAAATAGTTTAATCCGCTCTGGACCCTTTCACTTCCAAATTCTCGTCCACTCATTATTCCTGAGGGACTCTCGTCCTCCATTAATACAACATACGTTGACCTAACTAAGAACAAATCATTAGCTAAACATCGCTAATAGAACCCATCCTTTTTGTCCCCAACTAGCGAAATCGGACCTGAAGCTATATTCATTAGGATCCCAAGAGGAAGCCATGCTTCACACTAGCTCCAATGCCAGCTCCCATCTGGTTGCACAAAAGCATCCATTGGCTCAATCAAATTACTCTCTGGAATGTCATTAATCATAAAATCTGCTAGAGGATGCTTATTGGCCGACCATCTATCAGTCCAAAATCGAGCAATGTTGCCATTACCGATTGTCCAAGCGAGGCCAACAGAGGGTTAACCCCAAAAAGATCCTACCACTTTCCAAAAAGGCGAGCATGTCCTTTTTATCAACGATAACACACTGTCCTAAATTTCATATTTCACCCTTAACACCTTAACCCATATCTTGTCGGTGGAATAAGTTAATTGCCATCCAACTTTCATAAGGAATGCTTCATTTATCACTTGAAGCTTCCTCATCCTTAAACCTTCATTTTCTTTACGACGACATAGATCATCCCATGGGACTAAGCTGAGCTTACGATTAGTAGTCCATGAGCCCTAGATAAATTGACGAACATGCTGCTCATTCTTATCATAAAGGTAATAGGGCAATTTAATCATTTGCATGAAAAAATAAAGAAGGCTTTTTTAACACCATCTTAGTCAATGTCACACGGTCTGCCAATGAAAGGCTGGAAACGGTCCAACCCAAAAACTGTTTACGCATTTTCTCCAAAATGCCTGCATATGTTCTCCTAGTAATCTGCTAATGGAGAATTGACATGCCCAAGTATCAGCCTAGATCTTCTGTGGCCTGAAAGCCTAATTGGTGAGATAGTGTAACTTTTGCCTGCTTCGGCACAGTTCATGAAAAAATACTACGGTTTTAACATCATTAATTCTCAACCTTGATTGAATACAAAAATCTTCCACCAGCTTTTGGACAATCCAGACTTATGCCTTAGAAGCTTCATCAAAAAGTAACAAATCATCCGTAAAAAGCAGATAAGAGATAAAAGGGATTTTTATTAGTTAAATTGAAAAGGAGTCCACTATCCATGCACCACTGCCTGAATTGTGTCTTCCGCAAGTCTGTGAATACACAAGACAAGAGTACGACGATATAGGATCACCTTGTCGAATACTTTTTACTGGGACAAAAGAATCTAAGGCTTCACTATTAATTAAAAGGCGCATATTAGACAACGTTACACTCTCCATGGTCAGATTTATCAAACTCGTCAGAAGTCTCACTTATCATAAGGTGTCATATATAAAATCCTATAAAAGCATGTCATACGCTTTCTCCAAGTCCACCTTGACCGCCATAAATCCCTTACGCCTACTTCGTCATTGCAGAGAATGAATAATTTCTTGGGCAAGGATAATATTGTTCGCAATAAGTCATCTAGGTACAAAAATTGCTTCTGCTGGCCAATAATTGAGGGAAGGACTACTTTTAAGCGATTGACTATCACCTTGAAAATTGTCTTGTAAATAGCATTACATAGATTGCTAGGACGAAATATCTTTATAGTGGTTGCATTCTCCATCTTCGGGATACGCACTAGGAAAGTTTCAGTCAACTTTTTCGGAATAGTTTGAGATCTAAATATGTCCCGCACGAGGTTGCAAAGAGATGTGCCAATTACACTCCAACATTTTTGGAAAAAGATAGGAATTCCATCAGAACCTGGAGCCTTCATCGACTTTAGACTGAAAATGGCATCTCAGATTTCCGCATATGCAACCACGCCCACCAAACCTGCCATCGCCTGATTGTCAATATAAGCAAAAAGTCTGACCTTGTTCTCGAAAATGGAGACATTGTTTGAGCGAGTATATAGATTGGTAAAATATTCTCACACTCTAATTGGTTTCTTTTTGGGAAACGTCCATGTTTCCCTGTTTTCAAATATTTAAGTAACTAACACTACGAGGGCAAAGGAGTTGATAAAGTGCTCCAAACTAAAGACAACCCATTTTTCTTGAGATTAGTATCTAGCGTAAGTGCTTAGGAAGTCCTTAAAGCTAGCCCCTAGCATTTCAACAACATGCCTCACTTTTTACAATTGTGGAAGCCAAGAATCAGTTTGAATAACTTTATGCAGGAACAATTCCTTATTTGGATTAGTATCTATAATGTGCCCCTTGAATGTTAGTTCACAAACGGTTTAAGCCTCTTTGCAAGCTATATCAGCAAATAATGAATTTTTTGAGCTAATGATTTTAGACAATCAAATGTTGCAAGAATCGACTCTAACATCCCAAATTGGTGTAGAAAATACCTCTAATGGGTCCAGTGTCCTTTAGCTCAATAAAGAGGTTTTCAATAATACTGAAGCAGCTTAAGATATGTTAGTTAACCTTGAGCTTAAAAAAAAAAAAGTTCTTCAAACATTAAATTATCTTTCACATCTCTCCTTTAAATTAATCTCATTTTGGGTCATCTATCCTTGATGTTATTCCTCTCATCACACCAGAAAGTGCCTCCTACTAAATTATTAGTTCAAAAGAGACAGGTGACTTCACTTAAGGAATAATATAGTTTTTAAATCCCTTGGATCTATAATTTCTTCCATATTTCCTTATACTAATAGTCTTGAATTCCTTAAGATCCATTATATAATGGAGTATTAGGGGTTTAATTCCCGTAAAAAAAACAACATATCCTTAAGGATTTTACTTATGAAATAAAAACCTAGCCTAATTGGCGTCTTGGAGTGCAAGCTTAAGCAGGGAAAAATATTGTATCAAGAAACCCGTAAAAGGGATAACAATTCTGGTATCAAACTATAGTACAATCTCAATTTCATGTTTTTTCAACTAAGTAGCAAAATGCTATGTTTCAATTTTAATGTTCTGGCTAAGGACTTTGCATGTGTCCATTTATAAACAACAAAACCCATATGTCTATACTTCGTATGCTCTGATACCTCTTTTCCCTTGTAAGGCTCCCGGTTTGCATAATTTGTTCATCGAAGAGGGAGCTCATGCTTCTGGTACGCTACAGTCGGGTTTGAGAACATCCACATGCTATGAGAGAACCAGGTAACATCTACGCAGGGTAATGGTGGCCGACGACTACGGTGCTATTTGGGTGAGAGAGATTGGAGACGATGCTGGGGCTGGGTTGGGACGCTAGGTAAAGAGGGGAGAGAGAGGGAGAGGGTAAAATGAGAAAGAGACCACAAAAGCGGATGGAGGTAATTTTGTTAGTTTTAAATTGTGTTTTTATAAATAAATTTTGTATTTAAACTCACTTCTTTGGTCAAGCTACAAAACTGCGAATGAAATTTGAGATGGAGAGAAAAGTGAAGGTGGTTGACAGAATGTACAGTTGAGACACGGATTGAAGACGAAGAAGAAGAGGGTGTAATTAGCCTATAACACTTGGCTTTGCAAGGGACAACAACAGCGAGATTTTTAAGTAACTTAGACATATAAATGTAATAAATAAAATAACCACATCCAAAACTACGAGGCTGCCTGATGTAGGGTAGTGACAAGTGACGAAAGGTGAACATGTGAGCGCTGTAACTAGTTGGAGGAGGAATTTCTTCCGAGTTCAGTTCAATATGGCGTCCGCGTCCGCAATCCGGACATGGAGGACTGCGTTTCTTACACTAAGAGATGAGACATTAACAAGCAGTCCTAAATCAGAATCCAAACCACTATCACATCTTCTCCACAATCTCATCTTCTCTCATTCCGACACCCTCATCTCCGCGGCTCCCGACCTTCCTCCTCACGAAGTAAGGACACTACTACTTCTTTTTGTTGTCACCTAAGCTTCAATCTTTGCAAATTTTATTACTTTTATGGTTGGGTTTTTAGGTTACTTCCGATTTGATATTCCTCCTGGAGTTGACAGCAAATTGTCGTCAACGATATGAACCAGTTCCGTTATCATCTGATTATGTCCACATTTCGCGACTGGTACTTAACTTCCTTTTTGTGCCTTTATTATGTGATTATGTTCTCTGTGTTTCCTGAAAAATTCCATTATTTGGTATTTGTTTCAGATGCACGATGTATGTCGTCGTCGGCGTGTTTCTCTTCATTTAAATTCATCTTCTTGGAGTCTGATCATCCACTCTTTCCGAAACATATTGCAAATATTGGTAGCCAATGCTGGCGGTGACGCTTCTGTAACTAGACCCGCTGTCCAGTGCATTAACACTATCAGGTTCATTTTGTGTGAAATGAATGCAGTTAGATTGACCCATTAGTGATAAATTGGGTTTCGTTCTCTTCTAAATGACATCAGAGTGTTTGAATCACAATTAGATAAAAAGTTCGCTTTTCCTTCATTCCACCTCTTTTTCAGGCATCTTGTTGGTGTTTATCAACAATCAGGTTCGGTTGCAGATAATACTGAGCTTGTGAACTTCCTTATCCACATTGTAAAATGCTCTCATTCACAGTTGATTGGCACGTCTTGTTCCAGTACCAGCCTAGGCTCTGGATACAGTAATTTATGGGAAGTTTTGAATGTCACATTTACTATGCTTGGTGATGCATTCGCTAGAGATGGATCCTTGTTTCCTTCGGACACATGGCAGTCCACAATCGAGGTAGGCTTGCTCATTTGTTCTTTTGATGATTCACGCTTGTAAAACCAGTGTTCTTAGCCTTAACAATTGTCAAGTAGGTGCTTAGGAAAGTGATGGATGTCGTGGGATCTAATAACTGCCCTGTTGAAGACATGATTATGTCGAGGTATGTCTTGATGCTGATTAACATGTGTACGCTTATAGTTACCAACCTTGCATTCTTTGGTTGTTAAAATGTTTTGGGATTTGATCCTGTTGGTGTTGATTTTCAGGTTTTATTTTTCTCTTCTTAATTGCCTGCATGTGGTTCTAGCAGTTCGTAAAGTTCCAGTTTCTGAACATGTACGTTTATCTGTCTCTCTTTTAAGTTGCAAGTCAAGTTGACAAAAACTCTGTTAATATATGTCCCTTCTTTTTAACTTACAGAAATTTTCACTGTTATAGGTGTCTGGTTTTGTCGCAGTTTTGAAAATGTTCTTCAGGTATGGGCTTACAAGTAGAATGCAAAATGCATGTTCTGGTAACAAAGACAAGCAAATTCCGGGAATGAGTCCTAACTTAACTTCAGAAGAGCCTATCATGAAAGATCATGCTCCATATAGACCTCCACATCTGCGCAAAAAGTACAGCTTAGTTATGAAACAATCTACATCTCAGAATTCTAATTGTTGCTCGGACCATGAAAGCTCTGTTTCCGAATTTATGTCATCTGACTCAGAGTACAGTGACAGTGATGGATCAGTTAGAGATCATGATAGCTTGAAAAGCTCTAACGTTAGAGTTGCTGCCATTGTTTGCATACAGGTACGTATTTCTCGTTATTTTTTATTATGGAAAGGATTAGTGGCTATTTCTTTTTCTTCTGGGAATGGTCTTTGTGGTAATAGTTTTCTTTCAATTAAGCATTCTGTCACATGCGACTTCTTTTTAATGGAATGCCTTCTAATGTGCATATGCTGAGCAAAATTTCGTTGTTGTTCGATTGTTGCCTTTCATAATGTTGCCTAAGTTTACTGGATTTTCCTTTCTGGTTTATATCACAAAAAATGTTGCTTCTCATAATGTTGCCCAAGTTTACTGGATTTTCCTTTCTGGTTTATCACATAATTTTGAACCAACAAATTCTATGATAAATCCTTGTGATGACTAGCTGTTTATGCACTTTTCATATTAAGATTAATCAACTTTGTCATTTTTTGCATAAGGATCTTTGCCAAGCTGACCCCAAATCATTTACTAGCCTGTGGACAATGATTTTGCCAGTCAATGATGTATTACAGCTAAGGTGGAAGCTTTTTCTCTAACTCTCTAAAAGCATTTTGCTTGCCTGGACTATATTCAATTTTTTCCAATATCTGGATTCTTTTTTATGCTTTAATTCATCTTCTTTCTGTTGGTTGTTTGCAGGACCTTTGATGCAACTTTGATGACATGCTTATTGTTTGATCCTAGCTTGAAGGTACTTGCTTTTGTCCTAGTTTTTAAGATTGAACTGTACTACAGTCTAATATTACCCTTTTTTGGGGTAGGATAAGAGACAGAAGTCTTAGGAAAAGTTAAGGGGTCTTTATTCTGCTCGGTTTCAGTGATAATGTAAAGAAAAGGTATACGGCCTCGATTCCCCTTGGCCCACTAGATGATATAGGAAAATGAAGGAAGGAAAGTCGTTTGGTTGTTGCCTCAGTTTACTTACATGTGAACCTTTGTTGTTTCTAAATGCTGACCACAGCAGTGCCAACAAAAAGTAAACACTAAAGTTACAACTATGAAGCTGATTTTCACTTCCTAACTTCTTAAGAAAAATTTTTTAATTCATTCTTTCTTCATTTAGATAGCAAAGGTTTAAATGGGCCAAAAGTTTTGTTCCTTTCTAAATTCCTGTTCTTTCGTCCACTCTGGGCACTTTTCTGGTGATTGAAAATCTTTTTAACTAAAAAAATGCTTACTTATTGCTATGTTATAAGTTATCGTATTTATAGTGTAGCTTACTTTGCTGCTTTGGTGCCTAGGCAAGGATCACGTCTGCATCAACTCTTGTAGTTATGCTTAGTGGGCCTTCATCTGTCGTTTTGCAAGTAGCAGAGTACAGGGAATCTACAAAATTGGGATCTTATGTATCACTTTCAAGCTCCCTTGGACAGATACTGGTCCAACTTCATACTGGTACCAAAAAGGAACCTGTTAGTCAGTTTAATTGTTTTACTATAAATTATCCCTCATGATTTTAACTTTCAGGAGCTTCATTTAGTGGTTATATAAACTGTCAGTGTTATTACACATGTAGGTATTCTGTATCTAATCCAGCATGAGACGCACAGTAGATTGATGACATCCTTGTTCAAGATTCTCACACTTTTGATATCTTCTACACCGTATGAATCTTGCTTCTTCTAGTTCTCTTGTGTTTGTTCTTTTGTACGTTCTAGTATGATCCATCATTTCCCTGAACTTATGATTTGTGTTGTATTTGATGGATCTTTGTTACCCCCAAGTGCTCTTATTGCTGGATGATTGAGAACCTGTGGTACCGGTTTATAAACTAATATTTATTTGTTAATTTATATTTTAATTATTGAAATCAATTTTGTTAGAAAATTACCTGCAAGTGTTGTAATCTTACATTCAGAAGCTAGTTTCTATGTATTCTTTTTATGTTATACTGCAGTGTTCAATGATGTGGGAAAGAAAGAGATTGGCCAAAGGGTTGCTAAGTATTTGTTGAAAGGATCCTTTGATTAAGTTTTTGGATATGTTACAACGATTTTGCGGTTATTCATACTGGTCTGAATCATAGTTCCTGGGTTTAAAATATTTTCTGGAAAATGTTGACTAGAAATAGTCTGACTAATGCTGTTGAGTTTTCAATTAATGCTCCTCCATGCAACCAGACACCTATTATCGTTGCTGTGTTTCCAACTCTTGGCCAATGTTTGTATTGATTCCTTTATCATATAAACTTTACTTAATTTGAATATGTTAGGATGATCTTTTTTAAACATTAGGATATTCATCTTTTATCTATGTACACATAAATATTTTTTATCTATTTTCCTGGCAATCATTCAACAGATATCCACGAATGCCTGGAGATTTATTGCCAACAGTTGTTAAATCCCTATTATCAAGGACAGAACTTCACTCTTTACTTAAAAGTGATCAAACTGGTTTCCTGGTTAGTTTTACTTGTACATGATACATGGACACAAATCTTTCTTTTTCTCCCTCTTACGCCTGCTAGCTAGTGGAGGTTGGAGGCTGGCGAGCTAGTTTGTGGCTGGATAGACATGTAATAGATAATAGTGAGTGTCATGTTAATACTGATATGGCTTCACTTTCTTTGTGTAGGTGTCTACTTTGAATTGCTTGACGGCAGCTCTATCTACATCACCTCCTATGCCACAAATCAAAGACATGCTCCAAGAAGAAACCTCAACAGGTTAAATTTAAGGGCGGTTTGATTTCATTTCTATTTTTCTATTTTGGTTTTTGATTTTCATTTCTTTTTCTTTCAAACAAAAGTAAAAAACTTGTTTAGTTATTAACACTAATGAACTTATATTTTGATTACTGATAATAATTAAATATTACATAAAATTAATTAATTTTATAATTTTATTTAAATTTTTATATAATATTTATTTGATTTTATTAAAATAAATGAGTAAATAAGTAAATTTATTTATAAACTAATATTTATTTTTTAATTTATATTTTAATTATTAAAATCAATTATGTTAGAAAATTGTGTATTTTAAGAAATTTAAAATCTAAAAATAATTTATTAAATAAAAATATTTATTATTTCAAAATAAAATTCTAAAATTTTAAATAATTATAAAAATAAAATAAAATAAATAATTAAATCATATTAGTCATAATTATTTGTAGTAATTAATATTAAATATTTAGTTGATAGTGATTCAAATTATAAAAGAAAAGAAAACAAAAGACAAAACTTAGTTTTGATGGTTTGTATATATTATGCAAATTGAAAGAAACAAAAAACAAAAACTGACATCATATGCTAAAACAAATAATTTTTTACTGAATTTGAAAAAGAAAATAAAAAATAAAAAACAATAGTGAAGAAAGAACAGGCTTTTGTTACTCTTTTTTTCGCTATCATCAGTGCATTTCACTTGCATTGTTTGTCTCTTAGATATATGGTATTACTTGACATTTACTTCCTTCATTGCTTTAAATGTGCTGGTGAGCATGAAACAATTCCAGTTAGGATTTCAAAAAATGGCAACTTATCTTGATTTCAGTTAGGCATATGCTCAAAATTCTTATATATTTACATGGCTTATTCCATAAAACTTCCCTTCATCATCATTTTCTCGTTGATCCTTCACTATTGCTATCTTGTAATATCTGGTTGATGCTTTCACTGGTATTCAATACACAAGCTTTGTTGATTTGGAAAAAATTCACATATATTTTATCATTCTTTAACTTGGTCTTCTCATAAATCTTTTCAAGCCTTTTTCCAGGTGTCGTAGAGGCTAAGAAAAGATCAAACCTTCTTTCAACACTTCTTCGATATTCCAAACAATTAAACTCCCCAACGATATGCTTTGAGACACTCCAGGTAATGTAATTTACAAGTCTTAATTGTTCTGATTTGTAGATTGGATAAGCTTGCCAATGAGTTTGAACTTTGTTAATCATGATTCTGTTTTCCCTAGACATGACTTTTCTTGTATTTTTTTCTATTATATATTTCTTTGGTTTGCCGGATGAGACACTTGTGTTCTTGGTTTATACTACCTATATGCAAGGTCCTTCAGTCTGCAGAAGCATGGAGGAGCGGGTCCTAGGCAAATCAACATAATAATGAAGTCCAGTGTTTTCTTGTTCTAAGTGAATTCTTTTACTTTGAATCTCAGTTTCTGTAATGTTGGTTCAATATCTTGTTTTGCCTGTGATTCCAGTTTCAGTGCCACTTTTCTGGCACTTCCTCAAATCATTATATGATTAGCTATGAAGTTGCAAAATGTTCTTGTCTGAGATTCTGCTGTCATTATGTTTGTCTTATGACTGTAGTTTGAGAAAGCCTTCCTCATTTATTGCAGGCCCTTAGAGCAGCGATACACAATTATCCAACTATAGCATTTACCTGCTGGGATCAAATTTCAGCCATAGTCTCCAAGATATTGGATGTCGCAATTTCAGACAAACATATATGGACATGCAATGAACAAATGGGGGAAAATGCTGTGTATATGGGGGAAAAGATCAAAACAGCAGCTATAAAAGTAAGAAATTTGTGGAAATTTGGCCGTTGCTAGTGAAGCTTTAACCATGTAACATTTTGTGAAATAAGGATGTATTTCAGTTGCCTGGATATATGGCTTAAGATTCGAATTTAAATCATATTCATTACTTGTTTCTTGTCTAATCTTGTTCCCTCCTTGTGGAAAAAGATAGTTATGGTTATCTTTTTACGCCTAGTGCTTTGCTAGCTGGATTTTCTATTGAAATATGCAATACCTAAATTTCTTGGCCCACAAAATCCTTATACTTTCTTGTTGTAGGTTTTGGATGAATACCTTCGTGCAGTTTCTGAATTTAGAGGAACTGAAGGTCTTTTATATGATCAATCTTTGGATACACCATTTACATCTAATTGCATAAGACCGAAAAGAGTGTCATCTGCTCCTTCATATGAACCTGAGAGTGACAAAGATACTGATGAAGAATCAATACCATTGCATTCAGGAATTGAGCAATGGTCCAAGACTATAGAAAACTACTTGCCTTCAGTATTATGGCACACTTCAGGCATGGTTGGTTAGAAATTCTTTAACAACATTAACTCTCACAATATATTTTGTTTTCATGAGTCACTCAGATCTGTTATTTGGAAGATTACATGGTGTTTCTTCTTTTTGTTTTGATACCTGTGTGTGTGTTTGGGACTACCAAATGCTTACTGTTTGCTTATATATTGTTATTAAAGAGAGGTGGGACGAGCCATGGAAAGCTCTCAACAGGTTAAACCAATTAATTATTTTAAGCTCTCAACAGGTTAAACCAATTAATTATTTTAAGTATATTGGGAACAAATTGGTCCCTTTCTTTGAAACCTTATTTCAGATTTTAGAAATTTCATTTTGCAGACTGCTTTCCCATGAAGAGATTTTTCCATCTGTTGAATACAGTTAGTCAACTGTTAACCATAGCACAAATGTAATATTTTTTATTCCTGGAACTATGTTTTCTTTTTAGAAAATTCTTTTTATTTGGTACTTGGTTGAGTTAGAAAATTGGAAATTGTTGGAGTGGGAGCAGCTGTAAAGCCATGTTCAATCATCATCAAATTGATTTTTATATCCAAACCTAATTCTGCTATAACAACTTCAATCATAAAATAAATATCTTTGCTATGAATTAATTAAGATGACCACTGCTTCAGTTTTATCACGGTTTGATGGAAGCTTCGCTTGGTTTCTTTGCCTAAGTTCAAGACAAATATAACATTTAAATGATATTAACCATTGCATATGTAGTTTCTCTTTCCAATATACATAGCTTAAACATTTAATTTTCATTTGATTTTTTCTTTTTCCTGGAAGGTGAGGACGGCATCGATTACTTGCTTCGCGGGTATTACTTCTTCTGTATTCTTCTCTCTCACCAAGGAGAAACAGGATTTTGTTGTTTCTTCTTTAGTAAGTTTCAACACAGCTTATACTTCAAGTTTACTTGGCTTATATTTCAGTGGAATGTAATTATGTTCTTCTTGTTTTCCCTATTCAGTTTTGTTATTACAACTGCAAAATCTTTGTAGGTTAATACTGCTTTTCATGATGAGGTTCCTTCTGTTAGATCTGCTGCCTGTCGAGCTATAGGCGTGATATCTTGTTTTCGGCAAATTTTTCAGAGGTTATTTTTTCTGGCTTCTTAATATGTTTGGAATTCTCATTGACATGTTCTACCTGACTAAATGCTAATCATGCATCTAAAACTTGTGGAATTCAATAATTTAGTGCAGAGATCCTTGACAAGTTTATCCGTGCTGTTGCAATCAATTCTCATGATCCCTTGGTCTCGGTAATATCATTTATCATTTGTTTTTACAATTTTTCATGCAACTGATACGAATTAACTGGATTCCTTTAATTTCAGGTGCGAATAACAGCCTCTTGGGCCATGGCAAACATATGTGATTCTTTACGTCTCTTTGTGCACGACTTTCCTGTGACAATGTCTGCAGGTGCACTTTAGCATAACATAGTTCTATGCTAAATTGACTAACTTAACAAATCTTCAATTAATCAATTTTTTTTTAATGATGTTGACTCAACAGCAAACAAGGAAGTGCTGATTGTCTTAACTGAGTGCGCTTTGCATCTAACCAAAGATGGGGACAAGGTAAATTAATTGGTCCATCATCTCTATCAGTTCTGCCAAAATTCCTATAATTACAGTTTCTGACAACTGATTAAGGTTCAAATTTGTGTAAGAATATTGATGTGTTCTCCTTTTTATGTATATATCTTTGATTAACGTCCAAATATTTGCAGTCAATGATACACTGTTCTTTAAACATTAAACTGACATTTGCACTTTGTTTCGTGGGCTAACCTATAGCTGCTACCTGGTTCTTAATTTACTGTTGTTGATAGATAACTGTTAGATTAAAATCCTTACACGTAACTTTATCATTTTGTATGGTTAAATATCTTTTCATCGGGTATCAGGTTAAATCAAATGCTGTGAGGGCTCTTGGAAATCTTTCTCGAATTTTCGACTTTAACAGTTCTTCAGGCATGCATGATCAGCCCACAGGCTATTTAGGCTTATCAGTGAACAAGTTGAAGATGTTGCCAGCAAGCAGCAATCTGCAATGTGGACAGGGATATTCAGCGGAGTCTTACCGTCAAAATTCAGCCCATGGTCCAGATCTGGCCGAGAGAATTATTCAGGCATTTCTTTCTTGTGTTACAACTGGAAATGTTAAGGTAAAAAATATTTGTTATGATGCTTGTAGTAGAAAAGAGAAGCATTTGGCAAGTGCAATGAAATAGTAAAATAGTCATACTTTATCTATCTGTTCTCAAGCTATCCACTAAGCATTCCTGTGCATTTAACAGGTCCAATGGAATGTCTGTTATGCACTGAGCAACCTCTTTTTAAATGAAACCTTATCCTTGCGAGATATGGATTGGTAAGATGACATGTAAGAATGAAGTTCTAAGTCAGTATCCAATTGTTTGTACTTGTACTTTATATTAGAATTGCAGAGGAGTAAATGTTTCAGCAAGACCTTTTATCCCTTGACTCCCTTTACATTTTGCTAGTAGCTGTCTCATCCAACTTGTATCAGGAAAGACCTTTATATTGTCCCATTGGTCTTTTTGTAACATTTATCCCCTTCTGCTAATTATGTCACTCTTTTTGTGAATTACTGTCTTATTCTAAATTACCAAATGAAATTCACTCACCTGCATTCTGGCAGGGCTCCATCTGTTTTCAGTGTTCTGTTGCTGCTGTTGCGCGATTCTTCTAACTTTAAAATCAAAATACAAGCTGCTTCTGCTTTGGCCGTGCCAGCCTCAGTACTTGGTTAGTAGTGGACATGCTTCCTTTTACATGTGCCATGAAAAATGTCACATATTGAACATTTAGTTTAACTGAAGTTTGATATTGTCTGTTGTTCAGTTGGTGAGCTCCTCACTGCAATTACAGTTCCTACATGCTGGCACTATTTGAAGATGATTGTGTTCTCTGTGTCTGCATGTGGTTTTTAAGATCTTGGATTTCGATGATAAGTTGTCTTTTTAGCTTTTTCAATTCATTTGTTGCAGCCTATGGGAAATCTTTCCCGGATGTTGTCCAAGGTGTCCTGCATGTACTGGAGAGTCGAGGTTCTGATAAGATTTTCTCTCCATCATGTTTCAAGTATCAATTTGCACTACAGAATCAGGTCAGACTCTTGACTTATTTTGAGCATACTGGATAACTCTTCCAAAATGTGGGTGGCTTCAGTATAAGTTTTCAATGTTCGAGTTTATTTTGGATTATGGGAATTTTATAAGAAACTGATTTATACAGCTGGATAACTCTCTGAGGTTTTCTACATCAGTTTTGACTTTTTTTCATGGTGTTCCTGTCATACAGGTAACCTCAACCATGTTGCATGTGCTTAGCCTTGCTTCAGATGCCGATGACCAACCCTTAAGAGAATTTCTTTTGAAAGTAAGCTTTCCATATTTGTGTGTTTGATGTACCTTGATCTTCATTTTGAGACACTATTTTCTCAAAATAGACATGGTATAGCATGTTGGGTTACAGGCTGAGGAGGAAAACGGAGAGTTAAGGAAACTCCAGAATTTCCTTTTGTTCTCTCTGTCAATTAATTTGCTGGTTTTTATTGGCACCGCACTGTGAGATTTGTGTTAACTATTGTATGGTACGTGTGAATTGTGGTAACACCGGAGTGTGCTTTTATTGGTTAATGGTGAATTGAACTGTCGAAGGTGGTTTATGGCATATTGTCCATTGATGATGAAATATAAAGAATGCCTTTTCTTTTCCTTTGTTTTTCTCGCAGAAAGCCCAATTTCTTGAGGATTGGTTCAAGGGTCTTTGCAGCTCTCTTGAAGTTGGTGATACAACTACTTGGCAACCTGGAGATTGTATTGACAAGAAAAAAGAACTAGTATCCAAGGCACTACAATCTCTCATTGAAGTGTGTGAGAACGACAACCATGATGCAATTGCGCTGAAATTTGAGAAGTTGGACAAGAGCATAAAGTGATCTAACAAAATCTGCAATTTGACACTGTGTATGGCTGTAAATTCCAGAATCATAGGAAGAAATTAGCTGGAGGTACATACTATGATTCGTCGGAAAAGTTAATTAATTATCTATCTAGGCCTACTTCTAGAAATGAACATTTACCATTTTTGTTGTTGAAGGCCTACTTATGAGGGTAAACATTGGTAGCAAACACATGGATCTTTTCTTTTCAAACACATATTTCCCCAGTCCATGTCTTTAAAGCATAATGGCGTTGTTATTTTAGTTAATTTTATTTGACAATTGAGCATTGGGATGCGTTACGAGTAGTCACTTTTTGCTCAAAGTCCAAACGGCATAGACTTAACATCATGTGGTGTACGTAAAACAACTCGGAAAAGTCATTTGTTTACTACGTCCACTAGAGACAATATTATTTTGCATACATGATTAATGGATCTCATGCGACACCCAAAAATTAAAATCTATCTTATCTGCAGCTCTTTCTATTATAAATTATTTTAAGATGGAAAAGAAAAGTGGAGTTTTCTATAAAATTAGAGCAATTTATATAGAAACCATGTAAATGGACTAAAGATTGAAAGAAAGCTATGGCTCCTGACATGAGATTTCATAAGCTCTTCTCCATCTTTTCACAAGATTTCAAAGTTTGGTTGCTGTCTTGTCTTGTTTCCATATCAAACGCTTGTTGTTGACAGCCTAAAAGTGTAAAAGTAAAAGCACAGACCCGGATTTAACGCTGAGAATAATAATAGTAATAAAGAAGGAACAGAGTAAAGGAAATGGAGAAGAGGGAAAAGAGGCTGGTCAGTCTCCTGTGAACGCTCGTAAGCTACCATCATTCCAAATTTGTCTTCTTCCTCACCCTCAAAAAACAGTAAGACCTGTTCAAATCCCTCTTTCAATCCCATTCCCTCCCTCTCCTCTCTTCTTGGACTTTAACCATATCCACTCGCTTACTCTTGCTCTTTCCTTTTTTTCTGGGATTCTATTTCTCTTTTTTCCTGTTCCTCCTCCTCCTCCTCCTCCTCCTCCTCTTCTTCTAAGTTGTACGTGCTTCCTCACTTCTCCGTTGTGCAGTAAGTTGATATTCAAATCCCAACCTCTTCTACTTACTCCTCTAATCATAATGCAACTTTCAACTTTCCCTTCATCACATTTCTCTGGTTCTCTCTTACTCTAGCCAATTGCTCCATATTTGGTAGGTACTGTTGTCTTCTCCCTCCCTTCATCTCATTGTATTAATTAATCTACGAATTCATATGTAGTAAAGGTGTTGTTTTTTGGTAGCAACTGGAAATGGCGAAGGATTATAGTGGATCTCCCAAACATCATCATCAGCTGGAATCAAAGAGAAGACGTCTAACCTATATACTGGGGGTTAGTGGGCTTTGCATATTGTTCTACGTATTGGGCGCATGGCAGAATACAGCTGTCCCAACTAGGCAATCAGATTCAGAGGCCTACTCTAAGGTGGGGTGCGATGTTCCCAATTCCAACCCCCCACCAAATCCATCATTGGACTTTGATAGCCATCATCAAATTGAGATGAATAATACTCATTCAGCCGATGACTTCCCGCCTTGCGACATGTCCTTCAGTGAGTACACTCCCTGTCAACACCCCCCAAGGGGTAGGAAGTTCGACAGGACTATGTTAAAATACAGAGAGAGGCATTGCCCAAGCAAGGAAGAACTTATGTTCTGCCTCATCCCTGCTCCTCCCAAGTATAAGACCCCATTCAAATGGCCTCAGAGCCGTGACTATGCTTGGTACGACAACATCCCTCACAAGGAGCTCAGCATTGAGAAAGCTGTGCAGAATTGGATCCAAGTTGAGGGTGACCGATTCAGATTCCCTGGTGGAGGCACCATGTTCCCTCGTGGAGCTGATGCTTATATTGATGACATTAATGAGCTCATTCCTCTCACTAGTGGGAAGATCAGAACTGCTATCGACACAGGATGTGGTGTAAGTTGATGAAGAAACCCCCAACTGTTTGGTTTCCGATTTGTAGTCATCCCAGTTTGGTTTCCGATTTGTAGTCATCCCTAACATGTATAAATTTTTTTCCCCCCTATGTAAGGTTGCAAGTTGGGGTGCATACCTTTTGAAAAGGAATATCTTGACAATGTCCTTTGCACCCCGTGATACACATGAAGCACAGGTCCAATTCGCACTGGAAAGGGGAGTGCCTGCCATGATAGGCATCATGGCTTCACAAAGGCTTCCTTATCCTGCAAGAGCTTTTGATATGGCTCACTGTTCCCGTTGCTTGATACCTTGGCACCAGTATGGTAAGGTCTCCAACTGACTACCATTAGATCAATGTATGGGATAAATCTTTACAGAATAAAAAGAGTTCTATGTCATTCATTAAGACACTACGAGAGAATGCCAATGTCTCTATCTAATCATATCCTTAATTTTCAAACTTTGGCAGAGGGTCTGTACCTAATTGAAGTGGACAGGATCTTGAGGCCTGGTGGTTATTGGATTCTGTCTGGCCCTCCTATTCACTGGAAGAAGTACTGGAGAGGTTGGGAGAGAACACAAGAAAACTTGAAGCAAGAGCAAGATGCCATTGAGGATGTTGCCAAGCGTTTGTGCTGGAAGAAAGTGATAGAAAAGGAAGATCTTTCTGTTTGGCAAAAGCCTATCAACCACATTGAATGCATTAAAAGCAGGAGTATCTATAAAACCCCACATATTTGCAAGTCGGACAATCATGATGCAGGATGGTACATGTTCAATTTTCATCTTCATGTCTTTTCCTAATTTGAGATGCAACAAGCTTTGTTTAAGTATCTCATCCTAATTTGACATGCAACAAGCTTTGTTTAAATCTCTTTTTGCATTATCTATCCTGTAAAATAAAGGTACAAAGACATGGAAGCTTGCATAACTCCACTTCCAGAGGCAAGTAGCTCAGATGAAGTTGGTGGTGGTGCATTGGAGAACTGGCCAGAGCGAGCATTTGCAATCCCTCCCAGAATACGCAGTGGTTCGATACCAGGAATCACTCCTGAGAAATTTAAGGAAGATAATGATCTCTGGAAGGACAGACTGACACACTATAAGCACATAATTAGTCCGTTGACTCAAGGACGGTTTCGTAATGTGATGGACATGAATGCTTACCTTGGAGGATTTGCTGCAGCATTGTTAAAGTATCCCGTGTGGGTTATGAATGTAGTACCAGCAAATTCAGACCAGGACACATTGGGTGTGATCTATGAACGAGGATTCATTGGAACATATCAGGACTGGTGTGAGGCTTTCTCAACGTATCCAAGAACATATGATCTCATCCATGCTGGTGGATTGTTCAGCATATACCAGGACAGGTAAAAAGTTCAAATCTTTGACAATTAATTATCATTTTGATTCTGATATGGCTATATGTGGTACGGGATCTGAATTTCTGCCTGCCATTTTTTGGTGTAACTAAGATGTGACATTATGCACATTCTGCTGGAGATGGATAGAATCCTGAGGCCAGAAGGAACAGTTATATTCAGGGACACAGTAGAAGTGCTAGTGAAGATTCAAGGTATAACCAACAGGATGAAGTGGAAGAGCCAGATTATGGACCATGAAAGTGGACCATTTAATCCAGAAAAAATTTTGCTTGCTGTAAAAAGTTACTGGACTGGTAATACTCCAGAAAAGCAACAGTAGTAGAAGTAGATCGCTCGTGTAAAATTAAAACATCTTTTAAACTTGTTTTCGATTTACAGGGTTTAATCCTTTTGGAGAATCCTTTTTCTGAATTAGTTTTTTTTAATTCTTGTCAAGGATACAACATTTGCCATATATAAATTCTACGTTTAGCGAATTTGGAAGACAAGATATTGGTGTCCTGGGTCGCGTGCTTCCTTTATATATAACAAAAAAAGGGCTGCCCCGGTGTACAAACTTCTCTGCTTTGCGACGGTTGGAAAAGGGTCATTAAATGAATGCAGTCTTCTCTTTATTTTAGAAAGAGACTTATAACCTAAACCTGTGATCTTTCGGTCACAAAAAAATAACCTTACCAATTATTCCAAAACTTACTGCCTTATTATATATATAATATTGAATCGAAAATGGAAATTGTTACATTATGTTTTTATTCTTCTTGTCAAATATGACCATACACAATAAACAATTATACATACAGTGGATTTTACAATATTCATTCACGCTAAGAATATAAAGTGGGTAATATATATGTGTGTGTGTAAGTGTACGTAGTCAACATTAATGATAACTTGTACCATTCACATTTTAACTAGTAAATAAAAAAACTCAAATAATTTACCCGTTTAACAATAAAAATATTGAACCGTTCAATTTTTCAGTTTAATTTTTAACTTTTTATTTCGATTTATTATAAAAATTTTTATTGTTAAAATTCGATAAATTTATTAATTAATTGGTCAATTTTTATTAATTAATAAATTCTTATAAACCAAAATAAATCAATTAATTTTGATTTAACAATTTATTTTTTCAATTAAACTTCAAATGCTTTGATTGATAAGAACAATTTCTTTTAATCATATTTCAAATTTTTTAATTTTCAATCTTTACCCTATTTTTTGACAGTTTAGTATCGGTTGAATTTTTTACTAATATAATACAACAAATAGAAATAGAAAAACAAATAACAAAAGTTCTACGAAGGCAAAAGTTATAAAGTATCTATTTCAAGCATTCTATATAAGTTCAATTTTGGAGCTAAAAGCGAATTTTAAACTTCAATGTTTACATTAAAATACAGCTTGAACTCTAACGTTTCAAAGTATTCAATTTGAACTTTATCGTTTTCGAAACGTTCAAAAAAAAATCTTAAGTAGATGAAAATTTTGACATAACCATCTGTCAATTAATCTCGCTCTTCATGCTCTCACTCTTGTCTATGACTTTGCTACCAGTTGCATTGATTAGGGAGGAAGCTTCTACTTCATCTCATCTTGGTCCTCACATTTAAAGTCCACCAAGCTTCAGTGTCTTCGATGCAACAAGACACCACACCACCCTCACATAACAGGTTGAACTAGCTTTATTGTTCTCATATCAGCATTGAATAAAGAAATTCAACTAGTCGTTAACAGAGGTTGATTATAGACAATGGTGGTTTGCTTTTGGTTTTGTTTAGGATCACTTAAAGTCACGAATCTCTCTGCACGCTAAGAGGCCCGACTACCAACTATTCCTTCCAATTTGCTGGACTTTTTTTCCTGTTATATACCATTCTTATTGTTTTAACGTAATTTTTAGTATTGCTTTCTCCCTCTTTCTCTCACTCATGTTTTTTTTCGTTGCATCGTCTTGTTTTTCTCTTACGATATCATAGCTATTTACTTATACGCATCTCTGATTTATTTTGGTTTAATTAGTTGTGATCTGGTAAGGTTACTTTAGCAAATTTTTTTGTAATTCATAAACAATGTGCAATAACTAGGAAGGTTACTACAGAATAATTGTTGGTAATTCATAAACGCTATCCACTACCTCCAGTGTTCTCATAGCCACCTACCAATTCTACTCAGATTGTCATCCTACAGTGCTTTAGCGATAGCGTCAAGCTAATAAATGACATCCTAGGGCTCCAGCAACGTAATCCAGTTTTACTATCGATCATCTGTTGGTAAATTCTTCAAAATTCAGAAAAATTTTCCAAAATTGATAAGTCAGCAAAAGGTAACGATAAAGTATAAAAGGTAACTTAAGTTTTATTTTAAATCTTTTTCTTTTCCTTGTTGTCGTCCTTCTTTTTATAAGCGAGTGTAACATCCTCTAAATTTGTGCAAACACCTTTGATTTTTCTTTACTTAGTTATTTATTTATTTTATGACCTTTTAGGGACTTTATTTTTGACCCTGGTTGTCTAGTCTTGTGTTAGCTTGGAGCTATTTAAGGACTAGTCTTCTTTAGCTTGTGTTGGTCATTAAGATAAGAATGGTGACTTTGAATATTGATGATAGAGTAAGGTCAAGTCCTTTGATGAGTGTTGGGTCTAAGAGTAAAGAAGATGTTGACAGATTATGGATAGGTTTTTGGAATATCAAGACCCTTATGGGAAAGTCTTCAGAATTAGTAAAAATTTGAGACAAATATAAGATTCATATAGTGTTCATCTAGAAGACAAGGTGGATGGGGGCTAAGGAAAAAGAGATTAATGGGTTCAAATTGTAGTATTTAGGGTGTTCGAAAAGACAGAATAGGGTATGTATCTTAGTGGTCAGGGAACCTATAAAACATGTGGGGTGGGGGGCAGAGGAAGGGAGTGAAAAGGACAAATGATAGGATTATGTCCTTAAAAATTATGGTGAAGGGAGTTGTTTTAAATGTGGTATGTGTTTATGCACCTCAAGTAAAGTTAGACTAACAAATTACTCACCAGTTCTAGGAAGAGATAGATGAGATGATTTAACATATTCCTTATGATGAGAGCGTTACTCTAGGAGGCGACTTTAATGGTCATATAGGGACAACCTTAGTTGGATATTCATGGATTTATGGGGGTTTTGGGTATGATGAAATGAACAATAACGAGACTGCTTTCCTGGATTTCATAGTAGCAATTGAGTTAGTGATAGTCAACTCTTTTTTTAAGAAAAATGAGGGGCACCTAATGACTTTTATGAACAAAACCATGAAAACTAAAATTGACTAATTTTTCGTAAGGCAGAGTGATCGACATAATTGCAAGGATTACAAGGTGACACCTAATGCTTCATTATCAACCCAATATATATTGTTAGTTTGAGATCTTATTATTAAAGGCTGGAGGAAGAAGAGAAGGCATATGGGGTATAAGAAGATCAGATGGGAGAATCTGAAAAGGGATACGATGAAAAATTTTAAAGATAAAGTATTATATAGAGAATAATGGAAAGTGGAAGGATATGCAAACCAAATGTGGGAGAGAATAGCAACCCTTTTGTGGAATATAACTATAGGGACCTTGGTGATGAACCTTGGTGGATGTTCATGACGGGAAACTAATTTTTCATATTGGTGATGAACAAGTTGAGTTCAATATGAGAAATAAATTAAAGAATCCAAAGGAGGGAACTCATGCATGAAGATTGATTTAGTTGATGAGAGCATAAAAGAGCAATACGAGAGCCATAAAGAAGATGGTGATGATGAACATGTGAAAGATGATAAAGAGCTAAAGGTGGAGGAGTTAGGTGAAAAATTAAAACATGGATCATTAGTAAGGATGGAAGCACCAATGATACACTACATTGAGAAACCCCCTATTATAAAGTTAAAAACTAATAGGGACTAAAAAAAGAGAGTGATGGAGACAATGAGAAAGAGAATGAGAGCCGTTGAATTGAAAATTGTGGACATAAGAAGCATAAGTCCTAATGTGATGATGTACAGGGCCTTAACATTCAAAAAAGGAATTGGATGAAAAATTAAGTTGAAATAGTCAAGCTAGTGACCTTAAAATTAACATGTTATATCTTAGGTAGTCATTTTTGTAATTTTTTGTGCATTTGCTAGCTTATTTTTTTTAATGTTCTAGTGAGTTTGATTGATATATAAAGTGTGTCTAAATTCCTTCTCCGACGCCATCACCACCACATTTCTCATAAGTATTCTTGCCCTTGTTATTATTCCTTTTATTTTTGTTTGTTATATTTTGTTATATGTGTTAATTTTATTTGTGCGTCGTTTTTCATATTAAGGATAGTGTGTTGTTTAAGTGTGGGGGCATATATGCAATTATATATCATTTGTGTGTGACTTTGCATTTGCATTGTGTTAGTTTTTCTTATGTAACTGTTAGCATTGTGAAAATTTTTTATTGCATTGTTTATTTATGTGAATTTTTCAATGGCATGAAATTGAAAGGAATTAGCTTATCTATAAACATGATCATTTAAATTGTGAGGAAACATTAGATTGTGAAGTTTGTTTTTTAAGTGTTTTTAGGTGAATATGTGTATTGATTAGAATATTGTGCTTATTCTTTCATTTTATGACACTTGTTTGGATACACTTATAATTAAATTCATTTAAATTGGTAGGTATCATTAGTAGCCTTTCATAGGAGTGATTGACTAGGAAGAAATGATGTAGCTTAAGAAATAAATTAAAAAAAGTGTGTTGATAAACGTCCTATTCTACTGGACCATTGTGAAAAAAAATTGGGTTAATAATAGGGTTGATAGCCAATTGTAAGTTATGATATAGTTGAGTAATTGAGGGCATTACAACAAAAATATTTATTTTTGCATCAAAAGACTATAATGACACTATAGTTAAGCTTGATAAAATGCAATTAAGTTAAATAACCTGGAGACATTCATGATCAGGTGTTTGCCTTAACCTAAAAAGACTATGTCATTGTTCAATAAATTGTAAAATATGGTGTTGTCAATAAAAAGTGAACTTATTGATCTTCTTATTAAATGTAAAAGAATTCCATGAGGGGGTATTTAGTGATAGCCTACCTCTTTAATTCGTAAATGAGAATGAGTGCATGCTTACAAGTTCCATAGATGTATGAATAGGGTGTCAATATTTTGGTTGATATGCGTATTTAAATCAAAGCACTTAATCATAAATGGAAAAAGTTTGAGTGTTCTAACTTTTTGAGTGATTGATGTTTGTGGCTAAGTTAATTTCATGAGATTTGATGTCATTGTACCATTATTGCATTGCTGAATGATTGTGTGGTTATGTGTGTTTTGTGTTTTATTTGTATTGCGGTTTTATTTTTTCTTAGGGATAACCAAAGATCTAAGTGCGAGGAAGTTGCTAGGTGTAAATTATAGTGTGTTTTATAGGCTTTAGAGTGTGTTTTTAAGTGTCCTCTTAGGTGATAATCATGTGTTTAGGACATATATTTAAGTACTTCTTAGTGTTTTTGTGAGTTGTTTTTATCGTTGTTGATTAGGGTAAGAATGTGATCTTAATTATATGATTTAGAAGATGTTTAATGTGTTTGACCATAAGTAGAGATAGGAAAATTGAAGAAAAGATGGAGAAGAAGCATCAAAAAAAGATATAGCACAATCGTGCCAGATGCATGATCATCCAGGAGGTTTTGGTAAAGTCTCTGTCATGATTGTGTATCCCATGCACGATAATGACAAAGAGGTGGTGCAGGACGATGTACGATCGTGCAAATTCCATATTTTTCAGGTTGCGAGATTTTTATATTTTTGATAATTTGAGGCTATTTTTGGAATTAAAACAAGTGGGAAAACCCTAAACAGATTAAGCAATATTTAAGGAAAAGAAAAACTCAAAAGATGCGGCTAAAAAACACAAGAAGAAATCAAAGAGCAAAATCTTGAAGAAAACAAATTGTAGAATTCGACATCAAGGTAAAAAAGAGCAGACATCTAAAATTGAATTCATACTCTTTTCTTTAATTTCCTTATTCTTGTTGAATGTTAATGATCACTTAATTGAGATATATAATTACATATATGGATTTTTAAATTCCTTTTAGGAATTACTCTTATTTTTTTTGTTAAACTTTACATTCTTAATTTAATGAAATGTACTTGTGATGTTTATTTTTTAAGATTCAATTTAAATTGAGAGATTATATTGGATCATTTATGTTATGATGTGCAAAGAGAGATAGTGACCTCATAGATTAATAAATATTAAATTAATAGGCCATTGAAGAGAGATCTTAATTGTTTGTTAGTTACCCATATGTGTTTCAAATCCAATTGCACAGTTAGGAAGAGTCTTGATAGATCAAGAGGTCACAATTCAATTTCAATATATTTTAATTGGGATTACTTGATTGGATCTTAAAAAAGGGTTATCATAATTATTGGATATCGAGGGTCAAGTACTATTAGATGAAGAAGAAGAAGCAAAAACAAATAAGAATAGAAGTAATTCCTAGTTTTCATCATTAATCAATCAATCAATTCATTGTTTCTTATTCTATTGCTTAATTATGAAGTCTTAGTTTTTAGTTTAACTTTTTAGTGATTTATCTTATTATTTAGCTTAAACAAAGTTTACTAGAATTATTATGTGACTACTCTAATCCTTGTGGGATGATAATTTTTATGCTATACGATATGATTTGTATACTTGCAACAAAGAATGTTTTTCATTTAAAACTTCAACATTAATTAAATAAACTAAAAGGGTTGATTCTGTTAGAGACTTACGTCAAGTACGCACTTCAATAATGGAACAATCTAATATAAGAGGGAGATTGAAGAAAACTTTTTCATTTTTGAACTCTTGCATCCATAATTAATTAACTAATATCCTATCAAGTTTCCTTCTTAGGAACCATCTCCCCTGTTATTTGTTATTCCAAGTGAATTGGTTTCCTTTATAATTAAGATAAGTGGTCTCAATCCTACTTAAATAGGTTTTGAAATCATTGCAGGGAGATCATAAGCTTATTCCATCTTATGTTTTTCATGAGTATAAGGTGTAACTCAAGTCCCCAAGAAAGATCTACTGCTTATTCATACTTAGTCCTATAAGTTACAAGTACTTCTAAAGTTGAGTTCTTTGAAATTTAAGATTTGCTACATAGATGAAGTTGAAGCATAATTTTGTATTGCATTACTTAAGTTTACAATCAAGTGGATAATTTGATCATTCATTAACTAGCTAGACATCATATTCATTTTAGGATCATAACCCACCACTTTCCTCCTATTATAGTGATCCTTATAGTTTGTAACTACTGACAATAAATTTAGAAAGGACTAAATATTATCTCACCAATTTTTCTTTAATTTATTTTTCAAAAGGTCTACTATAAGTGGATTTATTTCTTACAAGTAATCAAAAAATACTACTATAAGTGGATTTATTTCTTACAAGTAATAAAAAAATACTTTTCGTTTGTTAAATTTATCAAGGACCCTCATATTCCAAGCAACTATTGATATGAAGTGGGGGTAGAGAGGCTTTTAGTTTTTTAAGCTTTTGCATTTCTACCAAATCTTCTTAATAGTGGTGCAAAGCTTCTTAAATTTGTCCCTAACTTTTCCTCTATTCCATATTCTACTAGTTAACTTGAACTTTCTTACATTCTTCCTAGTTTATTCAGCATCTTAGCATGAGTTAAGTCTACTTTCTCTACTTAGAAAAATTATTTCTTTTCTATTAAAATTCATCTTGAACGATACAATTGTTTTGAACGATACAATTGATTTTATCCTACAATCATCATCATGGTTGCCTTATTTTCTTTCTTAGGCTAAGGGTTTATTTAAGGTGCATTTGAGTTGTCTCCTTTATTGGTGCTTCCCACTAGTTCCTTATACTTACGCTTTGATAAATTTTTTAGTTACTATCCACTTAATTTTTTCCTTTGGTTTTGGAGTCTTCCACTAGTATGTAATTAAAACCTCATCCGCTCTTAATGAATCAAACTTACTTAGTCTCATTACCATTACAAATTTGGGACTCACTTTGAGTTTTCCACTTTAATGCACTCCTTTACATAACTAGTTCTACTTATAGTAATTGTGTCAGCATTTATATATATAGCTCTTCCTAAGGAGCTTTCCATGTAGCTTAACCCCCTAGTATTCTAATATTCCACAGAAATATTATGCAAGTGAATCTATAAGGGGATTATATTTAGCTTGGATATATAAAAATATATCCCTAATTTCCATTGATGAAGGAACATTGGTTTGTCAAAATACATAAACTATTGCAATGATTTAAGAGCATTAGGTTCATTGGTGAACTTGAAGAGGGATAAGTTTTTTTTACTGACCAACACTTTTTTTAGTCCTATATTGCTCTAGTTCTGATCAATCCATATCTTCCTTTTATTAAATGAAGGAATTTTGTCAATATAATTAAACTATGAAGCTTTATTTCTATCTTGCAGCACTAATCTTCAATATTTTTAAGGGAAGGGAGACAACAAATTTGTCACCAGTTTGTATAGTGATATACCTAATGGAACCGTGTGATGGAGGATATCCAACCATAAGAAACCAAGTCTTTTGTTGGTTTCAGGTGCAAAGGCAATCTTTATAGGTTTATAAGAGATATTGGGTTCTAAGAGGTTAAAATTGGAGGGAGGAGCAGTAGCAACAAATTTAATAGGATATAATTAGGTCAAAGATTTAATAGAAGCTACATATGGCACCATCGGGATGGTTAGGGGGACAACCTAGGAGGATGAGCTAAGGCTATAGGCCATCTTAGCCAAGGCAGAAGGCTAGGCAAGGGATGTCCTGCCCAGAAACATACCAAAGATGATAATAAAAATTTTAAAAAGTAAGGAAGGAAATGAAAAATTAGTTAAAAGATGAAACTTAGAATGAAACAAGTTTAGAGAGAGGGTAAAGAAAAAGAAAGCATCAAGTAAAGCTTAAGAAGAGTGATTAAAATTAATTGACTTATTCCTTATAGTAGTTGTGTGATTTCCTTATTCAAATTAGAATAATATTAAATTTAATTTTGAATTGTATATAAGCATATTTAATATTTTTTTGGCCTTCCCTCCTTAACTTGCTCCTTTCTTGACCTGAAAATCCATCTACTACCTACGTTATGCATACTACGCTATGTCCAGTTACTAACTCCAATCACTTCTTCCTCCTTCATACGCTAGTAACACAACCTCACGTCTTTTTATGTTATCATTCCTTCCTCTTATGCACATTCTGTAGATTTTTCTTATCCTTGGTTTAGTTGTGTTCCCCCAATGCTCATTACTATCTAGTTATTGTTATGGATCTGATTCCATCCCTCCCAACACTGGGTTTAAGTTCCCACCCTTTTTTTCTTACCCCTTTTAATCATAACCTTATTCAAACTCCCTAAAATTTTCCTCTTCTGTTATATTTTCATTCCCCCTTAACATAAGCCTTTCTTCCTTACGGTCAGAACCTAAAACTTAGCCTCTCAACAACCATGACGAGCTTCCTTCCTAAGTTGACAACCAAATACTAAAAATAAACCCTAAAAAGTTACCTCCTTTAGTAGCTAAACCTACAATCTACAAAACCTAGAAATAAGTTATTGAGAATACCTCACCATCTGCGAACTTCAATATTGTCCTCTAATGGTATCTTCGAAAGACAAAATATTAGTTGCCCCACATATTAACATTCTTATAGAGAGAGTAGAAAAATGGGAAAGCAACTTTATAGGGTTCTTCTGGGACTGTAGACCACTATATTAAGGTATTAACATTTAGGCCAAACACCAGTAGAATTATTTTACCTAGTAGAATGATTTTGTAGTGCTAAAAGTGATTCTCAATGATGATAATATGTTTCATTTCAGGTTTTCATCCTCTCTTTTAGCTTAAAAGGTAATGGAAGATGGTTCATGGCATTGCAACACTATGCGACTTATATTACAATCATAGAAGTTAGGAATTAAGCCCTATGATTTGTGGCAAAAACAAGTACCTATTTGGATTAATATGCATAACATACCTTTAGAGTACTGGACCAAAAGTCGTCTAAGTCATCTTATATAACATGCACAATGAATTTAACAGAAGCCCAAGGAAATGCAAATTTGAGGAACCATATTAAAGAGATATTGGATTACTGCAGTGATTTACAGTGGTGGATCTAAAAATGGAGGGATCATTCTTTACATGGAGCAACAAATAAGAAGCAAGGAATTTCATAAGTAAAAAATTAGAAAGGGGCTTGGTGAATGACATGTGGTTGGATAAGTTCCTAGATGGTAATGCATGTTTTAACAATCATGTACTATCTGATCACACTCTTATCTTAATCCAAAGGACGCTTGACTCTCAAATCAGAAAACACCCATTTCAATTTAACAATCATCTACAACAAATGAATGGTTTTGAGGATGTCATGATCAAGGGAATATAAAGCCTTATAAGAGGGAGAAAGTTATTCATACCTGTAATAAAGTTGTAGGTAGTCAAAAATAAGAAGCTTAATTCTAGTCAGACTCTACATACTCAAAAGGTAGTCAATGTAGCAAGAAATAAACTAGAGCATTATATGGTAACTCTCAATGCAAGGTGTTATAAGAAAGAGAAAAACAAGCCTTGTAACATTATAACAATAAGGTAGAAATTAGCTCTCCATAAGTAAAGATCAAGAGTGCTATGGATGAAACAAGGAGAAGTGAGCACTCAAAATTTTCACTGGTCCATATAAATAAGGAAAAATAATAAGAAAATTTCACCCCTAGTAAAGGACAATAGGGAAGAACTTTATTCTCTCTAAAACTCAACAAGGCTATATAGATTTAATGTAAATTGTTTCTAAAATATATAGAGTCACATAAGGGTAATGGTGACAAAGGTAGTGCAAGAGTTTTTTAAGGAGGGAAGAATGTTACAGGAACTCAACAAGACCTACATAACACTCATTCCAAAGGTATATTCTCCTAACTCTATGAAAGGCTATAGATAATTTCATATTGCAACATGGTATAGAAAGTAATTTCCGAAATCTTAGACAAAAGATTAAAACTAATGTTGAGTCACCTAGTTGATCTATCCTAAGGAGTTTACATCTAAGGGAGATCAATAGGGGACAACATGCTATTAGTTTAAGAGTTGTTTAAAAGCTACTCAAAGAAAAACTGTCACAAGAATTATGCATTAAAAATTGGAATCTAATAAGCTAAAGGCTCTCTTGATTGAATCTTTTTAGTTAACATCTAATAGGCCCTGAACTTCTCTAGTTTCATACAGTGGATCAATCAGTTCATCACTACTGTAGGATGCTCATCAATAGAGAACCTTTCAGATTGATTAAGGGCCTGTTTGGTTGGATGTTAATTAATGGAACGGAAGGGAACGGAATGAAACGGAAAGGAATGGTTTATAATGGAATGGAATGTAATATAGTGATACATTGTTTGGGAAGGATGGAAGTGTTCATAACGTAATGTAATGAAATGTTGTTTGGATGATAGATAGAATGGAATGGAATGTATAATAAATGACTATTATACCCCTTATATTAAAATGACTATTCCTGAAAGTTTATTATTTTATTATTAATTATATAAAAATATTATTATTAATTATTTAATAAATTAAATTAAATTAAATTATATTATATTCTATATGATTTATATTTAAAAATAATTTATTTATATAGAAATATATACAAA
>JANZXR010000171.1:27594900-27634004 GCA_027575705.1 Erythroxylum echinodendron
ACTTTAAAATTTTTGTAAATTGAAATCATTTAGTGACGATTTACAAATTTGTTACCAATTGCAAACATTCAATGACGTTTTACGTAATTCGTCACTGCATGTTGGACATTTTGCGACGATTACAAAAATGTCGTCGCTGAATACTGGACATTTAGTGACACTTAGAAAAATCGTCGTTCAATGCTAAACATTTAACGATGTTTTATGTAATTCGTCACTGTACATCGGACATTTTGCGACGATTACAAAAATGGCATCGCTGAATATTGGACATTTAGTGGCGCTTAGATAAATCGTTGCAGAATGCTAAAGTTTTTACAACTAAAGGAAATGTTCGTCGCAAAATATGTACTCTTCTTAGTGACGCTAATGCATATCCTCGTGAAATGTACAACATATTTAGTGACGATTGATATAATTCGTCACAAAAGAAAGTGTTTGGCAATGAATAGCATTTTTCGTCACCAAATATTTACCAATTGTCGACTATTAATTATATTCGTCGCTAAATAATATGTAATCATCAATTATTGATTTTTACATCAGTAAATGGCAAGTTTTAGTGACTGAATTCTTTTTTTGGTTGCAATATGTTCTGTTTTTGCAACGAAAATGGTTTCATCGCCAATAAGTTCGTCGTCAAATAGCCCGTTTGTTGTAGTGTAGGTAAGAGATTACTACTAAAGTAGTCTCCAGTAATGTACATAACTTTTCAATTTTGTATAAAATCTTCTGATTTACCAAAAAAAAGCATAGTGCAAGCAAAGAAAATGTGTACTTTGCAACAAGTGAATAAGTTGAAGTGAATGGGAGAAATATTGAGAAATGGAGGTGGTTATAAAGAGAGAGGTGGGTTATAGGAGAGAAAAGGAAGCACATCAGTCCATTATTTTCACCTATCAGAAGCCAATTAGTGCCTACCACAACTCTACACTAACCGATTGACTCAGCCCTAAATTACATTAACCATGTATGAATTGAAAACATAATTACCTGGAGAAGAAGAACCTTTTTAAATAGGTAGAACAAACGTCATCAATTGGTGGAGAAAACACAAGGATACTATAGTTCAACATGAAGATAAGATTCAGTACCTAGAACACGAAAGCAGAAGAGGAATACAACAAACATAGAAGACAAAGACTCTGGAGCTGTTAGAACTCAAAGATAAATGAAGAAAAACCAGAGAGAAGATCAGTGTCTTTAAGTTATAAACCTCGAGAAAACGACATCGTTTAATTGGAAGAAATAACGTCATTTTCATTATTTTTATATTCTTCTGCTTTTTGCTACGAATATGCTTTCATATCTAAAGGTTTTTAACCACGAAATATTTTTTGTAGCTAAAACAGAAGTGTGTTCTCAATTTGAGCTACAAAAAATATTTCGTAGTTAAAAACCTTTTGCTACAAAATTAAGTTCACAGGTAAAAGTATCATCATATCTGATTAGCCATGAATATAAAACATAGCTGATTCTAATCATAGCTAATAGTTTAAAAAAATCCTTAAAATATTTGAAGTTGGAGGTACTGTTTCAATAAATTATGATTTTGAAATTTTGTAGCTAAATTAGTGACTTTTAGCTATGAAATTCAAATCATAGCAAAAAAAAAAAAAAAGTAGCCAACAGTCCTGTATTTTGTAGTGTTTGTTCTTATAATGAAAGTTTCCATTAATATATTCTTTTAGTGTTTATTTAATAATTTCATTAATATATTAATTTAAAGGACTAAAATTTTCATTTGATATATACTATAAGTTACAATTGAAATTTAATGTTTTCATTAGTACTAAGTCCCAATTAAAGTTAAAATTATTTATTTTCACAGAGTTTAATTGAGCACTTTAAATTTTAAAAATCATGTTAGAAGTAAATGTTAACATTTTATTTCATATATTTGTGTTTTAATGTATCACGTGGTTTCATGTACATATAGTACTATTCTACAACGAAGTACTTTAAAAAGGTAACAGTTACAACAAACAAGCCACCTAACGTTCTTTTGGTTAAAAACTCACCTTCCCTTCAAGAATTGTTTTTCCTGTTAAGAGAGACGCGGTAGAGGTACCAACTTAGAAGAAATTTGCAATTATAGCAAATTTTCAATCCAAGGCGTTCAGCTCCAGACTGTCATTTCCTCAGGTTTTATGTAAATAAATATTTCTGTTTACAAGTTGTGTAGATACTAATATAATTGAAACGATTCAACACCTTAAGTAAAATAAAGCAAAATCATATGGAGGAGCCTATGCAGGAGATTAGAGAGCCTCTCTGTAAGTCTTATCAATCATTCCCAATCTGAATTCTCAAAAAAAAAATCATTCCCAATCTGGAACTCATATGCATCAACATTAAAAAGTTAATATCTTTCACGTCATTTCCTTGTAATTTTGCGCAGTGTCGAAGGGTGGGAAACACAAAGATGACTATAAGCTTCCATCATCATCAACAACACCAGAAGCTGGAATTATTCATGAAGATGAAGAGAATTCACCAGTTAGACAGGTTGCACTTACAGTGCCCACATCCGATGATACTTCTCTGCCCGTCCTCACTTTTAGAATGTGGGTGCTGGGAACGGTCTCGTGTATTTTACTGTCGTTTCTCAACCAGTTCTTTTGGTACCGCACAGAACCTCTCTCAATTACGGCCATCTCTGCGCAGATAGCTGTGGTTCCTCTCGGCCAACTAATGGCTTCCAAAATTACAGACCGCGTGTTCTTCAAAGGCACACGTTACGAGTTCACTTTGAATCCTGGACCTTTCAACGTGAAAGAGCACGTACTGATTACCATCTTTGCCAACTCTGGAGCTGGCAGTGTTTATGCCATTCATGTTGTGACTGTTGTGAAGGTGTTCTACAAGAAACACATCACATTCTTTGTCTCACTGATTGTTGTCCTCACAACCCAGGTTGGCTTTAGTTTGTCTTTACTACAATATGATGGTTGTTTTCTTTCCCACTTCATTTTTATCTGCCTTTTCTTTGATGAACTGATGCCTAAGTTGGTGCTGAACGATGGTTTTGAATGTTAGGTGTTGGGTTTTGGGTGGGCCGGAATATTTCGGAGGTACCTGGTGGAACCAGCGGCTATGTGGTGGCCAGCAAATCTGGTCCAAGTTTCGCTGTTCAGGTTCTGTTTTTCCAAGTTACAAGTATTATTTTTCTTCTTTCTTTTTTAATTCTAAAGGTAGTTAATTTCTAAGCACTTTTATTGTCTGCTTGTAATCTTTTATTTTTTTTGCTGAAATACCATATGTTATGGCGGCCAAAATGTTGGTGATGAGCCTTTGACTTGTTGGTACGTCTTTGTCTTTGCTCATCAGTTTTCCGTGGTTAGGTTATGCATCCTTTTGGTCAATGCTTACTTAGCTAAATTTAAAATAGACCCAATTAACCAAAAAATTGTTCGCATGTTTAATTTAACTGTTGTTTCATTTTTTAAAAATTAAATAAAGATTAATTGATTACTTTTACATTTTATTTAAATAAAATTTGCTTGAACTTCTAAGTAAGGTCATTGGCACAAGTACTTATAGAGCAGTAATTTAGCATTTTTAAAGGAAAAAATTGATTGGTCACACTGGATTGAGTGTTATTTTACTCTATAATTTGAGAAAAATTGATTGGTCACACTGGATTGAGTGTTATTTTACCCTATAATTTGAGAATTTGTGTACGCTCATTGCCATTAGGTAAGGCTTATAATTTCTACCTATTTACTATTTATCACTTATTTTTAAAAATATCTCTGACCTTGTTTTTAATTTTAGTTGATTGTTTTGTTGATAGTATATATTTTGATTTTGATAATAATGAAATCAAATTGGAAACCTTTCTCTAAGCTACACGTGTTGCCATGCATTGGCTTTTCTGTTCATTTATTTTCTTGGTACATATAATGATGGGACCAGAGACATGATTAAATTAAATATTGTTCTTGGAGACGTGACCAAACAATTAATTTGGATGGACAGGGCTTTGCATGAGAAAGAAGAAAGGCCTAGAGGTGGTGTCACTCGAACCCAATTCTTCATTATCGCTTTTTTATGCAGCTTTGCCTACTATGTCTTCCCAGGGTACCTTTTCCAAATGCTAACTTCACTGTCTTGGATATGCTGGATTTTTCCTAAATCTGTCCTAGCACAACAACTTGGTTCGGGCCTTTATGGTCTCGGAATTGGTGCTTTTGGGATTGATTGGTCCACTATATCCTCCTACCTTGGCAGCCCGTTAGCAAGCCCTTGGTTTGCCACAGCTAATGTTGCCGCAGGATTTATCTTTGTTATGTACATTTTGACTCCATTATGCTATTGGCTTAATGTCTTCAAGGCCAAAACTTTCCCTATTTTCTCTGATTCTCTCTTCACTTCATCCGGTCATAAATACAACATTTCGGCCATTATTAGTTCTGATTTTCACCTTGACATTGCTGCTTATGATCGGGAAGGGCGTCTCTACCTTAGCACATTCTTTGCGATGACTTATGGTGTAGGTTTTGCCGCACTTACTGCGACTGTAGTCCATGTTGCTTTGTTTCACGGAAGGTAATTATGTCTAAAATTGGCCATGTGATTTTGGAGACACAAGGTAACTTGGTTTTTGTTAATTTTCAGGGAGATATGGGATCAAACGAAAGCTAGTTTTCACGAGAAAACAGTAGATATACACACAAGGCTAATGCGGAAATATAGGCACGTACCAGAGTGGTGGTTTGTGTGCATTCTTTTGGCTAACATTGCGATCACTACCTTTGCCTGTGAGTACTACAATGACCAGCTTCAATTACCATGGTGGGGTGTCTTATTAGCTTGTGGAATTGCCATTCTATTTACCCTTCCTATCGGCATTATCACTGCCATCACGAATCAGGTAAGTTATCTCTATTGCTCTTATAAAATCGTATAGTTCTAGCTATTCCTTTCCTACTTGAAACAATGGTTTGCCAAGTTCAATGACATTAGCAACTGATAATTTATTGGTTTCTTTGATTTATTCGCTCTCTGTTATTTACTATTTACAGACACCTGGCCTGAACATTATCACGGAGTACATAATTGGGTATATCTACCCAGGTTATCCAGTAGCAAACATGTGCTTCAAGGTGTATGGTTACATAAGTATGACACAAGCGATCACTTTCTTGCAAGACTTTAAACTTGGTCACTATATGAAAATTCCTCCCAGAACAATGTTCATGGCACAGGTCAGTTTTACTTCCAGATTGTAATTTCTCTCTATACTTTATTTATGTTCATAACAACATTAATGGTTGTTGAACTTGTGCTTAATTAGGTTGTGGGAACAGTCATAGCCTGTTTGACCTACTTGATCACTGCTTGGTGGCTGATGGAAACTATCCCTAACATCTGTGACACAACAGCCTCGAACAGTGTGTGGACTTGTCCAGCTGATACTGTTTTCTACGACGCTTCTGTTATCTGGGGTCTAATTGGACCACGAAGAATCTTCGGAGAACTAGGCTACTACGCAGCAGTGAATTGGTTCTTCCTAGGAGGAGCAATTGCACCAATCCTAGTATGGCTAGCTGCCAAGGCCTTTCCGCAACAAGAGTGGATTAGACTCATTAACATGCCTGTATTGATAGGTGCAACAGGAAATATGCCACCAGCTACTGCAGTTAACTACAGCACTTGGATCGTCATCGGTTTCCTCTCAGGTTATGTTGTGTATAGGTACAGACCAGATTTGTGGCAAAGATATAATTATGTTCTGTCTGGTTCACTAGATGCCGGACTCGCCTTTATGGGCGTGCTAATCTATCTTTGCTTAGGATTAGAAAATATAAGTCTTAGCTGGTGGGGGAATGACCTTGATGGGTGTCCATTGGCTTCTTGCCCGACAGCTAAAGGAGTTTCTGTCAAAGGCTGCCCTGTCTTCAGTTAGAGACACATAAAATAATGATTGCACATAGAATCATTTATTTCTTACCCTCATGTTCTGTTAAGGGTAAGTGATATGATTCATATGAAAGTGAAATATGTTGCACAATTCCTTCTTCTAAATTAAAAATAAACGAGGGGATGAAATTTAAAATTCGACAACCTTTTTACTGTTATAATTTTTTTATGAAAATTGAACAAATTAATTGAAATAAACAGGAATTTAGAGGTGAGATGATTAGCATCCACTTATATAAGGAAGGAAAATAAGTTAAGCAAAATCCCTCGTAAGACAAGTATGATAATGATAAAACTAGAACCTAGCAACAACAATATATCCAGGAAAGTCAAAGCTTTCATCTTCTTTTATAACTGCTTGTTTGAGGTTTCAATCTATTATTTTAGCGAGGAAACCTTCCCCCACTAACTGAAATTGCTATCTAACATATAATCAATTAGTTTATATATATTTTTAAAGAGTTAGATAAAGAATTATGTGAGTTCTTGATCATCCTTTATCAGCATAAATATGTTGGAAAATTAGGTCAGGATTTGATTCCAACTACAATGGAATAATCACGAAAATTTTTCATATTTTAGTCTCCCGAAAACTAGATCAATTTAATTCTATAAAATGATTAATACAAATTATAATAAAGCAGAATCTTAATTTGTTCCTTATTTCGAAGCTTGATCCTTTTCTAGTTGTATCCTTCGAACCATTTTTGAAATTGATCCCTCTCAACCACTGTAACCGCACAAATATTCAACCTCTAATGGTATCTACAAAACAGGTTGAGAGAACTTTGTAACTCTTATAGAAAGGGTTAAACAAGAAGTGTTAGCTTCATTAAAGCTTAAGTTTATTTATAATAAGTTTTGGAAGTTTTATTAATTTAATTGAAATTAAATTCTAATTTCAATTAAACATTAATTAGAATTACAAATAATTCTAATTAAATATCAATTATGCCCAAATAAGATTCAATATCTCATATTGATCCTTAGTTATTAAATATCTCATATTTAATCATAAGATTTATCAAACTTTACAATCAATTCCAACTTGATTAAAAAAACTTGGCTCTATTCAACTCATTCTATATATAAGATTGATATGTGCTTAATTGCTAATATATTGAATCCATTACACTTAGTGGATAACGCCTCAAAATGCTTATGACACTCACTTTAGTTCATGTTTGATTTTAGTTACAATTTGGAAGCGTAATAACTAAAGTGAACCGAAAGCATTCTCGTTAAGCCAACTTCTTGAGATTCATACACTATTATATTCATAGAGCAAAAAGAAGAAGAAGATTAAAAGAAGAAAAAAATGAAAAATGAATGAAGAAAAAGGAAGGAGACTCATAGCCATATAATTAATTTGGCATAGCCGTGAGCATTAACTCACGACCATGCCAAATTGTCACAGCCGTGAGCATTAACTCATGGCTGTGCAACGTGTCTCACGAGTGTGTGTTGTGCCCAAATAACTTTTAAAAATACCTAGGCTATCCTACTCGCAAGTATATGAGGTAGTTGTAGTGATTACTCAGGGTTGTCTCCCTCGGAGGTAAAATTGGTCCACTTAAATTAACCTTAAACAAAAGAAAAAATAAATACAGATGCAGTCCTAAACATTCTGTGCCTATATATTGAGTGAAGACTTTAAAGAAAATAACAAGATAGATTGAAAATTGAATAGAATCAACTAGAATCAAAGACAAATAGATTAATTGAAATAGAAGACTCTTGAGAATTAATTTCGCTAATTTAATCTCCTATGCATGATTAAGGGAAATGATTAGATAGTTGTCTTACAAAAATTAACAGTTGGGTTTTAAATAAACTCGAATAATGAACTAATCTAACTTTCCTATTCAACAAGTTATTATTCGAATTAGTTATGAAAACCTGACTACTAATTACAACTTAAGTTAACATATTTCTAGTTCTTAACCTAAGCGCCTATAGTTTTTCATTCCATATTAAACTTCTTCTCTTGATCCTTCGTTTAATACTAAATGATGCAAAGTTTAGTCATGCTATTACATCCATTCAGTTCAGAAACCACAACAATAAATAAGATAACAAAACCATAACTCAATCATGCATAGTCGACTAAAATAGGTACATTAATTCTCAAGAAAAAAAATCATCCCATCATAGAAATCATAAGATTCATCATCTTCAAATATTTCAATCCCATCTTCATTAGTATAAGTGAAGTATTTAAGCAACAAACCAAGTAAATAACTAAATGAACTATGTAAAGAAAACAAGTAACAATCGGCTAAGCTAGAAAAATAACAAGTTCAGTAAATAACAAGAAACAATGCAATAGATGAATAACAAAGCAAGCAAATAGGGATTGAGTGAGTGAGACGTAGTGGTCTCCCACCCCCCTCAAGTTCCCGCATTAGCTCTCACCTTCTACTTTAGCTTGTTCTCACCAGATGGTCGAAGGCTTCCTCTGCTTCTAACTCTCTGCTATGTTTCTCTCTTCTTCACTGACTCTCTCTATTTCTTCTCTCGACTTCCCTTCTTTCTCTCTATCTCTTCTTTTCCCGAATGAAGGTGTATACAAGGTGAATGAATGATTGATAAGCTGCCACCCTCTATTCCCTTTCTATTTGTAGTATGACTCTAGGTTTAGGGTTTTAAGCCGTCACCCTTACACATGACATGTGATAAGTTGATGAATTAAAAAAAACAAATAGGTCACGGGGATGACAAGTTAAGTCACCCATGAGGGCACTTGTCATGGTATCGATAAGTTAAGTCACCACCGTAACTAACACCAAAATGTTACTCATGGTGGTGAAAAGTTATGTCACCACCATGACTAACATTTAATAATTAGTTACAGTGGTGACACTTGTTACCACTTTTCTTATTGTTTCTTTTATTTCTCTTTTCATGCAAACATTATGTAACTTTCCCTTCAATATTTATGTAAAATTTACAAAATAATCTAATCAACATTCGTGTAATATTCACACAATTTTCAATCAATTTATCTCACATTTGGATCAAAACACAAGTATTTATAACCAAAATAAAGATATGAAAGCAATTAAAAGCAATAGAAACTAGACACAACACTGTGAGGCACCACTTATGGCCGTGAGACACACTCACACCTGTGAGAAACCAGTCACGCTAGTGACTTCTATTCAACCTGTCCATTTTAACTTAGAATTTTACTATATAAGGAATATGTTGTGATGGTCGAAAGGCATCTTTGATTTTATTCTTTGTTATTTTGGGTTTTAGAGAAAAAGAACAAAAGGCGGACATAAGCATTTTTCTTCATTTCTCTCTTCAGTCTTCAACAAGATAGAAAGATTTCATGGTTACTTAAGACAGACAGGTTTCATGGTTACTTCTTAAAGATTGATGGAGAAGATGGAGGAGTAACCTCCCAACACCTGTTCGAAGAAGAAATCGAAGCGAGAGTCATGGTTAAGCTCATCTCATCTTGTTTAATGTTGAATCTTTCTTTTTGGATTGTTATCATTGTTTTGTGTTAATTAAATTAGGTTTTGTAAAGATAATCTTAATGCATTCATTGGATTATTTTATTATGAACCCATTGTAAGAATATTGAATATAATTCGTAATCCTTATATTTGACATTCGTGAGTATCCATTGACAAACTTAGATCGTTATAAACAACATAACTTAGGTTAGATAACCCGAACGTATGAGGTTACTATAACACACCAATACTATAGAGCATACGCCAGAACATCCATAGGACATTCAAAAACACATACCCTATGAAAATGGGATGTTAGAGCAATCACATTAACTTATTATGGAATCGTATAGAATATGAGTAGTTTAAAGGTTATCATTTCATTCAAAAACGTAACTTACATTTTAGCATTACATTTCATAATACATATATTTACATTACTAAAACATCTGAGAGTTTAATACTCTTTTACAAAATGTTCTACATGAAATGAAAAACTAAATAAACACAATCTACTAGACTCCTCAAATATCGGCTGACCAAACCTTTAAACCATTATTGTTTCCCACAATTGATAATACAAGACTTCTACCATATTGCCTTAAGACCTAAATCTCCTTTGTAATTGAAAATTAATATTGTCATTTGTTGAGTTTGTAAACTCAGTGAGTGAACCATTATCGATGTGCTCACTCATATCAAAACACAAAGACAATTCACATTCAAATTCACAAACAAATCATATCATCAAATATTGAATATTTCATCACATTTTATCATGCTTTAATAAGTACAACTTGTATACAATATTTTGAATCATTATTTCAGAACAATCCAATAATTCAATTTAATCGTTTATATGATACATATTAAGTTGTATATACAAATGCATATGTGATATATTCATTTTTACTTTGTTGTGACCAAGCACCTATTTACTGCCCCGTATTTATTGTAGATACCAGGCTCATTTCATTTACTGTCCCATACCCATTGTGAATACTGGGCTCATTAATAACTGAGCCTATGGCTCTTTGTGCATATTTATGAGCTTTAAGCAATTTTTTACTGGTCATTCTGGTCATAACTCCTTTATCTGATCATGCTTTTAAATATGATGCATCATTCCGTATGCCATGTCTCATTACCTTTCATTCCTATGAGCTTCTGTCACATGTATCAAATTCGTTGGATCTAAGTCTGGCAATTAACTTTCAATTGCTCACATTTTGTTTTTAGCATACAAATCAGATATAAACACATATAATTTAGTTTACACAATTTCCATATTCACATACAATTAGAAAACACTTCTAATTTAATTCCCTAATATTGAACTCCTTAGACCATCAATGTCCAGAATTATCACAATCATATCAATAACAGTTTAATATCTAAATATTAATTAAAAAAAATTCAGTCATAGTGTGGAAATATCTAGGTTAACTCACAGTACACTATCGATAAGCTATTGCCTTGATGATCTGATAATGTATGGATGTTGATGATCAACTGGTGCTTCTTTAGTCACGCAATACACAAATATTTTATCCATTACTAAGTTGATCAATCATATGATTATTCACTCATGCATATGTATATGTGTCATGTTCAATGCATGCTCAATTTACTTTCCCTAGTATGTATCCTCATTTACAAATCTTAACCATTCATACATCATAGCTTGGATATAACTAGTTTGCAATTTAGGATTATACCTTAAGTAAACTTAATTATTCTAAATTCATCAACCATACATTTACCAACCCTTTTCTATATATTCACACAATTCCCAATTCTCATTCATTCAATCCTAATGCATTATTCATATTCTTTGGATCACATTTATATTCATAAAAACACCTTCATTCCTTTAACACTCATAAATTCCAAATTTAGATACATTGATAGCAAACAATCCTTTCCTTAAGTTATAACATCAATTAACAACTTAAACTTACCAAACACTTAGCCAACTTATCCGACATCAAACTAGGTTCATTTTAAGCCTCAATTAAGTCCAAATGCACCAAAGTAAATTGAATTATCCTTAGTTAATTAAATAATCACACAAAACAACATTTTCTTCACTTTAAGATATTTCCCACGATCGTGTATGCAGCTCCTACGATCATGGGATGAGTGAGCCGAAAGTTCACATCCAATTCCTTCAATTTTTTTCTAGCTTTTAACATCTTAATACCAAATTCAAAACATCCTCTTAATAGTCCATTAAATATACCTCAATTATACCTTAATTATACTCTAATTCTTCATCAATTTCATCTCCAATTTCATCTTAAAAATTATTCAATTGATACCTCGTATACTATTGTCTTTTAGACATTAAAAACCAAAACAAAAATTATCATTCACTATTATAAATGTAATCCTAGTTCTTACCCTATTTAAGAACACTACATTAGCACCTTTCTTTAGCATAAATTCACCTTCGTTATACTTCAAATCCCAATCTAATTAATCCATATTACAACCTATAACCTATGTTTTTATACATCAAGAAAAAAGCATAAAAGTATCCAAGTTCATCCAAAATATTCCGGCACACTACAACATTAGCATCATATACAATCCATCCCAATTCAATAATCATTATCATTTTATCACAATATGCCAAAAATATTAGATTTCCATTTACTTGTTAAGCTCAAATTCCTATTCAATACTTCAAGTCTAGTTTTCCTTCATGTATACAAGATCATCTCAAATACAAGATTCAAGATCATCTCAAATACAAGATGGAAGTAGGTTGGTTTTCAGCAACAAGAAAACAATAGGATAGAAAATAGCAGATTATAGCATTATTGATGCAGAATTTTGTGACAATTTTGGAGTGGTAATTAGCATAATTGAGGAAACTTTTAAAGATATGGGAGTTTAAGTATTTTCAGTAGAGAGGAAGAATGAAGACAATAGAAACAATTTCTACATTAGCTTAGTTCAACTAGGTGCAAGGTGTCTCTCGTCAACAATGGCATTTATCACTAGGCATGTAAGCAACTTGTCCTCTAGATAAGATGCCATATGTCACCTAATTAATAGTCCATTTGTCACTCAATAATTTCTACCATTTTTCAATTAATTACCCATGCCAAATGTCACTCATTTATCTATGCCATTTGTCACTTATTTCATAGGCTTAGTCATCCTAATTTTTCATGTGTCAATTTGTCTTGCCACTTGGCATTTTTCCTAATCCAAATGTACATATTAATTCATCAATTTTCCAATTGTAACAATCAATTCCAAATTTACTGCTTGTAATCAATCAAATAAAAATTTAAGACATAACAATACATAATTTACATCATATCATTGTAAACCTTTCATACCTCGGAACATGTCAATTGAGTGCGTAAACTATCTTTGTATTATGCGTAAAATCATAATCCATGTGTGCATGCAAATATTATGCATGTGAATGAAATGCATTTTATAAATTCTCAATGCTATTACTCTTGTGCAATGGACTAGGGTCCTAACCTTAGTACGTTTTGGAAACCTACTATTACAGTTACTGCCTATATAAATCCAATTTTCACTTCTTAATGTTGCTACCCAGTTGAATCTAGAGATCGTATTCTAGGTTATTCGGTAGTTAGGTCTAATTAATGAGTGTCTGTTACTTAAACACAACCTAAGGGGAAACCAAGATTAGCTGAGTGTATTGTTAGTTCATAATCAATAGTTTAAAGAGAGAAATGAAAACATTAGAATGATGGGAGAAATGATCCTAGAATCGGACTTTACACATATTCGACACTTTTGTCATTTTCAATTGTTTTCTATAATTTGTTTCAGCTAGTTTAATTTTACTTTATTTTCTCAATTACATAAAACCCAAAACTCCCCCTTTTATTTCCTTTGCATCAATTATTTTGATTACGAGAATTAACTGAATATTCCTTAAGGATATGATCTCGCATCATCACATCTATAAATTTTTATTGTGCAGAGTTAGGTACGTTTTCAGAGATTCATTAGATTTCCAAATATGTTGACAATGATTATAAATTATAATTCTAGTTTATAATTAAGTTTAGATAAATTAAAACTCCTTTTAATTTATCTTTAATTCTCCAATTAAAAAATTTATAATCATTGATCAAGATTGACATCTAGCAACGTATTATGACTACCAAAATATTTAGGATTATTAAAGTAGTTTTGACTAACCTAGTTGTGTGTGATTTTGTCGTATAGTTTAATCCTTTCATTAACCAATATTTTGATTAGATATAGAGCATGAAATTAATATCTACTCTATTTTAGGTCCAATCAAATTAGTTCTTAGCCATTACTTATTAATTCGGTTAATGACATTTGTAAACTATTTACAAAATGTCATTCTACCTTGGCCAACGATTTTTCGAATGAGTACTAATCAAGAACAATGGAAAATTCTCCCTAATTACTTTTAGGGGATGAATCCTATCCTGATCACTCAGCTACCTCCATATAGTTTAAGCTACATCCAATGACTATTGATTAAATGACCTATAATTAAATAGATCATAAGTAGTATAAAAACATAGTGATTCCTATACAAAATAACTTTGATGCATTCAATTCAAACTGATCGATTATACAATCATCACAATGAGAATTCTATAGAGATACAAGTAATGTTCTAAATGGATTTCTCATATCAGGTCTTTTCAATGAACTTATTCTCTAAAAAGCACCCATACATTTTTTTAAGTATCTCAATACTTTAGCCTATAATATTAACTACTTCCTTCATAAGGAAAAAATAATGTGTTCTAGTTTTTTGTGTTCTAGTTTTATTTACAATGTACAATGTACAACGTACAATTATCCCATGGACTTTATCACATACATCTAAACATATACAAGACAAAAAATGCCTTAAAATAATTGTCACTAAACTATAACCAAACCGATTGCCTGTAGGGCATAAACCAACAAAATGTGGATTCCATGTAGTGTTGCATAAGTGTAAACTTCTTGCTAAATACAATCGATAAACCACTTTTAGAGGAAAAATGATTGTGAGATTCAACTTCTTATAAGCATAGGGAGTGTTAGTATCCATGTAGTTCTTTATATATTCAGTTCTAGGTTTATGTTGCAATAAAACCCATAATATGAAGCTAACTTTTGAGTATAAAATTTTAACCAAATAAGTTTATACCAATTAGCTTTAGGGTAAAGAGTGAAAAGCTTCCATCTTAGTGAATTAGTGCAGTCATTAGATGGGTGAGTAAACCAGAGAATAATGTTCATATGAGTGTTTTACAGACTGATAGGAAATGCTTTCTATGATAAGATATAGGGATCTTTAATTTAATGAACACACCCAATTCCCTATAATGATTGTAGTTTTATAATTAAGGGAAATAGGAACCTTTTGTACTTTGTGGTAAAAGATCTCATAGGGAATGCTTTTTATCATTAGATATGGGGATCTTTAATTTAAGGGACACACTCAATTCCCTATAATGATTGTAGCTTTATAATTAAGGGCAATAGGAACCTCTTGTAGCTTTATAATTAAGGGTAATAGGAACCTCTTGTAGCTTTATAATTAAGGGCAATAGGCCCATTGACATTCCTACTTAATATGAGTGAGCTAAACATTGTTAACTACATTTGAAAAATTATTATCATTACCAAGGAAATTATAAAACTTAAAAGGAGCTTGATTTTTGGAGGATCCAAACCTAATGAGATTAGCTTTTATTAATAATATTCTTTATATTTTTAAAAATTGAAAGGATTTCATTATAACTATTTTGGATAATGTATCTTCTTCTACTTTCTTTATTTTATTTTTTGAAAGGACAATCATGGATGTAGCGATTAAGTTAGTTAGGTGCTTTGCACTAACTACATAGAGGGACTGTTAATTCGTGGATGTTATATCTCTCCATCTATCTAATTTATAAATTTTGCTATTGCTAATCTATTACTTACAACTAAGTTAGTTGTATGTTTCATTAGCAAGTAATACAATAATAACCAAGAGTCAATCTTTTAAGGAAGTGGTATAGATTAGAAAGCTCAAAACTACTAGCTAGTTTAAACCAAATAAATAAAATAGAGATTTTAATAAATATTGATTGCATAAATACAAAATAAAACAAAACTTAAATAGGGAGTTAAAAGAATTAATAACAAAGCAATTTATCAAAATAGAATTCAGTTAAATATTGATGTTTAGGTAAGTACTTGTCCTAGTATTACTCTTGATTTCATTAATCGAATAATATATAAAGAATATATTTACTTAGATTGGCATGATCTACCAAAAATTAAAATTCACTATATTTAACTAAACCTATTTACTCTCCATTTAGTTAATAGGTACCTCCACTAAGATAAAGCAACTTTGAATGAAAGAATTTGTCTTAATATTAAAAAGACCACATAGGTTTCTCTTGAGAACCTTATTCAACTCCTATTATCTATATAGTGGCCACTCACAAATAGGCTCTCTAGAGGCACCATTATTAAATTACTATTAGATCTATTTGCTAGTATAATTAAATCACATACTAACATTAATCAAAAGCAATTAATAAAAGTACATCACATTCATAAATTAAATCAAATCAATTTATATAAAAATAAACACTAGGATTTTCCCTATCTAAATGTAGAAAATTGTTTAACCTCTAATCATAGTCAAAACATTAAAAGGAAGAGATATAAATAAAGGAAACATGATATAAATAGATCTATTTTTGATTTTTTAATGTAAAAAATCTTATAATGGGCCTATCAAAGGTTAATAGACCTATTGACTAGTAAGCCTAACCTTTATGTGTGTGTGCATATGTAAAGCCTTCAAAAGTATTCCAAAAATTAGTTTCTCTTTTTATATATGTTTTCATGCCTTTAGATATGGTCTAGGCCATAACAATGGAGATGTTTGTTTCCTCTCAAAAAGCAACACAGTCTCTAGCATGTTTGTACTCCCAAGTTGTAGATCTCATTATTTCTCTTAAAATTAGTATATGATCTCTAACATGACCATGGCTTAATTTGTATTGCTATGTAGATCATATTAAATGATATATATTCTCTCTTTAGGTTATGTTATAGATTTTTGTCTTCCTACTTTTCATTTATATAAAACACAGGCTAGTATAAGGGTGTGAGCCATACCGTGTTCCTCTAAGAATTGTGATTTTCTTTATGTTTTTTCTTAAAATGGCCTCTAATGTGTATAGTCTCATATCATAGCCAACTTATCACGATTATATAAAAACAAATTAAAAATTAAGTAAAGTAAGGCAATTAAATATGAAAATCAAGAAAAATACTAAAAAATATGCTCATTTTTCATGTACATCAAATATTCTCACACTTTTAACCTTTCCTTATCCTCAAGAAAATCAACTTAAATCATTTTTTAACTTAAACAAGAAGCAATTTGAGTGAAAATTAAACAAATCAATTAGAGAAATCAAGACTATCAATCATCTGTTTAATTGCCTTATTCATCAACTAGTAAGGCATTTAAACACTCATACTAAACCATATATTAATTTAATCCAATATAATAATCCTTTGAACATAAAATTGATCAATTATAATTTCATTTACGAAGTATATATATCTTATGAATTTTAACTTATATGTTACTTAAATAAATATGCATAAGATAATGAATGCCATTCATTAATTATATCATAAAAACTATAACCAATTAATTGGTTGTAGGCATAAACCGATAATCTCTCATTTACACTAACTGAATCAGTTAAATATCTTATACCATATCACTATATGGCAATCTTGCAATTAATGGAATATTGGTTTAGTGAGAGAATTTTATAAGATTCTCTTTAGTAAGTAATTGTTTAAATCTTACAATTTTCATCTTAATTATTATCATAATTAAAAGAAACTGCCTAAATACATACTTAGAACTTTAATAAGACCTTAGCTCCTTTTAGATGCTTAATGGAACTAATATTCTATAGTATGTTAATATTTCAATAATGTAAGGAACTATATCATGTTCATTAAAGAATTTCTTTGTCTAAATAATAATTTTCCAACCCAAAATAATATTGTTGCATATAAAGTATACTTTAATTAGTACTTACATAGAATAGTATATATCTTTAATATTTAATAAGTAGTAGATGTCTTAAATGTTAAATACCTTTTGCATATAATTCATGCTATTAAAGTACAATAACCTTTTCATATCTAATACAAAGTTACTTTTGGACTATCATATCTTTAATTGAAACTATGAATTGTTGTTTCTTATAAACAATATGTCTCTACATAGAAACTATGAATTGTTGTTTCTTATAAACAATATGTCTCTACATACTCCCATTAAAGAAGATAAATATACTCTCCCTAACCTTCTTTAAGGTATGATAAATCCTCAATCATCTCTAAAACAAACTTGCTGAATTCTTCATGAATGTGAATCTTTTAACATCTAGTATGTAACATACTATACCCATAGAACATATGCCTGAACATATCAATGGATAGTCGAGAATATCCTTTACGAAAATGGTATGTTAGAACAATCACATAAATATAGTCTGAGGCATCAATATAACTTAAACATTCTAAATACTTAATTCCTTTACAATCATAATAAGTCATATATGTCATTAACATTCCAAATTTAAGTAAATCATACATAACAGTTTTGAACTCAATCCTAATACATCATACAATACAAAAATTACACACTAAAGACAATGTGTGTCATAACATGGAATGTTAATATAAAAGAAATCCATCTAGACTTCACAGGTATCAACTGACCAGACCTTTGAGCCATTCTTGTCCCCGAAATAACAGTAATATAATTCTATTAGATTACTTTAGAAGCTAGATCTCCCTTGAGCCTGAAAATCAATGTTGCAATTTTGATGAGTTTGTGAACTTAGTAGGTGAACCATCATTGATGTGCTTACTCAAGTCAGAACACCAAAATAAATTACGTAACCCAATTCAGCAAGTATATTACAAAATCTAGTATCAAATACCACATCACATTTTGTCATATTTCAACAAATACTGTATACCAACATTGCATATCACAATTTTAGATCAATTCAATAATTTCATCACAATCATTCATATGATACATGTATAATTGTATATGCAAATGCACATGTTTTTTTTTCTTGTTTTGCTTTGTTATAACCAAGTGCCCATCAAACCAATTTACTGTCTCGTATCTGTTGTGGATACCAGGTTCATTTCATATATTATCTTGAATCTGTTGTGGATACCAGGCTCATTATTATCTAAGCTTGTGGCTCTTTGTGCACAATCCTGAGCTTTAAGCTCTTTTCCACACATTGGCTACTTCGGTCACAACTCCTTTATCTAATCACTCATTTCAATATAATGAGATGCTTCAATTCATATATCATGCTTTTAGAACTTTTCATTCAATATGCTCATGTCATATATCAAATCCTTCGGATCTAAGTTTGGCATTCATCATTCAATTGTTCACACATTCCACAATAATATATCATGCTTTTAGAACTTTTCATTCAATATGCTCATGTCATATATCAAATCCTTTGGATCTAAGTCTGGCATTCATCATTCAATTGTTCACATATTCCACAATACATATACAATTCAAAGCAAAGCACATATAATTGAATTTATACATCTAGGGTAACGTAGAGTACGCTATAGAAAAGTTATTGCCTTAATAATCTGGCAATGTCTAGATGTTGTTGATCAACTTATGGGTCTAAAGTCATGCAATACACATATAATTTACACATTACTAAGTTGTTCAATAATATGGATATACAATCATACACATGTATATGTGTTATGTTCAATGCATGCTCAATTGACATTTCTGAGTATGTATTCTTATTCACAAGTCTTGACCATTCAATTATTATAGCTTATATATTACTACTTTGCATTCAGGTTTATACCTTAAGTAAGTTTAATTACTCTAAATTCATCAATAATATATTTTATCAACCTTTTCTAGCAATATACATTCACACAATTTCCTAATTCTCTTTCATTCATACCTAATATACCGTACTCATATCCTTTGGATCATACTTGCATTCATAAGAACACCTTTATTCTTTTAACAACTCATAATTTTTAGATTTAAATATATTGATATCAAGACAATTCATTCCTTAAGAAATGACATCAATTAACATCCTAAACTTATTAGATCCTTAAATAATTAATCAAGCAACAATCTAGGTTCATTTTAAGGTTTAATCCAGTCCAAATACGCCATTGTACAGTGAATTATCCTCATTTGGTTCAACAAATTCACAAAACTGAAATTATCATTTCAAAGCTTAGGCCACGATTGTGGGAGACCTTCCCATGATTGTGGGATGAGTGCCCAGATCGTGCATTATCCAAATTTCCTCATTTCTCCACGAATTTCGTCTACTTAGGATCATCATTAACAATTTAAATTTTCCAAAATTCATACTCTCAAAAAGCTACTTCAATTTATGTTAATATAGCTTCCATCTTAGTTACATTTAACCTCTCTAAATTATATTCATTTATGTCACTCACAATCATTCTTACACATTCACTAACATCCCTATTGTTTTCCAGATTCAAAAGAAAACTCTTTCATATCAAATTCACAAGACCTTCATAATATTCCATTAATTATACGTCAATTATACCTTAATTATACCTCAATTCCTCATCAATTTCATCTCAATTTCCAGCTCAAAATTATTCATTTAATATCTCATAAATTATTGTTTTTCATAGATGTTAAATAGAATAGATATTACCATTCATGCATCATTTTCCTAACACACATTTAACACCAATACTTCAATCAATCAATCAATCCTTAATTCAGTCATCATCAAGTCTATTATTTTATATCACAAGAGATCAGTATTTTACCTTCTATATTAGCTCAAATATCTCCTCAATTATTAAGCTAACCTAGCCTTCCATGCGTGCAAAAACAATTCCAAAAACAAGATGGGACTAGAATGATTTCAGCAAGGGAAAAGAGAAGATAACAGATTATAGCTAACTTTAAGCAGGATCTTGTATAGATCTTGAAGCGACGATGAACATAATTAAAGCAAAATTTCAATGTTGTGAGGGTTATGCATGTGTTTCGGTAGTGAGAGAGAGGAGAAGAAGAAAGCATGCAGAAGAAACAACTTGAGAGAAACTATACTCTACAGTTGCTTAAGCCATTTGGTGCAAGGTGTCTTTGTTTTAGAAGGACACATGTCATACAAATGGAGTAAGCTATATGTCTTCTTATGTGGCCACCAAATTTCACCAATATCTTAGGCCATTTGTCACTCAATCACTATTGCCATTTGTCACTTAATTTTCTATGCCAAAAGTCACTCATTTTATAGGTTTAGTCATCCTAATTTTTCATGTGTCAATTTGTCTCACCACTTGATATTTTTCCTATACTAAATGTACATTTTAATTCATCAATTTTCCAATTATAACAATTAAATCTAAACTACTAATTATAATCCATCAAACCAAAATTTAAGACATAAGTAATATATGATCAAATCATCGTCATTTTAAACCTTTCATACCCTAGAATATGTCAATTGAGTACGTACACTATCTTTGCAATATTTTCTAAATCAACATTCATGTGTGTATATGCTCATATTATGCATCTCATAAATTCTAAAATGATATGACTCAAAAGTATAACACTCTAACCCTTAGTAAGTTTTGGAAACCAGCTATTACAGTTCTCCCCTTTTTAAGGAATTTCATCATCAAAATTCTTACCTGATTGACCAAATAGATGGGGGTACTATTTCCTCATGTATTCCTCAGTCTTCCATGTAGCTTTTTCTCTTGAATGATTCCTCCAAAGTACTTTAACCAAAGGAATTACACGATTTCTCAACTGTTTCATCTATTATCTAACTATTTTGGTCGGTTCCTTAACATAACTCAAATTCATTGCAAACTCAACCTTCTGTGCTGGTAATACATATGTTGGATCTGATCAATATCTCCTAAGCATACTAACATGAAACAAATTGTGAATCTGAAACATTTCTAGCAGTAATGCTAATTTGTAAGCTAATGGTCCTACTCTTTCAGTAATCTCATAAGGGCCAATGTATTTAGGGCTCAACTTTCCCTTTTTACCAAACCTTAGCGCTCATTACCAAGGCGACACTCTCAAAAACACCTTATCTCCGACTTGATACCCCATATCCCTCTGGTGCTGCTTTGCATAAATCTTTTGCCTGTTTTAAGCTGCCTTAATCCTACTGTGGATTAATTTTACCTTATTAACGGTATCTTAAATCAACTCTGGGCCTTCAACAATCCTAAAGCCCTCTTCATCCCAATACAAAGGCGATCGATACTTTTCTCCATATAATGCCTCATATAAAGCCATACTGTTGATAATTTCTATTATTTTCTATCACAAGAGATAAATATTTTACCTTCTTGATTAACTCAAACACCTCCTTAATTATCAAGCTAACCTAGCCTGCCATGTATGCAAACACAATTCCAAGAACAAGATGGGAGTAGAATGATTTCAATAAGGGTAAAGAGCTGATAACAGATTATAGCTATCTTTATGCTAAATCTTGTATGGATCTTGGAGTGACGATGAACAGAATTAATGCAAAATTGCAAAGCTATGGAGGGTTATGTATGTGTTTTGTTAGTGAGAGGGAGAAGAAGAAGAAAGAATGCAGAAGAAGCAATTAGAAAAACATGACTCTACATTTGCTTAAGCCATTTAGTGCAAGGTGTCTTTGTTTTAGAAGGACACTTGTCATACAAATGGAGTAAGCTACACATCTTCTTATATGGCTGCCAAATGTCACTAATATCTTAGGCCATTTGTCACTCAATCACTACTGCCATTTGTCACTCAATCACTACTGCCATTTGTCACTCAATCACTACTGCCATTTGTCACTTAATTTTCTATGCTAAAAATCACTTATTTTATAGGCTTAGTCATCCTAATTTTTTGTATGTCAACTTATCTCACCATTTGACATTTTTCCTAGACTAAATGTACATTTTAATTCATCAATTTTCCAATTGTAACAATTAACTCCAAATTACTAATTATAACCCATCAAACAAAAATTCAAGACATAAGCAATACAAAATCAAATCATCGTCAACATTTTAAACCTTTCATACCCCGGAACATGTCAATTGAGTGCTTATACTATCTTTTTAATGTTTTCTAAGTCAACATTCATGTGTGTATATTCTCATGTTATGCATGTGAATGAAATACACCTTATAAATTCTAAAATTATATGACTCAAAATTCTAACATTCTAACCTTAGTAAGTTTTAGAAACTGGCTATTACAATTCTCTCCCTTTAAAGAATTTTGTCCTTAAAATTCTTACCTGATTGATCAAATTGATGGAGGATACTATTTCCTAATGTATTCTTCAGTATCCCATGTAGCTTCTTCTCTTGAATGATTCCTCTAAAGGACTTTAACCAAAGGAATTACATGATTTCTCAACTGTTTTGTCTGGTATCCAACTATTTTAACTAGTTCCTCAACATGACTCAAATTTGTTGCAATCTTAACCTCCTGTGCTAGTAATACATGTGTTGGATCTAATCGATATCTCCTAAGCATACTAATATGAAACATATTGTGAATCTGAGACATTTCTAGTAGTAATGCTAATTTGTAATCTCATAAGGACCAATGTATCTAAGGCTCAACTTTCCCTTTTTACCAAACCTTAGCACTCCTTGCCAAGGCGACACTCTCAAAAACACCTTATCTCCCACTTGATACTCCATATCCCTCTAGTGTTGATTTTCATTACTCTTTTGCGTGTCTTAAACTGCCTTAATGCTACTACAGATCAATTTTACCTTATCAATGGTATCTTAAATCAACTTTAGGCCTTCAACAATCCTTAGGCCCTCTTTATCCCAATAGAAAGGCAATCAACACTTTCTGCCATATAAAGCCTCAAATAGTAGTGTACCAATACTACCGTGATAATGATTATTCTATGAAAATTCGATGAGAGCTACATATTGATCCCATGCTCCTTGAAACTCTACAACACAAGCTCTGAGCATATCCTCAACAGTCTTAATAGTCCTCTCACTTTGTCCATCTATCTGAGGATGAAATGTTGTACTAAAGTTTAACTTTATACGTAATGTTGACTATAAACTGCCCCAAAATCTATATGTAAATTTGGGACTCCATATAACCTCACTATCTCACTTACATACTTCTGAGCTAACTGATCTAGTGTGTTACTTTTTGCTCACAGGTAAGAAATGAGCTGGTTTTGTTAATCTATCAACAATGACTCATATAGCATCATGTTGTCCCGGAGTTCTCAATAAACCCATGATAAAATCCATTGTAATTTTCTACCGTTTCCATTTTGGAATAGATAATGACTGTAATTTCCCAACTGGAGCCTGATGACTGTAATCAAATCGTCATTATTTTAAACCTTTCATACCCGAAAACATGTCAATTGAGTGCATATACTATCTTTGCAGTGTTTTTCTAAATCAACATTCATATGTGTATATGCTTATGTTATGCATGTGAATAAAATGCACCTCATAAATTCTAAAATGGTATGATTTAAAAGTCTAACATTCTTAGATAAGTATGCATTAAAATAAAAATTTTATTCATAGTTTGTGACATGACACCCAACCTTTCAGATATATCATAACTTTCTATTATCCAATTTTATTATAGACTTAACAGATAATATATACTTCAACTAAGCATTACTATAAAAATGATTAAATCTTGGCTCCTTTAAAGTCTTACAATTCCATATCTAATATTTAAATCTTATTAACTGATTTAATTGGAACTATCGAACGCATATTATTGTACTAGTTATAGCTATAAAAAATAAATATTACATTATAAAATACTTCATATTGTATTTTGCTCCTTATACAAATCAACACTATTATGGAATTTAATTTTGAAACTATTTACTAGAGAAGCTCATTTCTTGCAAATAAATAAGAAAACTTATATTTGACTATATTGATCTCATCAAATTGTGTTGGAATTCACAATACTTATTTTCTATTCAAATTTAAATAATTTAAACTTTAAAAAATGTAAATCACTATTTTATTTAATATATGTGACTCTTTATCATTAGAAAATATGAAATACAAGTATTCATCCTTTATAAATTGTTATTATATCTTATGTATAAGATTTAATAGTTTACTTATACAATCATCCTTTAACCAAAATTTAATTTTTTTTTCATTTCTTAACCTAATAAGTTCTATATGTGTGTGTGTGTGTGTGTGTGTGTGTGTGTGTGTGTGTGTGTGTGTGTATGTGTGTGTGTGTGTGTGTGTGTGTGTGTACATATAACTTTAGGATTCTCATTATGTTGATTTAACCAACATGAAATATGATATGTATTGAAAATACTAAAAAATAAAAGCTAATTTTGTATAACTAAAAGTGTAGTTATAGTAAACGAGGATTGTATCCACAAAGAGTGTATGTCTAGGTTTTGTATGTGTATATATATATATATATGTATATCCTTTCATATAACTTTAGGATTCTCAGTATGTTGATTTAACTAAAATGACATATGATACACATTGAACATACTAGAAAATAAAAGCTAATTCTGAACAACTAAATTTGTAGTTGTGGTGAGTAAGGATCGTATCCACAAAGAGTGTATGTTTAGACTTTTTTAATGAATAAATCAGTGTTTAAGATTTGTAGACAGGGAGCTAGTGTGCTAGTTTGACTGAATTTAATTAAGAAAATAAAGTAAAATTCAACTATTGAAGGTAAATCAAATCAAATCAAATAGTACAAAAAAGATAAAATTAATCAGTAGGTTTCAAATCTAGTTCATGAATTCAATATCGACCTTCACACAAATGTACATAATTAATTGTTTTGTTGATATTATTCCTTTCTTTTTAAAACTATTAACCAAAGATTTATAACAAGCTCTTTTAACCCTATTCTTTAGTTAGACTAGTTATCAGACAATCTATAATAAGCTCTGTAGATCTAGTGTGACAACAATATTACATAATCAGAAAATAGGTTAATCTAGGAAATAATTATATAAGCTCGAGTCATTTAACCTATATTGTATTATCCATAATGATGCTCGATTATTTGTTTACCATAAGTGAATCATATGTACATCGATTATGTATTGCAATCTACATTCTAGAAGTGGGTTTATACATAAGTAATGTATTCGATGTATTGAAATCATTCATATATAAATCCCAAAACATTAATCATAGAATAACACAATCAATTCTAAAAGAGAGTGAGAACAATAGTATTAGATTAAGAAATGCCCAAACATGTTTGTTAGCCTCAATATCCCTTTTGAACCGAAAGGATGAAGTTTAGCTCCCTATGGCTCTCCAAAGGGTAAGGAATCTTTCCCCTTTCATGTCTTTAATCTCTTCATACCTCCTTTGGCCTCTTAAATGCCCTTTTATAGTAAAAAAATTATGGTTTCACTATAAGACACGGTTATCTATATGGCATATAGGTGACCATGTGTTTGAAAATTACAAGAATCATTAACTTACACATTCATAGTAAGCTACGCGACCTATTGTATCAGTGCACACATGGTTGTATAGGTTTTAAGAGTGGTTGAAATGTTGTCTTCAATCTCCCATACTCTTCTAATGAGTTACAAGGTTGCATATACAACTGTATAGGTTGCAATAACTTCATTTTTTCCATTCTTTATCTCATCTTCACCCTAATCATCTCCTTCTTATTCCACACAAGAAAATAGGAATGAACATCAATAAGAAGACTCTAAGGATAAGTTTTTAGCTCAATTTAGTTCTTGCTCTTTTAACTTGTACCTAAAATAAAATATGAACTAAAATAAGTATTTTAAGCATGTCACAATATTAATCACTAAGCACTAGGGAGTAAATATATAGTCAATAAAGAAGTTATCATCTTCACCCATACTTAGGTTTTGACCATCCTTGAGAAAAGTAAAAATCAAAATCAAAATCCAAAGCATTTCCTCCTTTTTTACATTTCTTAAGAATAAATAGTCATAAGAAAAGAGGAATAACTTTCGAAATCATGGAAAGAATTAAACATTCAATTTTCTTACTCATGATCAATCAACAACCATTCCTTTTAAATAATAAGTAATCTAGGGGTAGACTTTAACAAGTTGTGTTTAAAAATAAAATAAAGATACAAGTATAATTAAACAGCTTTATGGTCAGGACATTCCATGACTTTGCATAATATGTCAATTCTCTACCATTAAAGATTCACATGCATAATCATGAATCAAAGGACTTTTTAAGGTTGTAATAGGGAAAAAGTTTAAAGTGAGAAGTATTTGGATCATGTAGTTCAAAAGATGTCAAAACTAGTGAACCAAGAAAAAAAAACTCAATGGAGTATCAAGTGAAAAACTTAACATCCAATCAAAACTAAGTACTGTTAACTATGATGAAGGTATAAGCTCTAATTTTCAGCCTAGATTCAAGCCTTCACACTATAAAACATGAAGTACAAGGAATTAAGAGGAATCACTTATGAAAAATGATGAACAATAAACTATAACCATAAGGAGTGACCCTTTATAATAACTTCTCCCTTGTTTGCATCATAATCAATTAACCCATTTAATACAACTTTAGGAGGAAAGACTAACATGAATTACATTAGAAAATAAATGATTTTCTCCTCGATAACTTCTTTTCTTTCATTCTCTTCTTTTTTATGTTGTATTTTTTAACAAAGACAAAAGTTGAATGAAACTACATCAACAATGGAATTCGTTAATAAGAGATAAAAATCATATTCCATTAACTATAACCAACTTGAATATACGTGCATCCCCAAACTTATTCTCTTGTGTATCCATAAACATCAATAATAAAAAATGATCCACTGCTTAAAGGCTTAGGTAAGACATTTTATTAGGTAAAGGGCTCGTGATGTGGTTAACACAAAAAGAAAAAGGATAAGAAATCTTAAAAGGGCTTAAAAAAGGAAAAAATCATATCATTAGGTAGGCTATTTAGATAATATAGCTTGTAAAAACAAAGAAAACCTATATCATTTCCATGTAAATACATTTGGTAAAAATTTGGTCTTAAATAAGAAACCAAGGCATAGTCAGGAACATGTCATGAAGGTCAAATATGAACAATAAGCAATGAGACTGATATAGATGTGTCAATTAAAAAGGCTTAAAATCTAACTGGCGTATATCTAGCCACTAATGATTACTTTTCTAAAGAAAAAGTAAAATGATCAATCATAAGAGAGATGCAAAGTAAGCCTTATCTCTGAGTTTGTTGAGAAGCTCATAAAGATATTTATGAATAATCCATTTCTTACATTTAACATTATATTGGGGACGATATAAGTTTTTAGCATAGGGATGGGGTGGGGATTTGATTTATTATTTATGTTTTGAAGTCGTTTCTTATGTGTTTTTAAGTTCTTCTTGCATGTTAAAAAAACTCTATTTTTCCTCTTACTTCTATAATTATATAGATATAATTAGAGATTATAATTAACTAGAAAAACTTATGAACTTGATTGAATTTTTCTAAGTTTATCAATTACGAATTAACCATAAGTGCATGACATAGTTGTAGCTAGTATCGGTAAGTATGAATCGATCCCACAAAGAAGATGAATATTAGTAGTTACCATTATCCTATTATCTAGTTTACAAAATTGATTGTGATTTTTAATTAAAGAAATTTGAACTTAAGAAAATAAAATAAAACAAGCAAGATAGAATAGAAAATTAAGAGATCACTTAGGAAATGACCACTATTGAGAATTAGTTCCTATGTTTTGAATCCTCCTAAACACCCTTAATTGATTGATGTTTTATTATGCAATTGTCTTGTTGATTTATTAGATCCTATAAATCCATATGGTAGACTAGTATCTTACTTTTAAGTCTAATAATAACAAATCCTAAGGTTATCAACCTAATTACTCAGGTTAAAGTTTATACAATTGCTTTATCTATTTGTGAATGTTACTATTAGGTTTGACCTTAATCCATAAGATTTATGTCTCTAAGGTTGCAATCAACTCCTTCTAATATTTATGTAATGAAATCATATTATGCACTAATATTCTAGATCTATTAGAATATATATTAAACACATAATTGAAGCATAATATATCATTAAAAAAATTGCATCAATAAAAGAATCAAAACATGTTATAGCATAAACATAGGGTTCATCTTACCTAGACACAAAAGAAATTTAGCTAAAAATGATAGAAAACAAAATCAAACATAAATAAAAAGAATAGAAAACAAAATCAAACATAAATAAAAAGAAAAAGAAATAGAAAAAAGGGTTCATAATCTTATATCTCCTTTTTATCTCTTATCGCATGTTCTTTGTCAGGTGGACACTTGATCTTGTATTCTCTTAGATCTTTTAATGATTAATTTATGTTTTCCACTTCTCTGGATCAAAATCTCCCCTTCTGAATGATATCATCCTTTTTAATTGCCTCTTAATGTCTGCTACCTCCTTTTGGATTCAAACACATCATTTTATAGTAATTTTTAGGGTTTTGGGTGAAGCACAATCTGAAACATAGCTGTGTACCAGACTGTGTATAAACCGAATTACTTAGAATTCACGATTCTTCATAGACTGATGTATAGCCATGCATGCCTTATTTGCTTCACAACTTAGTTTTATACTACATCTTCATTCAAATTCTTCTCCTTTTAGTTTATGAAGGCAATTATAACCTATCAACATGCATGGAGAAAATTAAGTACCAAAGATATAATAAAAGTATAAAATATCAAGCAAAAATACATCAAATATAGGGAATAAATCTGGTTAATTATACATCTAGCAAACATTCCCACACTTAAGCTTTTGCTTGTCCTTAAGACAACCATAATCAAAATTATCAATTTTATGACATCAGTCCCTCATCAATCTCAACCGTCCATATTAATAATAATCGCATCAATAGTTGCATTGAAATTAAAAGCATATAGGTCTTTACACCCTAACCAAGATTTCACTCAATGCGCTCTAGTGTTTAGGGTGAAAAGTATCATAACTCTCAATCAATGCATAGAAAAACTCTTACCATAGGCTTGTAATATTATCACATCTCCACCACTTATCGATAAACTAAAAACAAAAATCAAAAGGTCTTCATAACTGTTATCATGGGGCTTAGGAATGATATGGTTGGGATATTAAAAAGGGTTAAATTAAAGGAAATTTACTAGGAGAATTGATAACAAACTTATTTGCAATTTATGTAGGTCCACTAATTATTAAAAAAATGGTACTTTATACTTTTATTCTCTTCTTTTTCTATGCTTTTTTTAATCAAAACAAAAGAATATCAAACATTCAAATTGTACCATAACTAAAGAAATGTTGGATGTTTCAATAATTTCAAGTCTCAAAGAATTAAAGAATGTAAATAACCTTCAAGGTTTAAAACAATAAAATGGTCTTCAAAGAAAAATAGGAAAAAGGTTAATATGTGGGTATAATAATAATGAAAAAGGTTAAGGCTCAACTTGCTTATTTCTAAAAGATAATTTTATGGATGTGGTAATTATCAAAGAAATAGGCTTAAACAAATTGTTGAATCTAATTGTCTTCATCATGTCAATGTTTCTAATTTAACAAATATATTCTCAATATGTATAATAAAAGCAAGCTCTAGAATAATTCTACTATACATGATAAAACACTTGCAAGACTAAAAGAGTTTAAAAATTTTAAAATCTTGGCTCTTAGGCTCAAAAGCTCATGAAAAAAAGAGGTTTATGTGTATACAATATGCAATTTTATTCAACTTGATTATTTTAATAAATAATAGAAATATGACTTATAAAAGTGATTTCATTCTAACAATCATCCTTTTGTTTGCAATTTCAAATCAATATTTAACAATGAATAGAGTATTGATGGAAAATTTTCAATTAAGTTAAGATATCGGTTCATAAAATTTTATAACTAAGGTTATAATACGCTTAAAGAAAAAGTTAAAAATTCATTAATCCATTCCCCACACTTAAGGTTGTACATTGTCCCAAATGTACACACTATAAGTATATATAATAAGTGAGAAGGGTTGGTTAATGACAATTTCCTGAATGTGTCAATTTTTTTTATTTCTGATCCTTCCAGTTTAAATTACAACCTTTATAAATATAAGAAATAGGGATAAAAAGAACATCAAAATAAAACTATGAAATTAAAAAAATATGAAATAACATTAACATTAATGTTTAAACAATAGAAAAGGAATGAGAAAAATATATAATTAAAAAGGAAAAGAAAAGATACAATAATTAAGCACCTCCCTTATCCTTGTCGTGACTAAGGCTTACTTGATAGTACCTTCTAGTTGATGGTCTTTCGAATGTAGAGGAGTTGACGACAAAGAGCCTGTGCTAGATGATGGTGGCTATACGGTAATGCCCTGATGGTTTGCCATAAATAACTTTAGATCTCCCATCCATCCAACTAAGGTCTCGAGCCTACTTATCCGTTACACAAGCTCCACTTGCTGGCTCTCCAACCAAGTTATCATGAGCTGGTTCTAGTCGTCTGGTGCAATCTCATTGTTCTAAGCTGGCAATGACTGTGACTGTGGATACTGTGGTAATTCCTCCCTATCTCCACCCTCCATTGTTAACTTATCGGGTTCCCCAATAAGTCTGTACATATCTCCAATGGGACCCTAACATTTAAGTACCATGCACATGTGTTGCATCACTTCCAGAGTAAGCACTACCATGGTCTTCATCTCCTACATCAGTGTTAGCTAATCAAATAGACCTATTAATCGTGTCTTTCGAGTCACATAAGATCCAAAAGAAACAGTTCTAACTTTCATGTATTCACTCTGACGCCAAATAAATTTAACAAAGACATATCCTAAGTGTATAGGCATCCTCTCGCTCATGCTCCAAAGGTAGTAAATGTTCACATTCCTGATGACTTCCTAGCCATCTGCTTGACTGCTCAAAGTATATCTCAAAATATCATAGATGTAACTAAGTGTTGGACTACGTAAGGTCAAAGCCTTGGACTTGGATTATAGTCATCCTTAATGTTGATCATACTCTAAAAGTGTTGCGAAGACAACTTGTATGGAAGATCAATCCATAATGCTTGGTACTCTGGTGTCCCAACATACTCTTGGTCGTACACACACATGGTGATGGAGAACTTGATGTAGCTCATCTAATGCATCTCCCTTATCATCCAAAACTGGACTGTATTGAGGCAACCATCATTGTAAAATCTCTTTTTCACACGGAATATGAAGAAGACCTTTCACGTGAGCTCTTTATATGAAAATTTTATGATTTTCAAGAATTAAGAGCGTGCTCCTACATCCATAAGATCTTGAACCTATTGGGCTAAACTAACTTACTCCAATGCCCTCCAGTCGATATATCAGTTTGTGCTGAATTTCTTATCCTTCAACTGCTGATATTGTTCCTCCTGGGCCTTGACATTGAACAACAACATCTACGACCTCTTTGAGGTTTGGACTATTATATAGAATTCACCTCTTTGTCTCTTTCTTAAAGTCTCCTTATAACACTATGATCTTGTCATCTTACCTGTAACTTTAAATGAGTGTAAGAAAATTGACATATAAATTATGAAGGTGTGCTTTTCCCCACACTTAATTTCTATCATGCTTGTTACTTATTAATTGTGAGACTAATAACTAACTAAAAATTAAACAACAAAAATAATTATAAAGTAATGCACATAAATAAATAAACAAACAAATAAATTTAATTAGAAAATCAAAGAACAAACTAATTAATCTCAAAATTAAAATTACAAATTGTATAATTAGAAAATTAAACTAAATTAATTATTAAATTACAATCTCACCCTTAAAATCAAAATTAAAAACCCTTTATTTCCAATTACACAAAATTGACACAATTAAACATTACATCTATAATATCTTGCCTCCTAAAATTGTTCAGAGATTAAATTATTAGATTGAATCACATGAGTTATTTCATTTAAGAATTTACAAGGTGCATTTCATCCAATTGCATAATTTTCGTATACACATATGAATCATTATTTAGAAAACAATGCAAGATAGTATATGCACTCAATTGACAAATTTTGAGGTATGGAACGAAAATGAATGTGATATGAATATGCATTCCCAATGTTTTGCATTTTGATTTACCGATAACATGAATTAATAGATTATAATTAGTGAATTGGGAATTTATCTTTACAATTGAGTAATTGATGAAGTGATGTGTGCATTTAGTCTAAGAAAAATGTTAAAGAGCAAGACAAATTGATACATGAGAATTTAGGTTGATTAGGCTTATGAACTGGTGACATGTGGCATTGGGAATAAGTGACAAGTGGCTCAATTAAATGGATGACAAGTGGCATGAGTATAATTGAGACAAGTTTCCCTTTCACATTGTGAAAAATGGCACCTTAGACTTGTGACACGTGTAGCAATAGAATGATGACATGTGTAGCTTTACAAATGATGACATATGTAGCCTTATAATTGGTGACATGTGTAGCCTTACAATTGTTGAAATGTCTGGCCTTATAAGTAGTGAAATATGGAGGCTTAAGTGAGTCACATTTGAAGCCTAAAGTAAGTGACACATAGACCAATAAAATAGTAACATATGGACCAATAGAAGGATAACATATGTACAAATAGAAAGGTGACATATGGATTAGTTGACCTTCTTGAATTTTTTAAAGAAAAAAATGAAAATTCAATAGAAGTGAGAGTAAAGAGAAGGAGAAAAACGAAAATGAGAAGAGGAGAGAAAAAGGGGAAGAGAAGAGGAGAAGGAAAGAAGTTACCAAGGTAAGTCAAAATTCTGGTTTCAATTTCATCTATCTCAATCTACTTTTCATATCCTTAGAGCACGCATTTGGAGAAACCCAAAGAATGAAAGCTGTAGATATAGGTTTAACTTGAGCTCTGAGGAAATGTCTTAAGAAATTAGTGACTAAATCTTGAGTTATGTTCATTTTTCTAATACTGCCTGTGATAGACCATTGTATAGGACCCTTGTATTAATTCCTGATTTTTTAGGACCTTAGAGTCCAAATTAGTGAAAGTCTAAAACATGAATAATGATTATAAATGTCCTATTAATGGTTCTGTGAAACAGTTTGGATAGAATATTTCTTGATAATGATTGATTGGAGATGAATTGCATGTAAGGTTGATGATGAAGTGTGCTAGAATATATTGACTGTAGTGTTTTTATTGAACATGCATATGTATTTTCAACATACCTTCATATGTAGATATCCAATTGGATGAATTTTGATTTAGAGTAAAATAGAAACATATGGCTAGATTTTTTGTGAAGGAGTCGAAATTGAATTCTGTTTATAAGAGTCTTGAAATTTGGCTTAAATTTTGTCACGATCGTGACTCTTACAATATGATCATGCCTAGCTACAAAATGTTTCTATCACAACAGTGGCAGGGACACCATGATCTTGGCCAGACCTATGGAGAAAAAGAGTTATCTTTTGAGTGAATTTTGAACCAATCAATGCTAGGGTGTTTCCATATGAGGTAATTAGGCTAACAAAAGATCTTAAGTGAGCTTAACAGATGATGAATGAGGACATTAGGTATTAAAGAATGATTGAAAGATGCTATTAAATGATTATGAGATCTAAATAAAGGGGAAAATACCCGGGATAGTCAATTGAGCATGCATTGAACATGATGCATATACATATAAATGGTTGAACAATTATATGATTGAGCAACTTAGTAATGTGTGGATTATGTGTCTATTGTATGATATAAAAGCACAAGTTGACTGATAACATCCAGACACTGCCGGACTATCAAGGCAATAGCTCACCTGGAATATACTGTGAGTTAACCTAGTTGTGTAAACTCAAATATTTATGCTTATGTTGGAATTGTATGTGTAATGAGTTAACCTAAATGTGTCAACTCAATTATATGTGTTTTTTTGTTTGAGTTATAAATGTAGTGAGTTGACTTAGATGTATTTCACTTGTTTAATTTTAACTTACCAAACTATTACTGGTGTGATTGTGATAATTTCGGACATTGATTATTCTAGGAGATCATTATTCGGGATTGTATTGGAAGTGCTCATTGTGTGTGAATTTGACTGAATAAGTGATACTTAACGTTCTTGTTAAATGCTGGACCAAGGTCCAATGATAAATGTGAATGTAAATGAAATGGGTGATGCTTTACTAAATGTTGAATGCTGAAATTTGATATGATGATTGTGATATATCACTGTATGTTTTGTGAGATGATGCATTTTATGACATTGATGTACATGTTTAGAAGAAAGAATTGTGACCAGAGTGAGCAGCCCAAAATAAGCTCAGTATCTATAAAGGATATTGGTCAGTACCTAAAATAAGCCCGGTATCCACAAAGGATATGAGTTAGTACCTGAAATAAGCCCAGTATCCATAAGGGATATAGGTCAGTACCTAAAATAGGCCCAGTATCCACAAGGGATATGGGTCAATCAATAGGCTCTCAGTCACAACAAAATAAAAATGAAAGTGGAGTCTTATGTGCATTGCATCCATATCTTTACATGGACCACATGAATATTTGTAAAGCATGACTGAATTGCGTGGATATAATGATATGCTACGTTTATGTATATGTGGATGATATGAATGAGATGAAATCAATGATTATATTATCCTGAAATGATTATATGAAATGTTTGTGTTCGTAACGGACTTGTTGAAATATGATGTATATCACATTCAGGTACTAAATTTTGAATGATGTGATATATGAGATTTGATTCTAAATGATGTGAGATACTAATTGAACTGTGTTATATACTTGCAATATTTATGTCTGCTCTGAGTGAGCACATCGATGATATTTCACTCACTGAGTTCGCAAACTCATCAAAATTGCAACATTGTTTTTTAGGTTTAGGAGAAATTTAGCTAGTCTAGTTGAAGTAACTTCCGCATTTGGATATGGGTCAATATCAGGATCAGTTGGACCTGTGATTGTCTTAATTATGTCATTTAAAGAATTGTATCTTTCAACTGTTATATATTGTACATGTGAATTTTGGGAATATAATGACATTTGAGTTTGTATATGTTTGTGAATAAAAATGGAAAAATATGATTATTGGAATGTTTTATGTTATGTGCATTGCATTAAAAAGTAAAATGAATTAATTTAACTGTCTTAACGTGCCATTCATAGAGTATGTTCCTGAATATCTTTCGATATATCAGGTATATGGTCAATAGAAGTGGTATGTTACATTTTGGTATTAGAGCCTAGGTTTAGCATCTTACATGGGCATTTATCCCAATATATGTTAAGGTATATACAATTTGAAAATGTAATAGCACACAGTGGCAACTGATCCCCACTCTTAGTTGCATTTAAATAAGTCACATGCATGAACATTCGTTCAGAGTCTAAACAATTAGAAGCAATGAAAAGAACGATAACCTGTTAGAGTGAGAGAAAATTGTTAATATTGTGACATAGCAGATTTAGTCAAGATTGAAAATGGTTTGGAAAACAAAAGGGGTATTCATTACATAGGTATGAGAGATCTTATTGAAGTAAATCATACGTTAATATAGAATTCAATTACAATGTACAAGATACACAAGGGGGGGTTAAATTGTTTATTTTTTTGTGAATACAAAAACTTTAATATATCTTATTAAGAACTTTTCCAACTGTTAAAAGAATACCACAAAAGTTATACAAAAATAATTATGTCGTTAAATCGCAAATAATTTCTATATACTTGTCTAAAAACAAAATAGAATAAAGTGAAAGGTTAGAAGATAGACGATGTGATTTTTATATTGGTTTACCCCAAACTATGGGCTACATCCAATCCTAAGAGTTCGTCTGAGATTTTACTATACTTCGACAATTTTACAAGTATTCTTTCTTCCCTTCCAGAGCCTCTTTAGGTCTCTTACACAAAGTATTCTTTCTACAATCTTAGCCTCTTCAGGCTCTTAACTTTTTCTTTCTCTCACTAGAAAGATATTGTTAGTTTTTGTTACAGTAAAGTTTGCTCTCTAGTATCGCACTTTTGAATACAGAATTTTTCTTTGTAAGTAAACACTTGAAAGCTAAAAAGATTGTTCAATCTTCGACTATGGCTAGTATATATAGCCTAAGTCTCCAACTGCTTCTTGATTCTTGATAACTGCTTCTTAATTCTTGTAGAACCCGTTATTTAGTTGAGTTCTGTAACTAACTCCAACTAACTAACTGTCCGATGTACTAGCGTATCTTCATATTTGTATCGTCTGTATTTTTCTCTTCTTCTGTGTTTTTCACTTCTTCTATGTTTTCCACTTCTTCTGTGTTTTCACTTCTTCTATGTTTTCTGCTTCTTCTGTGTTTTACACTTCTTTTTTGTTTTCACTTCTTCTATGTTTTTTGCTTCTTCTGTGTTTTCCACTTCTTCTGTGTTTTCCACTTCTTCTGTGTTTTCACTTCTTCTGTGTTTTCACTTCTTCTATGCTTTCCGCCTCTTCTGTGTTTTCACTTCTTCTACGTTTTTCTGCTCACTTAACACACTTATCAAAATAGTTCATTTATTTCTATTGTTATTATTATTTGATTGTTACCAAAATTAATAATCAAGAAGTCCTCTTGACTTAACACTTATATGGTTTGAGAAGTCAGACCTAGATTCAAGGAATTCGTGTTTGTGGTTATATTACCAAATATGACATTAGCCTTAAGCTGTGGTTACACACATTTAAATTTATGTAAATGTGAATACATTTTTGTAGATTTGACTGAGAAAACTAGAGATGCAGGTGACAATGATAACATTTAAAGTGTACAAACAAAGCTAGCAGAAAACTAAAATTTCTATTACTTTGAGACTTTGAACTTGGAACTGAAATGGTTGTTTAACTATCGTGTTTAACTGTAGATGATCGAAGACCAGAATTGAGATACTTGCCATACTTTATATTATGAAATATTTAGTGATCAGCAGATGTAATTGAGGTAGCTTGTGTTACAAAAACCATTGTATGAGAAATGGTGTAACATCCCATTACCTTTGAGAGGTTAGAATAATAAAAATAAGATCTTAGAAATGCATTTTTCATGCTCATACATAATATGGCATATAAATACACATGATTAGTGAGGGTTTTGCACATGAAAATAATTGTACATGCATTCATGAATAATTCCAGGTATATCTGGACTGAGTTGTGAATTTTTGAGAATTTTGAATGTTTCTGCATTGAAAATATTATTGGTTAGTAGAATTGTGAGATTTATGAATTTTGGTGAACTTAGGATTTATTTTTTTGTAATTTATAAAATACTATAGAAAATAGGAAAAAGAGGAGAAGAAATCAAATGAAGATTTGGAAATAGTTGGATTATAAAGATGAGAGTTAGATGGAGTTGGTTCAAAAGAAACTAAGTTAAAACTTAAACTTACGAAAGTGACATGTGTAAAGTTGCTTTTATTATGTGTCAGAAGCAAGTTTGAGTAATCCAAGAGTTAAAGAGGGGATTGACACTTTTCCAAAGTTATTATCCCTATTATCATCTTCTCCAAAATTCTTTCTAAACACAGAGTTCTCCATCAAATTCCTTCTGAGAGTTAACTCTGATTCTTCATATCCCTCACCATTTCCTTTACTCCTAAAGTGCTTCTTCTGCCTTAAGAAAAACCAGAAGTTGGTTAGTGTTCACAGAGGAGTACGTGATCTTGCCTGAAATTAAGGCACTGTGGATAGTTGAAGATCTTGGAGTTTTTCAACAAGAAGGTAGTGAATAAATTCTTTAGTGTTGGAGATTTGAAATAAATCTGATGACGTCACATCGTCTGTGATGACATCATACCTTCTTAAGTTAACTTTCTGCTTCTTCTATTGTTGTCCGAAACATCTCCTTCTGTATAGTATCGTCTGATCCATTTTTGACCCTCCATACGATAGAATTTGTTTTCAAGTCTTCATGAAAGTTGTAAATCTTGAAGTCTTCTTTCAAACCATCTAAAGAACACCCTAATCCGATATCTATAAGGAAAGTTATGGCAATTTTCCCAATGCGTCTATCTTTTTGTGTCTATGTTACAACGTCTATTCTTTTGCGTCTATGTTTTGTTTAAACCTTTTGCCTCTATGTTTGACTTTTACTGTCTACTTTGACTACTATGTTCTGTTTAGAGCTTCTGCGTCTATGTCTGACTTTTACCGTCTACTGTAACCACTATGTTCTGTTTAGACCTTCTGCTTCTATGTTTGACTTTTACCATCTACTTTGACCACTATGTTCTATTTAGACCTTCTGTGTTTATGTTTGACTTTTTTGTCTACTTTGACCACTAACTTCTGTTTAGACCTTCTGCGTCTATCTTATGCTGAGTCTACTTTCTGCTTCGTCTACTCTTCACTTATATGACTATAACTTCTTCTCTAGATCTTCAAATGATCTGATTTTTAAACCAATAGATTCCTGACCTAGCGTTCTATCCCTCCATATACTTTTGTAGCATTATAAATTGAACTGAGAATTATTGAACAAATCAAAGTATGGAATCTGTTGGAACAGTGAAATAGGATTTTTCTTCCTGAACACCCTTCGGTATTTTGATTATATCTAGATCTATA
>JANZXR010000171.1:27634104-27657221 GCA_027575705.1 Erythroxylum echinodendron
AATAATAATAATAATAATAATAATAATAATAATAATAAGAATAAGAATAAGAATAAGAATAAGAATAAGAATAAGAATAATAAATCAATAATTAATAATAATAAAATTAATAATAATAAAAATAAATATAATTGATAAAAATAATAAAAATAATAATTAGTAGAAAATTAGCAATTATTATTATTATTTTAATACGAATAATAAAATCAATAAAAATAAAAAACTAATAATAATAATAAAAATAATAATAACAACAACAACAACAACAAATAATAATAATAATAAATTGTAATTGATAAAAATAATAAATTTAGTAATAATAAAACTAATAATAAGTAATAATTAATTAATAATTCATAATATTAAGATTAACAAATTTAATAAGAATAATAAATTTAATAATAATGAACTATTTGTATCTTTATTTTCAATGTTAGAAAAATTTTTGATATTTAATTTGAATTTTAAGATTTATCTTTGTACTCGGTTGAGGTTTTTTAAGTATTTTTCAATACTATATTTATGATATAATAGTATTATATGATTAAAATATTAGAAATTAAAAAAATTAACATTTAATAATATAACTTGTATTACAAATTAACATTATTTAACAATTTCAATTTTTATTCGGTTTATAAGGATAAAAATGGATACACAAGTCAAAATCCAATTACATTCTACGAAATACTGTTGCATACCAAATACTATAATAAAAATTCACCTAACTTTCCTATTATAATTCTTATAAGTATCCAAACAAGTGAATATATTTACTTTCCATAGATTTATTTTCCGACGAATCATATTCCAAATTTACTTTACTTTCCTATCAACCAAACGAGGCCAAAGGGCTCTTTAATTGTGGATAGAGGCATTAAGTGCTCTATTATTTATCAATTACGGGCAAAGCTCTCTAAAAGCATTATGAATGCTTTAAAGAATGAGAGTACAATTAAGTTATGACACAAAAGACTTAGTCACATTAGCGAGAAAGGTATGATCATGGTCTCAAGAGGAAGGTGATATCTGGGATGGATAATGTCCATTTGAGAAAGTTTCCTTACTATTTAGCAAGGAAGCAATATAAAGTTTCTTTCAAAGATTCCTCTCCTTCTAGAAATAGAAATTTCCTAGATTTGGTACACTCTAATGTTTATGGTCAAATATAGACAGTGTCACTTGGTGGTTCTCAATATCTTGTGAGTTTTGCTAATAAGGAGGATTTGGGTTTACTCCTAGAAGCAAAAGATCAAGTGCTTGACGTATTAATGCAATTTTAGGCCTGAGTTGAGAGAGAGATTGGGAAGAAGTTAAAATACATTCATACAAACAACATTGGAGAGTATTGTGGCCCATTTGATGAGTATTGTAAACAGCAGGGCATTTGGTATCAAACTAAAGCTCCTAAGACATGTTATTTGAATGAAATAGCTAAAAGGATTAATAGAATACTAATGAAGAGAGTGAGATTCTTGATTTCACATATGAAATTGCTTAAGTCCTTTTAGGTTGAAGCTTTAAGTATAATTTACATGTGTTAAATCGTTCTCCTTATGTTGTTTTAGAGTTGTATGTTCCAGAATGATTTTAGTTAGGAAAGGATGCTTCCTATATTCATTTGCAGCTTTCTTGGTGCAAGGCATTCATGCACATTACAAAAGATGATATGTCTAAACTTGATTTCAAGATACGATAGAGTGTGTTTATAGAGTGTGTCTATTGGGTATTTTCAAGATCATTTTAGCTACAAGTTTTATGATCCGATTTAAAAATAACTCGTGAGGAGCTATGATGTTATGTTTATTCATGATTAGACCATCGAGGATATTGATAAAGTTAAGAAGAGTGGTTATAAGTTTAATAATGATATAGTAAACTATGATTTAGTTCCTCCAACAATAGTACCAAGATAGTTTGGGGATGATGTTCACTATGAACAACAAGGTATAAGTGATGGAGATTCTCTCTTACAGATTGATGATGATAATGATGATGGTATTCATGATCGTACAATAGTACTGTAGGTTAGTCTAGTTCCAGTCAAAAGATATATTAAAGTAAGACATCCATCTACTAAATATTCTTTAGATTAATATATGTTGTTGACTAATGGAAGAGAACCTAAAAGCTTCAAGGAAATAATTGAGATGAACATAAAGAGAAATGGATTGAGGCCATGCAAGAAGAGATGAATCCTTACATGAGAACAATACTTATGAGTTTGAAAAACTTGCCAAATGGCAAAAAAACATTGAAGAATAAATACGAGTTTCGAGTCAAGCATGAAGAGTACAATCCATATCCATGATATAAGGCTATAGATTGGTTGTAAATGGTTTTATTCAAAGGAAAAGAATCAAATTTGATGAGATCTTCTCATAAGTTCCTCTTCTAAAATCCGAGTGGAGCCCTCTTGGTGACTCACAGTAGCCCTCCAATCGATATCTAACTCAACCTGTGTGCATACCTGAGGTGGTTTGTTTAAAAACATAAAAATAAGGGTGAGCTAAACAAGCATAGTGAGTGTTAATCAGTTTACTAAAAAATTTGAACTTTTCATAACAACATAACTACAATATTCCCATATAATTATAAAACTCATGGTAAAGCATTTTCATAATAATTTATTCATGCATCATCAAATCTTGTAATAAAATAACATTTTGTAAACAAAATTTTAATTTTTTGAAATACTATTCTAAAATGTTTTTCGACCTTAAACTCATAATATACAAGTTTCTATTTTCCATTTTTCTTTTTTTCCTTAAAAACTAAACAGTGGTGGCAATAAGCTTTCTAAATAATTTTATACTGAAAATAAGTCAACCTCTAGAATTGGTACCATATCGTGCCTCTCAAATTACTTTTAAAAATAAATAGTGACGACATTATTAGTTCATGACTTTTCTTACTCAACGTAGTCCACCATTAGTTTATTTACCATATGGTACACTAGGCCTAAAGTCATATAGTTAGTTCTGCATTGCTTATTCGTGACCGATTAACTACTAGTTACGGAGCTTGTTCAACATTGGTTATCCGTAACAGGTTAACGTCTAGTGGTTATGGAATAGGCTTTGCATCGCTTACCCATGAATGGTTAACCTATTATTTACAGAGCTGGTTCTTCATCGCTTATCTGTAATAGGTTAACCGCCATAAATATATCAATATAAGAACATCTATAAAACCTAACGGTGTAACATAGACAGAAGCAACTCTTACATTTATAACCCATCTTATTTTCTAAATCAAGTTTGAGAGGATTTATAATTGAATTATTTTAATGTAACTCCCAATCATATATATTTTAACTTTCAAATTAAAATTCACATATTTCCAAGGCATAAACTTATGCTAGCAATATTCACTTGTAAAATATCATTTTGTATAAAACTCAGCATAAATATTTATTTTATGATCAAATGAAAATCATTTGCATAAACTCAATTTAAAGTACACTTAGAACTTGCTAGTCTCCATAAATATAAACCATGTGCATAAAATCAATTTAAAGAACACTCACAACTTGCTAGTCTCCATGAGTAGAAACTATTTGCATAAAATCAATTTAAAGAACACTCACACGTCATTAATTCTTTTGCAAAGAATTTAATCATATAAAACAATTAAAATACACTCGTTGTTTTGCAAACTTATCGCCAAGCATACTCACGTGTTCAGTGCCTTTCCTTTACCTGCACAAAATGCATTTCGCTTGGACATTTATTTCCAAATTTGGAAATAAGACATTAAAAATATAGTTCGATTTAACCAAATTCGAGATTGGTAATTAATTGCTTAACACATATGTTAATCATATTTCTGCTTACTTTCTTAAGCTAACCTATTGGCCTCCATTTCCAAATATAACTTCAAAAGTCACTTAAATACTATATTTTACGCATTCTAACGTACCATTTTCGTCAAAACACAATCTCACCCAATTTAATTCACCATATCACAATCATGCATGATGAGTCAAGGTTATGACCCATGTCCAGAATCCATACCTCCACTTGTTCCTTAATTTTCACGTATCAAACGTTTAAATTAGGTTTTGAAGTCTTAAACATTTGTTCCCTTATGTCTCTAGTTTCCATAGAATCAAAAATCATGCCATTTCAACTTCTAAATCATAAAACAAGTACCAAATATCACAAGCTACTTCAACACAGGGACAATATTAGGTTACCATAATGAATCTCAATTTTCAATATCATTCAGCTAGAATTAGATACAGGTATCTTCTAGAGATTTTTAGTACTATGTATTAGGTTTTAGCTCCAATTAGAATCACCAAATTTGGAGGGTTTTAGTCTAAGTTATAGTCAAAAAATTGGGACTAATTCAAGTAAACTGAGAACTTATGACAAAATTTCACTAAACATAGCTATCTCTCTTATCTTATTCAACAAAAACTGACTTTTGGATCATACCACACTAAAATTTCTAGGCATGGTAGATTCTCTAAAGCTTAATTTCTTGATTTTCTTGTTTTCAATCTATAAATGCTTCCAAACTTATTATCTACTTCATGAAAAGTTAAAACCACCATTGATCTTACACAAATCCATTCCATGCAAACCCACAAAACTAGAAATTTAGGTTTGGAAAACTTACTACTTTCTTTCAATCTTTTAGACATTGAAGAACACTTAATCATGCTCCAAAACCCTTCAAAATGGCAGCTTCCTTCTCCTTCTTCTTAGCCACGTGTCACCCTTGTTTCTCTTCTTTCTCTTTTATTTTTTGATCTCTCACTTTCACTATGATTTATATCAATGGCCAGCCACCCACGTATAAAGAAGATGAGCATCTTGCTTAATTATAAGTTTTCCCACCATTTTTTATTATAATTACACCTTTGTCTTTAATAACATCTTATAATTAAAACTTTACCAAAATGTCTCATTTTTACACCCATGCCACTTGTCACCATTTAATTGGTTCTCTTCAAGTGACTTATCAATGCAGTAACTTCTTGTCAAAATACCAAATTACCTTTTAATGAATACAAAATGACCAAATTGCCCCTTTATATATTTAATTCACCAACTAATTGAATTAAATTCTAAAAATATGCCACAACTGTCTTATAATCAAATTGACCATAAAATACTCGAATTAAGGTCAATACTTATTGATTGGATGTTTTAAAAAATTCAAATTGGTTTAAAATCCTCAATAACCATTATTCTCCCACAAGGGAATTCTAACTGTTGGGACCCTGCCCTTGCGAGTCACATGCCCGACATTCTAAGTGACATCTGGACGCGCATCGCACAAGGATGGCGTGCCCACACCAGTTAATTATCGAAAAGAACTCACCTTTGCTATTTCGAAACAGATTTTGGCAAAACTCAAACTGGAATTTCAATTGGACCTCTTCAGAAAATTTGTTCCCCGTTGTCTTAAGTCTCTAACGACACCAAAATTATTCAATTTGGTTAAAAATTTTGAAATTTATAGCCCAAGCATCTTCGGACTGTTTTTGCACTGAAACAGTACACTATACCCAAATTCACTCCGAAAATTGAAAGTCTTAGGGAGTGACTTAAAATTTGATTCCTTCAGATAATTTGTAGCTCTATGCCTCTAGATTATTTAGAAATAATAATCATCTCATTTTGAGCTCTAAATATCAAGATATCATCAAAATACTGAAGAATGTTTAGTAAAAATGTCTAGTTTATGTTCTTCCAATTGATACCCTCACTTTGATTCGATTAATCTTTTTCGAATCAATACCAAAGCTTCAAAAATCTGGTCATTTGGAGGTCGAACGACAAAGTTATGGTCAAAAGAGTGAAACATATTCAAGTCTGAAAACACCAGCAAAATCGCGATTGCGGCGGTCGCGGCGAGGCGGCAGAGTCGCGATCGCGACTCTGCGCGAAAATCAGCAAAGTCGCAATCGCGTCTTGCTTCTTCCTCCTTTGCGTTTCTTCCTCATACCTATTTTAGAAAAAAGGGGCATAACTCTCACTAAAAATATCAAATTTATGTCATTCAAAGACCGTTTTAAAGAAGACTTCTAGATCTACAACTTCTAAGAAGATAAAAAACAAAATTTGCCTCTAAATGGGTAAAAACTTTAAAATACTGTAGCTATCCTGAAAGTCCATCCTATACAACATCCCAAATTTCTAATAATCATATCTGTCAACTCTAATGTCCAAAAATTTCATACTTTATATCAATGGAAAGTTAGATAGATAAACTACAACTTTTAAGAAGAAAACTTTGTCTAATTCAACCTAAATCAATCCAGAGTTTCCACTGAAGTCAGAACCCAATTTGACACTTGAATTTTGCAATGTACAACTTGGAAAGTCATGAGCATAATCATTCAACCATAAACCTTACTTCATTAAACTCCCTAATCTCTACTTATTCGACTCATCCCTTATAACTAATTCTCATCATTCACAAAAACCGTATCTTTCCTTTTTCCATAATATCTCACTTATATGTATATATATATATATATATATATATCAACGATTTATGTTTAAAGTTCATCAACTCAATTGGATAACTTTTCCAAGTATGTCTAATTTCAACTCACATCATCCATATTTCATTAACAACAAAATAGAAGTTTACAAAACTTTAATAGCATTACAAGCCACATTACATCATCGATATCCAAAATTCAAAATACAAAAGATACCAAACTCAATAATTCTTGAAGTGCATCTAAAGTCTTGCTTTTACGAAACTTGATATACAGGAACATTGCAAAAATAGAGTGATGCCTCGACTCTTGGTTACTCAATCTCATTTTCTTCACCTGAAGATGGGATGAAAAGGGGTGAGCTTAAAAGCTCGTAGGTAACAAGTTTATAACGAATAATAAGCAAAACCATTTAAAATGTTCATTTTCGTAGAAAATTCTTATTGAATCATAAAACACATGGCTCTTAAATTTTCAACCAAAATCAAAATAAAACAAATCATGTATGCATCAATCTTGTCCTCCTTTGCTTTTCTTCCTCATACCTATTTTAGAAATAAAAGGGCATAACTCTCACTACAAATATCAGATTTAGGTCATTCAAAGACCGTTTTAAAGAAGACTTCTAGATCTACAACTTCCAAGAAGACTAAAAGACAAAATTTGCCTCTAAATGGGTAAAAATTTCAAAAAACTGTAGCTGTCCTGAAAGTCCATCCTATACAACATCCCAAATTTCTAATAATCATATCTCTCAACTCTAATGTACAAAAATTTCATACTTTATATAAATGGAAAGATAGATAGATAAACTACAACTTTCAAGAAGACAACTTTGTCTAATTCATCCTAAATCAATCCAAATTTTCCGCTGATGTTAGAACCTAATTTGACCCTAATGAAAAACTTGAAATTGGCAATGTACAACTTGGAAAGTCATGAGCATAACCATTCAACTACCAACTTTACTTCATTAAACTACCTACTCTCTACTCATTCGAATCATCCCTTACAACTAATTCTCATCATTTAGAAAAACCCTATTTCCTTTTTCCATAATATCTCACTTATATGTATATATATGTCAACGATTAATGTTCAAAGTTCATCAACTCAACTGTATAACTTTTCCAAGTATATCTAATTTCAACTCACATCATTCATATTTCATTAACAACAAAATAGAAGTTTACAAAACTTTAATAGCATTACAAGTCACATTACATCATTGATATCAAAATACAAAAGATACCAAACCCAATAATTCTCGAAGTGCATCTAAAGTCTTGCTTTTACAAAACTTAATATACAGGAACATTGCAAAAATAGAGTGATGCCTCGTCTCTTGGCTACTCAATCTCATTTTCTTCACCTGAAGATGGGATGAAAAGGGGTGAGCTTAAAAGCTTGTAGGTAACAAGTTTATAATGAATAATAAGCAAAACTATTTAAAATGTTCATTTTCGTAGAAAATTCTTATTGAATCATAAAACACATGGTTCTTAAATTTTCAACTAAAATCAAAATAAAACAAATCATGTATGCATCAATCTTGCCAACATATAATGAACACATAAACACATAAGATTGGTTTGGGTAAGTCTATAAATATGACGAACTACACAATTTCAGATAATGGTCCTGAGTAGTTGTAAACTTGAGGGAGTCCATAAAGAAGCACCGTGCCACTAGGGGGCAGGAGGGAGAAGCCTTTAACTTGATCAACGTGAATGTCACATTCTTGAATGGATTACCCAAACCCACATAACATGTAATTCGTGAATTGTAAACCAATTGCCCAAATGGGACATTTTGAAAACATGTCTTTCATGAATATGAAATACTTCATATGCACTTCCATCATCTTTTTCACAATTAATCAACCAAATTCAAATATCAAGCAGAATGCAATTTCTCAAATCATTCAAAAGCAACAATGTCACAATTATAACGCAATGAAAAATCATTTTATTTTCTTGACTAAAAAGAAAATATAAAGGCTCATTATCCAATTATAAATATGAAACCTACCTTGAATTTCCTTGCTTAAAACTTTGCTCAAAAATATCTTTACTCTTGCTCCTCTTGCCTTCTTTGATTCCCTTTTTATCAAAGACAAAAATTCCATTCAGTAGGGATTCAAATTGGAGAACCCACAAGACATATTCACTAAAATTGATCCTAGAATTCTTAAACCCATACATTTTCTAAGCTTCATGAACCAAAACCCTTACAAAAATCCAAAAGATTAAAATTGCTCTTACCTTGAATCTTTACCAAATAACAAGATTTTTGGCTCAAAAGGAAGCTCTTCTCTTCCTCTTTCTTTTTCTCTTCTTGAACAACCTCAAAATCTCTCTTGAAGACTAAGAAAAGATGAAACCTAGCTTGCTTCTTCTTTCTTTTCTCTCATGAACGACTCTTTCTCTCCTTTCTTTCTCTTCTTTTCATTTTTCTCTTCTTTTCTCTCCCATTTTCGTTTTTCATCTTCTAAAATAACAAAACAACAATTCCTTTTCCCATTCTACCCTTAATGAATGCCAAAAGTCCACTTTACCCTTCTTTTAATGCTTTAAGACTCTTAAACATAGTAACATGTCAAAATTGCCCTCATACAGTTTTACTACTTTAATTTAATTAACCAATGTAACAAAATCCTACTAACATTGGAATAAATAATTAAACTCCAATAATAATTCTATCATGACCTTATAATTCATTTAATTCATGCTTAACTAGAGAAAAAAATATGGGGGCTAACATTTCTCCCCCTCTTAAAAGAATTTCATCCTTGAAATTCTTATCTGACTGATCAAGAGGTAGGGGTATGCTTCCTCTTATGCTCTTTCGTTTTCCATTTAACTTCATCACTCGAATAATTTCTTTCACATCACCCTAGTTAACGGATTCAATCAAATCCTTCCTTGACTTATTTATATATCACACTATCTTAACTATTTCCTTAATATGTTTTAGGTTATTCACAATTTTTTTCCACTTTCTACGTCGATAACACCAATATCAGATCATATCAATATTTCTTAACATACTCGTATATAACACATTATGAATATGAGGCATCTTGTTTAGTAATACTAACTTATAATTCAATGGTTCAATTCTTAATAACTTTATATGGGGCAATACAATCCAAGCTTAGTAGCTTCTTTACCCTAACCTGAGCACATCTTGCACTCAATCTAAGCGCACCTTGGGAAGGTGATACTCTCATAAACATTTCATCCTTCGCTTCATAGTTCACATCTTTATAGTATCAGTACACTTAACTCTTATGTCTATCTCACTGTATTTGGTGTTGATCCACCAATTTCATTCATTTTTCTTGCATCACTTAATTCCTAATACAGATAAATTTCACTTATCAGTAAAATCTCCAATCAATTCTAGTTTTCGACCATCTTTGGCCCTATTCATCCAAATAAAGAGGCGGACTACTCTTTTTGTCATCTAACTCCTCATACAGTATTCTAATGAAATCACCATGATAATGATTGTGATTCTGAAAGTCAAATGGAACTATACGTTGATCTCATGTTCCTATGAACTCCAAACTATAAGCCTTAAGCATATCTCTGACAGTTAGGACTGTCAGCAATTCAAATATTCAATCACATGAATCTACATTCTTAGCCGCTAAGTGATGTTCCGGCGTTTTCCTACTATGATGTATAACTTACGTTACCATTTGTACTTTTTAAACAATATCTTTGCTCAATCACCTTTATCGATTACATATACTTCTTATTTCAATCACAAAGTATCATTTTTCCTATTTGAATTCAAAATTCATATCCACTTTCGATTTATCAATAAAATTCACAATTTCTGGATCCTCAATTTGAGCTTGGTTAATCCTTTCATGTGAAACTAATCTTCAATTTCATAGCAAATAGCACTTTGATTTGCCAAAAATTTAACTCCACATTCTATTCTCCTTTTTGCACTAGATCTGATAACCTCAATATCTGAATTTGTGCTTCACCGCTATTGGGATTTTTTTGCTTAATGTATCAGATACAACACTAACTTTACTGGGAAATACTCATTTTTACCATCATGATCTTTCAGTACTTCTATCCATTGTCTCAGTCTCGTATTCAATTCTCTCAAGTCAATAATTACCAAAACTCAATGAAGCAGTAAACATAATTACTATCGCATATTCTTAGGTGGGTATCATCAAAGCCATCCCATTTTGTCCACAAATTTATCTCCAACAATTCACAAATTTATATCTTACATGATTGCTTCTTTGATCTCCATTAATCCTGGATGATGTTCTTCTCTTTATCTTCAAATTCATTACTCATTGTAACATCATAACAATCTCAATCTATCCCCGATTGATCATTATAAGAACTTTCATATGTTCCTCTAGTTCCCCTTAGACTTTAAACTATGGGATATGATTAACAAATATCTAATAAGTCATAGGTTGCTTCCTACACATATACTATCTCCAAACTTTCAAAGCAATCACTACCGTAGCAGTTCTGAATCATGTATCGAATAATCACTCATAGGACTTTAGTCGTCTCCATATGTATGAAATCATGTTATTATGTTGCATTGTATTTTATCCAAATCTCTTATATAACATCATGGTAAACTATAAAATCTCCAAATCTAGACGATATAATTAATATCGGTGTTATAACTCCTCAAAATTGTTTTTACATCCACATTATGTAAGATTAATCTCAATGTTCAAAAATATTCTCTTCACTTTTCAAATAGACTCCAAATATCCTTTAAGATCATAATCACGAATTGATCCATTTTGCTTGGATCACAACCCAAGTGCTCTGATACCATAAGTGTCAGGACCCGCCCTTGCGAGTCACATGCCCAACGTCCTAAGTGACATCTGGACGTGCATCCCACAAGGGTGGCATGGCCACTCCAGTTAATCATCAAAAAGAACTCACTTTTGCTATTTCCGAACAGATTTTGGGAAAACTCAAATTGAAATTTCAATTGGACCTCTTCAGAACATTTGTTTCCCATTATCTTAAGTCTCTAATGACAACAAAATTATTCAATTTGGTCCAAAATCTTAAAGTTATAGCCCAAACATCTTCGGACTGTTTTTGCACTGAAACAGTACACTATACCCAACTTCACTCCAGAAATTGAAAGTTTTAGGGACTGAATTAAAATTCTATTCCATTAGATAATTTGTATCTCTATGTCTCTAGATTATTTAGAAATAATAATCATCTCATTTTGAGCTCTAAAGATCAAGATATCATCAAAATACTGAAGTATGTTCAGTAAAAATGTCTAGTTTATGTTCTTCCAATTGATACCTTCACTTTGATTAGATCAATCTTTTTCGAATCAATACCAAAAGCTATAAATGTGGAGAGGTATAGAAATGTGTTACAAATCCAAAGCTTCAAAAATCAGGTTATTTGGAGGTCTGACGACAAAGTTATGGTCAAAAGAGTGAAACATATTCAAGTTTGGAAACACCAGTAAAGTCGCGGTGCGTGAAAATTTTCGTCGCGATCGCGACTTGCTTCTTCCTCCTTTGCTTTTTTTCTCAAACCTATTTTAGAAAAATGGGCATAACTCTCACTACAAACATAGGATTAAGTTCACTCAAAGAACATTTTAGATAAGACTTCTAGATCTACAACTTCCATGAATACCTCAAAAACAAAAGTTGCCTCTAAATGGGTAAAAATTTCAAAATACTGTAGTTTTCCTGAAAGTCCATCCTATGCAATATCCCAAACTTCTAATAATCTTATCTCTCAACTCTAATGTCCAAAAATTTCATACTTTATATCAATGGAAAGCTAGATAGATAAACTACAACTTTTAAGAAGAAAACTTCGTCTAATTCAACCTAAATCAATCTAAAGTTTCCGCTGAAGTCAGAACCCAATTTGACCCTTATGAAAAACTTGAATTTTACAATGTACAACTTGGAAAGTCATCAACATAACCATTCAACTACCAACCTTACTTCATTAAACTCCCTAATCTCTACTTATTCGACTCATCCCTTATAACTAATTCTCATCATTCACAAAAACCGTGTCTTTCCTTTTTCCATAATATCTCACTTATATGTATATATATATATATATATATATATATCAACGATTTATGTTCAAAGTTCATCAACTCAATTAGATAACTTTTCCAAGTACATCTAATTTCAACTCATCCATATTTCATTAACAACAAAATAGAAATTTATGAAACTTTAATGGCATTACAAGCCACATTACATTATCGATATCCAAAATTCAAAATAAAAAAGATACCAAACTCAATAATTCTCGAAGTGCATCTAAGGTCTTGCTTTTACAAAATCTAACTTAATATATAGGAACATTGCAAAAATAGAATGATGCCTCGACTCTTGGTTGCTCGATCTCATTTTCTTCACCTGAAGATGGGACGAAAAGGGGATGAGCTTAAAAGCTCGTAAGTAACAAGTTTATAACGAATAACTAGCAAAACCATTTAAAATGTTCATTTTCGTAGAAAATTCTTATTGAATCATAAAACACATGGTTCTTAAATTTTCAACCAAATTCACAATAAAACAAATCATGTAGGCATCAATCTTGTCAACATATCATGAACACATAAACACATCATAATGGTTTGTGTAAGTCCATGAACATGACGAACTACACAATTCCACATAATGGTCCTGGGTAGTCGTAAACTTGAGTAAGTCCATAAAAGAGCTCAGTGCCACTAACGGCAGGTGAAAGAAGCCTTTAAATTGATCAACGTGCACATAACATTCTTGAATAGATTACACCAAATCCACATAAAATGTAATTCATGAATTGTAAACCAATTCTCCAAATGGAACATTTTGAAAACATGTCTTTCATGAATATGAAATATTTCATATGCAGTTCCATCATCTTTTTCACAATTAATCAACCAAATTCAAATATCAAGCACATCGCAATTTCTCAAATCATTCAAAAGCAACAAATGCCACGATTATAAAGCAATAAAAAATCATTTTATTTTCTTGACTAAAAAGAAAGCATAAAGGCTCATTATGCAATTATAAATATGAAACCTACCTTGAATTTCCTTGCTAAAAACTTTGCTCAAAAATGCCTCTACTCTTGCTCCTCTTGCCTTCTTTGATTCCCTTTTTATCAAAGACAAAAACTCCATTCAATAGGGATTAAAATTGGAGAACCAACAAGACATATTCACTAAAATTGATCCTAGAATTCTTAAACTCATACATTTCCTAAGCTTCATGAACCAAAACTCTTACAAATAACAAGATTTTGGCTCAAAAGGAAGCTCTTCTCTTCCTCTTTCTTTTTCTCTTCTTGAACAACCTCAAAATCTCTCTTGAAGACTAAGAAAAGATGAAACCTAACTTGCTTCTTCTTTCTTTTCTATCGTTAACGACTCTTTCTCTCCTTTCTTTCTCTCCTTTTCGTTTTTCTCTTCTTTTCTCTCCCATTTTTGTTTTCCACTCTTCTAAAATAATAAGACAACAATTCCTTTTCCCATTCTACCTTTAATGAATGCCAAAAGTCCACTTTACCCTTCCTTTAATACTTTAAGACTCGTAAACATAGTAAAATGCCAAAATTGCCCTCATACACTCTTACTACTTTAATTTAATTAACCAATGTAACAAAATCCTACTAACATTGGAATAAATAATTAAACTCCAATAATAATTCTATCATGACCTTATAATTCAGTTAATTCATGCTTAACTAGAGAAAATTTAAATCTGGGGGCCAACATTAACCCTAAACTTTCGGAACTCCTAAAATTCATCTGATTAGGCTTATTTTTTATCCATTTAAGTGTGATTAGACTCTAAAAACTATTCCGAGTATTTTTGTAATTTTCAGGGTTGGGTCCCTAAAATCACTATTCAAATGAAAATATTATTAACTTGGATTTATTCTTTATCCAAAAATACTATTCACCGAAACCCTCCAAATTACATTCAAAAGTGTCACATAAATTCTTAAAGTACATTTCATGGCCTTTAAAGCTCATTCGGGCTGATTTCGTAGTTTTTTTCGTTTTTGAAATTTTTTCGAGAAATTTCCAGTCGACTTCAGAACAATCTATGGTCTATTAGCAATCTCTATTATAACCTCAACAATACATTTAAATGCTTAAATTACTTTAGTTTACTATAAATAGAACATACTCTATAAAATACATATACAGAACAGTACATAGTATAATCATTCGTATAATACTTTGTATATCAGGTAGTCCTAATTTGAAAATTGAACAAATGGATGTCAAGACAGTCTCCCTTCATGGTGACTTAAAGGAAGAGATATATATGAAGGAATTGGAGGGCTTTAAGATTAAATCCAAAGAGGATTATGTTTGTAGATTAAAGAAGAGTATATATGGTTTGAAATAAGTACCAAGATAGTGGTACAAGAAGTTTAGGTCAGTTATAGGAGAGTAAGACTAAAAGAAGACTATTTTTTACCATTGTATTTTATAAGAGACTCTCTGGTGATGATTTTTTTCACTCTTAAGTTAATCACATGCTAATTATTGGGAAAAAAAGCTTTTGTGATTGATAGGTTGAAGAAGCAATTGAGTAGTCTTTTGCCATGAAAGACTTAAGGCTGGCAAAATGGATACTTAGCATGAAGATCATTTAGGACAAGATCACTAAGAAGTTACAGTTGTTCTGAGAGAACTACATTAAGTAGGTACTTTGGAAATTCAATATTGACAAGGATAAAGCAATTAGTTCTCCTCTTATTACACACATTAGATTAAGTTCTAGTTAAATTCCTTCTATTAAGGAAAGAAAAGGGCATAGATGGTACCAGTTCTTTATGCTTCAACTATTAGTAGCTTAATGTATTCAATGGTATGTACTTGACTAGATATTACCTATACGGTCGGTATGGTTAGTCAATTTCTTTCTAATCCTGGGAAAGAATATTATACTACAGTTAAATGGATCATTGGGTATCTTTGTGGAACTTTTAGTATGTGTTTATGTTTCGAAGAATACAAGTTGATGTTAGTTGGTTACACAAATGTTGATATGGCTGGTGATGTTGATTCAATGAAGATTACTTTAGGATATTTGATCACTTTCTTAGGGGAGCAAGTAATGGCAGTCGAGATTGCAAAAGTTTGTTGCACTTTTTACCACTGAAATGTAGTTTATTGCCACATCAGAAGTTTGTTATGGATGAAGAAATTTCTTCAAGAACTTGTTTTCTAACAAGACAAATATAAGTTATTTTTATGATAACCAGAGTACTATCCACCTTGTTAAGAATTCCACCTTGTTGATATGGCTAGACAAGAGATGTGTTAGAGATAAAGTTGTTACAACTTAAGAAGGTTCACATCGATGACAATGGGGCAGATATGCTAACGAAGACTCTACCAAAGGAGAAACTTAAGGTTTGTTATTAAATTGCTAGGTCGGCAATCCCTCCTATGTGAATGTGAGGGAGAGATTTATTAGGTTCCTGCGTAATGGGATCATGCCACATATTCACATAAAAATAAAAGTAGGGTGTGTGCATGTGATGCTGTTAATGTCCAATTAGGAATTATAAATTATAAATTATGTTTGACGTAGATATTTCGGGGACCTTATATTTCTTGTATATGCATACTATAAGAAAGGTTTCTTCTTCTTTAGTGTGCAATTTTGGGTAATCCGTTAGTTTTGCGACAATAATAAAAAACTACTAAGAGAGGACACATTTACTCCACTTTTTCATGGTGCATCGACAATTGAAAATTAGTTACCAAAATTTTTTTGAGTATTCTTAATTAAGTGAAATCCTCTAATTTTTATCTTATTTTTACCAAAAATTAATTCTCTTAAAGAATTATTTTGAGATTGCCTCTAGTGGTGGTAGGGAAAAATAATTTGCATTATCCATTATTTTGATATAGTGGAAGATTCGACTACTTTTTCACATTAAAAATTAATTGTTGGTTGTTGTAACGTGTGATTTTATCTTTTATTTACGTGAAAACTATAATTGATTGCTCTGTTCCGGTCAATATTTGGAAATTTTAATTTAATTATTTGATTATGAAATTAGCTTCTTGTATGTTTTTCCCAACATAATAATACAGCTTTTGGTTTTAAAAGTGATGTAAAGCATGCACAAATAGAAAGTGATTTGGATAAGGAATAAGATAGTAGTTAAGTCTTGGGCAACTAAACCTGAGCTTGGACCCGACTAAGTTTGATTAGGCTTTATGTCATACTCATAATTTTTAAACTTCAGACCGAGCTCAACTTCAGACTGTCCAACCTGAAATTTAAAACTTTTTTAAAAAATGATATCATTTTATATAAAAACGATGTTATTTTTAATTTTAAATTAGAAAAAGAAAAAACAGACCTTACCAAATTTGATCCATTATGTTTGAAACGGCTTAGACCTAAATAGTCATTACCATGCCTAGTAGCAATGGGTACAGTAAGCAGTTAAAAGGTGATGTAAATCATGATGCGTTGGATAAGGTGCAGACAGGACAATGATGAATTAACCAATACGGTAATTCTTACCGTATTATAATAAATTTTATTTATATATTTATATAAGACCTATATAAATATGGTTAAAATTGACTAAAATATAGTTGAAACAGTATTTGTGACTTGGAGAGTTTGATGTCAGAAAATTCACGTTTGTTTCCTTTATGTACGACAACAGTAGCTTAGGCTAATCAAATCAGATTAAATTCTTAAACATCTTTTACGTTTTCCGCCGTTGCTTTGTTATTACTCTCCAAGCCTCCTATGTCTTGTCTTTTCCCGTTTTACATATAGGATGCAAGATAACCCTTCTCTTTTCTTTCTATTCCCTATTGTTTGTCTTTCATTTCCTAGACCATGCCACCTTAATACTGTGATCATGAGTCCACAGTAATAACTGCTAGCTGTTATGATTATGCAAATTTACTTTCCGGTTTCAAATTATACCTCGAGGCTCCTGCTCCCATACCTGCAATATGATACACTAATTTTTCCATTCAATGGTCATGAAGAAAATAAAACATTGATAATAGAATCTGTAGTAGTTAATGTACTTAAAGGAATGCTGCCAATTGTACATCGTGAGATTTTTAAAAATTGAGCCAATAAACCATCTTTCCCGGATAACATATACCAAATATGCTTTATATTGACTACTAAAAGTGACCAGATATCTCCTAGAGTTGACTGCTAAGGAATAGATACACCCAGCACCGGCTGGACACCAGTTTACTGTATGTAGCTTCCAGATAAAGAAAACCAACACTACTGACTTCCATCATTCTGTGGAACAAGAAGTCAATTTTAACTCTCAAACTGCCCCTATAACCACCAGCGCCTTCAAGCCCCACTACATCCAAGTTCCATATGAATTGATCTCACTTTCTTATTGATTCCACAAGAGACAGCTTTGCAAAGAAGTAATAAGGAGAATTGTGTTGTCGTCAATCCCAAAATTATATATAGAGGCTTTACCCTGCCAAATCAGACAGTCAATGGCTCTGCTTCTACCTCCCTCTCTTTCATTGCCATCCAGTCTTGTGATTCTGCAATAGCAAATAAAATTAAAATAAGCAGTGGAAAAAGTTGAAAACATATACAACTCAAAAACATATCCGCAAGCACAAGCTTCAGAAACAATCTAAGAAAAAGCTGTAGATACAGACTCTAATTTTTAAAAATGTCATATATGCAATAACCATATTGACATGAGTCTGTTAAAATCTCACAAGCACTAAACAATAACTTACTTGATCTTTGTGTCTCGGCTATAATCATGAGCCTTCTCTGCAGCAGAAAAGCCACAAATAGGAAAATAGAGCACATCCCAAACATGACAACCATGGGAAATGCATCAACCTTCAAAAAGAAAGGTCCAGTTCAGCAATTTGAATAGGAACTAAGATAATATATCCATGGAGACAAGAACACCATAAAAGTATTCTACAAACCTATTATATTGAAACACTACTAAAAATCATGGATATTAATCTGAGAGTGATGAGGAGAATGCTATTTAGTTTAGAAGCTTACGTTGTACAAAACAACACACACAAAAATGTTGAGAGGAACACGGAAGAAATTCATGATGGTGCTTCTAGCTTCCTCAGGAATGTATTGGGACCTCATCTTCATGATAGATGGCCAGAATATACCAACACAGCTCTCGAAGGCACAGAAGCCACCAAGTTGAATACATCCAGAAAAGGATATGCTACCACCTTTCAATCCAGTAGATGCCATGAAAAACTGTTGAAAAAGACCAGTTTATATTTTTTGTAACCGTCCTTTAGTAAAACAAAATGACGAATCAAAGAATTCAGGTTTTACTACATACACTTGTTATAACAGGAAGCAGAAGAGAAGCCGCAGAAACTAGAAACACAATCTGCATATAGCTCTCAACTCTCAAGGATGCTCGAGCCATAAGCCGAGAGGCAATTGAGCTTCCCAACATCGAAGCCAACATGAAAGTTGCAAAAATAAAACCATGAGGTATTTCCTCACCATTGGGGCTAAGAGCAGGAGTCCAGAGGAACACAAAGGTATACATCGATCCTTCAAACAGAGACTGTATGGCTCCCAGTAAAGCAATCTTTTCATCTGTTTCCACATGGAACATGACATCAATTAAAGATAACCGGATCAGTGAAATGAATAACATAGAGAATATAGACAACAAACACCAAGATGATAGTGACTCTATTCACAACACTACACATTGGAATTTAAGAAACATTTACTAAAAGGATAAAATGACCCATATAACGCCAGCAGATAGAAGACAGAATGAAAAGAAAAGCAATTGTATATATCTTTTTTTCTTTTCTTTACATCAGTAAATCATATTGACAGCATGGTAACTAGAATAGATAACTCACAAAAGATAACAGTTTCTTCACATAAGAATCTCGTTGCCGGGTTCATAGCTAGAATAAAATGCAAGATAAGGAATTCACCTGAAGCAATTGCAACAGCAGCACCCTTGAATTGTGTGAGTAAGTCCTTGTTCTCTGAAGGATCTCCATAATTTTCACCCCAAGTGGACATTATGATTGCCATGCCAATTGCAAGAAAGCAGGCGGCAGCATCAAATGGAGCAACAGGTCCAAGTGCCAAGGTATCTACTAGTAGATTACCGAACAAACCAGATATAATGGCAACTAAACCATTTCCAAGAAATATTGCCTTAGAAAATGTTACCGATAACCATTGAGGATCAAAACCCCTCTGCAAAAGTAGATTGCAATAAGATGACGCATGGAATATTACAAAAGCCTTTTTTAAGTGAAATACACATATTACCTCAATTAAACTTAAAAGATTTACAGGTATGATTGTAGTTATTTAGATCAGGCAAACAAATTAACTGAGATGGAAAATAAGTTTGATTGGATGTATGTCCAAAGTATTTATCACAATATCACAGTCAATATGAATAGCAAAACTAGGATTCAGGAAGTCATAGCCTTTACCTGTTAAGTGTGCATATCAAGTAATGTCTTGCACACGTGTAAAGATAAACATTCTAATGAAAAACATTCAAAGAAGAAAAGGGAGCATCAAATCCTACTTGGAACATCTGTTTACAACATTTCAGTAAATAACCCACCTTAAAGTGCTCTGCCACAAGCCAAGATTCGAAGGCTGAAAAGAGCAGAGAAGTGGCAATGCCTCCCAGTACACGGCCCAACATCAAAACTTTATACTGAGGAGAATGTTTGGTGATGCAGCTCAGTATATAAGTTATGCAGTAAGTAATACATGCTCTCTTCCGGCCTCTGATTGTAGCAGACTTAAGTCAGTCCTCAATTCCAACAGAAATATGTAATACATGAGCCAAAAATAATAGCAAAAAGGTAGAATTTTACTGTTTATCAGCGAGAGACCCAACAATAGTTCCAAACAACATAGAGGATCCAAATCCAGCAATGAAGAGTTGACCGATCTCTCCTTTACCATATCCATACTGACTGTACAAATAGTACACGTACGGACCCTGCAACCAATCCCCAGCTGTTTCCACAATTAAGATCAGTGAGTCCCATTAGTAGAAGCAGGAAAGCACGTTTACTCTAAGATTCATTATCAGTTAATGGATCCGCGTGCCACTTTGTGTAATCAAGTTATAGACTTAATTTCCATTACAGTTGGTATCTAACGACCAAACAAAGCGAGTGACAGCAATAGTAAGCAAAGAAAACAGGACAAAGATCACAGATCCAAGCAAAATGAGACCATAAATCGTCAAGGAACAATCTTAAACATCGCAAACTGAAACAAAACCATGTTGGAAATGGAAATAATGAATCACATTGCCACGAATATAGTGAGAAATAACCAAACCCAGAAGAGAGAATGACAAAACAGGCAGATCTGAAGCGCACCCATCATGAGAGAGTAGACAACAAGGTAATTGTTTTTGAGAGCGTTGAAAGCCGATGAAGTATTGATGCGATCTCTGCTCGTTTTGGTGAATTCGAGCACGGCGACGACAGCCGCCAAGCCCCCGAAAACAAGAAAGTAGAAGATCTCCATTTGGGCTCTGCAGTGATCGATCTGGGCACTGGCTCAATGTACGCAAACAAAGAGCATTAGAGGGAGATGTGAAGCAAAAATGACGAAAGAGAAGACAGATAAAGAGAAGTAGTCATCCTAGACCCGAAAAGGAGCGACAACTATAAGTAGCAGTCGGTGACTGAGGATCTTTGAATTAGAAACATATTTTTTTAAATTATTTTCTCGCAATTGGTTTGTGCTTTTCCGAGTTTGTCCCTTTTTTCAAAAACTGTCATATTTTAATTTTCTACTTTTCAACTGCCTATATATAGATTGAGTTATTTATTAATCTTCGTAAATGTAACATGATAATGAAAGTTTAACTTGCAACAAGAATACCATACTTAATCGTTGGAGTTGATGTTAATGATGGTGAGAGAGGTAGCATTACCAACTTACAAGTTTTTATGTACAAGGTTCGTAGGTTTGGAAGATATCAATGGTATGGGAATGAGAAATATTAGTTGGTTGTATATTTGGAAGATGTCAATGGTACGGGAATGAAAAATATTAGTTGGTTGTATATTATCATTGCATGAATTGTATTTTGATGTCTGGATTTTGAAAATTATTCCATACTTTTTTGTGGAGGTAAGTTTATAAATATATAATGTTAATAGTGGCTGATACTTTGGAGCAAATTATACGTGTTTACTTTCTGACATATTTATAATTCTTATAAATAAATTGTTTATAATAAAAGAAAGTAAGGAAAGAGCCGCAAAACTAGTTCATAGAGGTTTATCAAAATAATCTTTAACTTATGTTTACTTCTAAAACCCCTTTAAGAATTCGCTATTCTCTTCCTTCAACAATAAGTGAAAGAAAAAAAGAAACATATGTAAAAGAAACTTTTATGATCATTTTGCTTTTCACGAGTAAATCGGAATTCTTTATCTTTTTTTTTTTTTAAGTTTAAAAGGAAGCATCATAATGTTTATCTTGTCAATTTTCTGAATGCAATAATTTCATAACCAATATGGCTCTTAATTTATATTTGCTTCCAAGTTCTTTGTTTGTGAATTAAATTCATAATATAGGAAAGTTCTGCTATACATTTGAAGTTCCAATAATGTTTCCTTTTAATGTAGTGCTCATACACCCACTTCACTTATAAGGAATGTCTGTGCTGTAGGTGCCTCTAAATTCTTTTAGCTAGCATAGTTTTGGTAACTATTATAATGGAATGTAATCCTAAACCATCTTCTGTTCTTGGTAAATAGATTGCATAGGCCTTCTTGTATGCATGTCCGTTCCAAAAAAATTTCCTTAAAAACTTGTTAAAGTCTTTATAAATCCTCCTAGGTTGTATGGAGTGAGTAGACCAATGTATTGGATGTTTAGGTCTAAGGATGCTAATTGAGCTCTACCCGTAAGAGATAGAGACTTGTTTATCCAGTGCCCACTCTATACCTATTCTATTAATAAGGACTCGGAAATCATCGTGGGAGACTTTAGTAATAGTTACTAGGATAGCAAGGAAGGTAAATGGAGGCTCTCTTAGGTTAAGGCTACCTAGATTTACAAATGAGAAAGCATAATAGGAACAATCCTTCAATACCATGATGAAACTTTTGTCCCTATTGATATTGCCGCTAGATAGCTTATAGAAAAGCTCAATGTAATTGGTGAGGCATTCTAAGGAAAATGGATCAGCACCATAAAATAATGTAATATCATTTATAAACACCATATTTGCAAATGATAACATGTTCAAGTTCTTAAAGTTGTATGATGATTCTTAATAGAACTTCAACACTGAATAAGTAAGGAGATAGAGGGTCACCCTATCTAATTCCTAGAGATGTCAATGGGCTGGGCCGGGCCCGAGTCAATGATGGCCCGACCCGACCCATTGAAAAATTATGCGGATCGGGGCCAGCCATTAGGCCCGTGGCTTGGCCTGCCAAGTCCGCCTGGGCCACGGGTTACCCATCGGTCTTAAGTAGGCTCGAGCATTTAATTTAAAAAATTGTTATGTATTTTTAAATTTCATAAATTATAAATTATAAAATAATCATTTATAATAAAATGTAAGATGAAATTACCCATAAATTATACAAA
>JANZXR010000171.1:27657321-27682186 GCA_027575705.1 Erythroxylum echinodendron
ATATATTATGTGACAACTTTAAATTATAACAACATATATTGAATTAATTATGATATAATAAAGTTATTGAAATGTATGTAATGGTATGATTAATTAGGACATTTAATTGAATTAATTAGAAATTTATATGAAAGGTTAATAAGTTATTGTTAAAATTATGAATTACATTAATTACAAATTTTAATTTACTTAAATTATTTATTAGTTATTTTAATAAATAATTAAAATTAAAATTAAAAAATTTTGGGTGGTGGGCAGGCCACGGGCCACAGGCTGGGCCGGTCGGATCGGCCCATAGTTCGGCCTATCCATGGCTTCGCAGACCCAAATTGACGTCCCTACTAATTCCCCTTGGTCCTTTAATTAACTCAGTGACTCCACTAATTAGTGTGTTGTAGCATGCTTTTCTATATTTTTTCAAAAGTCATTGTTTATAAAATTTACTTAACATTGAGGTGCCTTGTTTAAAAAATAAGACAAATCTAAATTAATTAGGTAGGTTTTGCTATTATAGAAGATTGATTTGAAGATCAACAATAAAAAGGAGCTAAAACCTAACTATGGATGATTTATCTCATTTTAAGAATCTAAGTGTAGAGGAGTAAATCAAAGAATACATAAAGGAAGCCTTCCTTAAAACAAGATCTCATTTTGAGAAAGCAAATAACTTTTGTCAATTGTTTATTGATTTTTTTAAATATCTAGTTGCTCAAACTCTTCCTCAGAATTTCTCCCATCAGTGAAAAAAGATATTATTTTCTAAGTTGAAAGACTACATATGGGAGGCCTTTTATCAAGATTTATACAAACCAAATGACAAGAAAATGCATACCTAAGATAAGGATGGAGTCAATCTTAGGACACCATCATTCTAGGGAAGTTAGGGTCACTTTGGAGTGAATTAAATTGTGGCCAAACTCTTGTTTTCTCTTTGATTGAAGCTTCCACTAATATAGAAGTTTTAGCTAACAAGCATAGAATCCTTTACCCCTAACACCAACATTATCCCTTCTCAGTCTTTTTATTCCCTTCTTCCTCACTTCCTGGTTTGTTAGCCTTCTCACTCATCGCTTCTCAGATTCAGTCATGCAAAATCTCCACTTTTGTTGCCCCACCAAGGACCATTTGGCTATTGCAACTTTTCTGCCTCCATACTTTCTATAACAAGTAACCAACTTTCAAACAACTTTTCTGAAAGGCTAAATTTTACGCCCTAAATCCCAAATAGACCTTGAAATTAGATAAGTAAACTAGTTTAATAAACACGCCCTCACCTACTATAAACGCCATTGTACCTAGATTTACCCTTCCCTCGTAGTCTATCACCTCCATCTTCACCCCTAACTAGTAGCTAAAATATAATCCACTTCTAAGAACATGGAAGATGGATGTAGATGAAGCTTCAGAATCAACCTCACATTATACTCCACCAGGGACTTCAACAGAACATTACAATATTGTTACACTAAATATTGAGATTTTATAGGAGGGAGCAAAAATGTGGAACAAAACTATAATAGGCTTCTTCTAGAAGCACATGTCATTTTTCTAAACTACCCATAGTTATGTGATGAGAGGTTGGAGAAACAAATGAATGCAAGAAGTACCTATTTATGAGGATAATAACGTATTATTCAAATTTTAGAGCATGAAGGAAGCCAAATCAATGTTGGAAGAAAGCCCCGAGCATATGTTCAACACCCACATATTCTTACAACTTTAAAGGCAATGATTAAACTTAAACAGAATCAGATATGAGAATGTCCCCTTATAGGTTAATTTCTATAGTATTCCTTTATAATACTAGTTCATCAAGAGCTTATGTTCCTTGGTAGGCTACATTGGCAAGCCTCTCTGGATGGATGAGAACATAGCCATGAAGAAAAGGCTTGGATTTGCGAGAATATACATCAGCATCGACTTGAAAAGGCAATTGCCAAAGATGGTGCCTATATTAAGACTAGGTGAAGAGGGAGAGATAGTGGAGGATAATGTGCAAGTATCATATATATGAATACCTTCACTAAAACAATAAGGAAAGAGGTGGATTCCTATAAGGAGGACGTTTATAAAGGAAGATTACGAAGAGCCAATGAACAATGGTAAGGATAACTAATAAGAAATCCACTTTGTGGAGACCATTAACAATAAGGAGAAAGGTGCAAATATAATTGACATAGTAGTATAAGAATAGAAAAGCGAATGCACTAATTAACACCCTCCCACTTTTATACAGAACAAGAAGAACACCAACAACATAGAAATGAACTAATGAGGCAAGAAGCTTGTCTTCATAAAGAGAATGTCATTGTGTTTGTAGAAGTGCAAAATAGAAGGAGAAGGAAGTTAGCTAGGAAAAATAAGCTAAAAGGTACCAAAACCATTAACTCTTAATGTTCATAGTAGTTTGGAATGTAATGGGAATGAATATCCATAATAAAATTAGTTCAATTAAGGGTTTTATCAAGGAAACAGATTCTATCCTTTTTGGTTCACTAGAGACTAAAATAAAAGAAACAAAGATGTCCATGCTTTAAGCTTTTAGTAGTAAATGGTCCTTCATACCTAATCATGTTCATCATCGTTATGAAAGGAAAGCAACTGGCTATAATATTGAGAGAGCTATTGTAAAACTAAATGATTCCAATGATAAAATGTTTCACCTTGAAGTTAAGGAAACTAAAAAACAATTACATTATTAGGTTATAATGGCGTATAGTGCAAATTTTAATTTTTAAAGGAAAGTATTATTGAATAGATTAATTTTTATCCACTCCTACTTAATAGTTCCCTGGCTTTTCTTAGGGTACTTTAATCGTGTCTTATTTAGGAATGAAGATGAATGGAATGCTGATCACAATTTTACAATAGTGATCTTAGTGATTGTGTACAACAATTTGAGGTTAAATATATGAAGATGGAATTTTTAAGTTGATGTAGCAACCAAAATTCTCAATAAATATTGGATCAAGCAATGGTGAATGAAGACTAGTTAAAGAAGTTCCCAGAAAGCACTTTTGATGGTACAAAGATTTTTTATCATTCAGGAATAATCATTCAATATATAGGAAGGGGAACGAATATAAATTGTCCATTTAGATTCAACAACTTTATCATAAAAGAAGAAGGATTTCGTGAAGCCATCTGCAACTATATACTAAAGGGGATTAGTGGTAGCAAGCAATACGAATTAGTTTAAAATTAGAACTCATCAAAAATGAAATGAAGAGATTAAATGGAAGGAGGTTATAACATATAAGTGATATAGTTAAAAGCTCTAAATCCCACCTAATTCAAAGTCAAAACTCTTTATACATGGACCCTTTTAATGATCAATTTAAGAAGAATGAGAGAATAGTAATGCATGATTACAAAATGGCATTATCCGTTAATAATTCCTAACTCAAGAAAATGGAAAGATTGAAATGGAGCCTAGAAGGCAATAAAGTACAAAATTCTTCCACAATACCATAAAAGCTAGGAGGAATAGAAAATACATTTCTAAATTAACCAGGCCAAATAGAGAAGCCATTAGATCTTAAGTAGAGTTAAAAGAAGAAACAAATCATTACTTTAAGAATTTCTTAGGAACTCAACACCCCATAGCCTCTTCAATTCCAATCCGTAGCACCTTCAGTTAAAACTCTTTTTTTGATGAGTCAAAAGGATACTTATATAGACCATTCACCACTCAATAATTAGATTAAAAAGTATTTAAGCTTAACCCTATGAAGGCATCAAGATTAGGTAGGTTTAATGGAATTTTTTTCACAAAACTTAGAGCTCCATCAAATATATAATTATTGAAGTAGTGAAAGAATTTTTTTAAATGAAAATTTATTTAAAGAAATTAACAAAATTATATTTGTTTAGTTACTAATTCCAACAATCCTAGATTCCTGAAGGACTATAAAAAATTTCAAGATGTAATTTCATATAAAAAATCATTACTAAAGTTATTACAAGATTTAAGCAAAACTCCAACTGATAATAGGGGATTTTCAAAGTGTGAGTATAAAAGACAAATTTCAATGGCATAAGAGCTTTTCAGGAAATATACGAGAAACAAAGGGGCGAAAGACTGTTCTCTCAAAGTTGACTTTAATAAGGTCTTTGATAGCACCAAACAGAAACTTCATCTCACACCTACTGAAAGCTTTTGATTTTCCTCTCAAATTCACCAAATGGATCGGGGAATGCTTTATTACCACTTTCTTCATCATTTAGGTGTATGGAAAAAAAATTATCCCAAGGTAGGCAAGGGTTGAGACAAGAGATCCACTATCCCCTTATATCTTCATCTTGTGCAGGGAAGCACTTTCCAGACTACTTAAGAAAAATATCAAGATAATAACAACTTAGCTTACCACAACAAAAATTCGCTAATGATCTCCTCATCTTTTGTGAAATCAATGATCAATCCATTTATACTATAATCAAAACCCTCAATACATTAAAAGACATTTTAGGTCTAAAGGTTAACTTTAAGAAGATTCAACTAATATTATCAACTAGTGTAATAGAGGAAGTTAATTGGCTCTCAAGCATCACTAGATTCACACCAACTAGCCCTCCAATCAAGTATCTTAGCCTTCTTATTTCCAATAGGAATGTCAGCCCTTGATTGATAAGATATAAAAGAAGTTAAATCACTTATGCAATAATGACTTACCTTATAGAGGAAGGTTAATGTTGATAAACTATGTTTTATGCTCTCTATATACCTATTGATCTACCCATATGTTTCATAAGGAGAAATAAATTTTGTTGAAAAAATGATGAGGAAGTTATTATGGGTGGAAGAATGCAAAAGGAATACATTGGCTAAAGTTAAATGGATATATGTTTGTCTTCCTTACACTAAAGGGGGCTTGGTATACATATAACCAAAACTAGAAATTAAGTACAAATACCTAAAAGGATGTGGAGACTAATAAAGGATATGGCTCATTATTTACTAGATAGATAAACATATATATGTTATAGGGAAGAAGTCTATGGGAGGTAAAAATAAGAACCAACTACTATAACTTTATGACTCAACTCTGTAAGACGAAGGATACTATCTCTAGTTTAATAACATGAACTATAGGAGATGGAAAGAGAGCTTATATGTACTACAATAACTAGTTGAAGAATGGGCGGCCATTATACTTATGCACCTTAGATGAACAGTATGCAGGCATATTCCAACTGAATAATAAAGTTTAAGAATAGATATTAGGGGATAAATGGACTAATTATTTACGGGAGATCACTAACTTTAAGCTAAATTACAACTTGTAGCACCTAGAAAGCACACTCATCTGGCAACTTCTCTAACACGTCCTGTAGATAATTTCTAAAGAGATAAGAAAAAAAGGGTTCGATGGGATAAAGTAGTATGGAATAAATATCAATACCCTAGAGTCTATTGTAAGTTATGGTTATGTATAAAGAATGGTTTTACGACTAAAACAAACTGAAGTTCCTTAACATCCAAGAAACTTGTGTCCTTTATAGCCTCCAAAATGTAACTAATTCTCATTTTTTCTTTAAATGTAAGATTGGATCTAGGACAAAATGTAGGATGTCCTAGTTATAGATCATAAGCACTTCCACTTTTAAGACACCCTAAATTGGTTATAAGAAACCAACATCCTAGGATGAAACTAGTTCTCATTTGTTCTTTGCATATATTTACATTAGTTGGATCCAGGACAAAATGCAAGATGTCATATTTATAGATCATAAGCTCTTCCACTTTTAAGACACCTTAAACTAGTTATAAAAAACCAAAAACCTAGGCAAGAGGGGGAAATTGCAAATCATTAACTACATAGGAATATGTAAGTTCACCATTTGGACATAAAGGAATGCCATAATTTTCCATAAGAAGTAAACCACCAAGGAGGAAGTACTAAGGTTTCTATGATCAAATGTAGAGAGCTAGAAATAATTCAAACATGAGTTTCCCCTCCATGTAATACAACTGTAATGTATCATAACTTAGCTTACAACTTCCTTTTATAATTTGATCATAGATCAAATTAAGTGTTTAGATTTATTTAGTCTCCCTTATATGGCTCTGCAACACTTCACTCAATTTTTTCTTAATATAATTTTAAATTTAGAAAAAAAATCATTAAAGATGTTTATAAGTATGCCTGACAGTGTGATGAATGCCAATGAATAGGTAATATATCCAGAAAGACATGAAATGTCTATCACTAATATTTTGATATGTGAACTATTTAATATATAAGGGTGTTTATTTCATGGTTCCTTTTCTATGTTCTTTTGGGAACAAGTATATACCAATTATGATAAATTATATTTCTAAAAGGTTTGAACCGTTGGTGTTACCAACTAATGTTGCCATGGTTGTTCTTAAATTCCTTAAGAAATATTTACCATCTTTGCCACACTTGGAGAGATTATTAATGATAAGACACATTCTTATAATCAATAATTTAGAATACTATTTATCAAAAATGACGTTAGAGAGAAAACTACTACCTCTTACACCCTCAATCTAGTGGCCAAGTTAAAATATCAAATAGGAAACTAAAAAGAATTATAGAAAAGAATATCGAAAAGATTTATCAATTACATGAAATTATGCTCTATATGCTTATATGATTACATATAAAAACTATTAGAATGATTTCATATAAACTATTTTTTGAGAAAACTTCTCACTTATTTAGCATATGGTAATATAAATCGTACTGGAACATTGAATTTTTGAATTTTAATTTACATGATATAGGTGAATGGAGAGTAGTGTAGTTAAGTAAGCTTAAAGAGCTACAACTATCTACTTTATAATGTATAGATCTATAAGGAGTGGACTAAGCAATAGTATAATCAACATATCATGGAGTTTTTAAAGGGTGATCAAATGTTACTTTTTTAAAAAATTAAATGAATAATTGATTAATCAATAGAGGAAAGCCATATAAGCACAATCTTTGTTCTTAAGTTACAATACAAGGTTTAAATCCTTATTAATTCCTTACAAGAAAAATAATTGTAATAACCAAATAAATTTCCTTGTAATAATCCACAGTGTCAGAATAAATATGCAGTCATCTAAAACCAACTAAAGAAATAGGGTATGAGCTTGCATGTGTGGTTCTCTAGGAATTTCTTGTTCACCCTTCCCACTATACATTGTTGTTAATATAATCCCTTCCATATGGCCTTATTAGCTTCAACTAATCATTTACTATTTGTCCAAATTAAAATTGGGTTTAAAAAATTAGAGAACTGCTTCCATAGGAAGTATGGTAATTATAGAGTACATTTCTTTCTTTCACAAACAGCTTCTTGCATTCTCTTCAACTTAGTACTCATGCATGCATCTCCAAATTACATATGAATGAAGAAAAATTTATTTGAATAAGCTTACTTCTTCTTGGTACATTCAATTCCTGAGTGATCTTCTTTTACCCTTAGCTAAACTTTTTCTTGGGAAAGTATTCCACCACTAGTACTAGAAGTTTAAGAATCATTAGTAATTACTACTTCAGTACATATATCAATACTAATTTAAGAGCTCCATCTTTTAATAAGGATGAGATTATATTCAATTCCTGAAAGATCTTCTTTTACCCTTAGCTAAACTCTTTCTTGGGAGACTATTCCACCACTATTAGTAGAAGTTTAAGAATAATTAGTAATTACTACTTCAGTATATATATCAATACTAATTTAAGAGCTCCCTCTTCTATTAAGGATGAGATTGTATTTGTTACACCACTCATAAGGTTCGTAAATAATTGCTCCTTAGTTCTTCTTTTATTGTAGAATTTACTATTATTCCTCTCTCTAGATATCATAAACTGGCATCTTAAAACCCATACTAAATTGTATATGTTTTGATATTTGTTCCCAATGTTTATGGGTGATCTAATTCAAAATTCCTTGCCTAGTAAGGCCTATATAAGAGATATGAAACCATTATTGAAATCTATTCTATAAAAAAGCTAAGAATTGGTAGCAAAAGAATATATGCTTGATTGATTTAGGAATGAATAAAGTAGACATTTCTTAATAGAATTAAGTTCAATTAGTCTTTCCTTAGTTATAAGCTTTCTAAAGACAAGTATCTATAGAGTGAAGGAAATCCTTGGTACTGCCTTAGGGAACCAAACCAAGGTGTACTAACAAACTAGGGAATTTCTAATTCTTAAGGCATCTTTATATGATCTATATGTGAATATCCTTGCGTTATTATTGATCTAGTAAATATGATCACTCATAGAAGAGCTCCTTATTGACACTTAAACTAATCCCAATAGCCTGATTCTCATTACATGATTAATGTTAACTGGATTGTCAAGCACAACCTATTTAACAGAAGCATAAAATTAAATAATTGTCCTTAAATGGGAGTAGGAGTCATTCTTCATTAAAGGACTTAAAGAGCACCAATACTATGTCAAAAAATATCATTAAAACCATCTCCCATCCTTGATTTGAACATACTCTAACTTGATTTTTTATCTTAAAAATGTTATACATAGTTTAAGAGGTATCATACTTTGTTTCATATTTCCAAAAGTCATATTATCTAAGATAGTGTGAGTGAATCCATTTCACCTATAAAGACCCTTTATCTCTAACCACATCCTCTTGATTAACAAATTCCTTTTAGTTAGATTTAGTTTGACTGATCCTAAGTCCGCATTTCTATTTTAGAGACACACCTCTTTATAAACAACCTGGGCAATATAAGAAGAACTAGATATACCTACCTAAAGAAAACTTTTAAGGCTTTTTTTATACAGTGTTCATTAAAAATGAGGGGAGAGATATATATGTAGACTAATGGAAATAAAGGGAGTTTAAAATAGCTTTGACTAGTTGTTACTTTATAACTCTCACTTAAGTTTATTCCTAAGCAAAATCCAAAACAGGATGATATGGTTTATTTATAATCACCAAAGTGTTTCCTTATGATATAGTTGAGATTTCACATACAAAGAAAGGAACCATCAAAAAGAATGTTATAGGCCAAAATTTTATAAGTGCACAACATAGTTGTAGCTAACACAGGCAAGTGCTGGTTGATCCCACGAAGATTGTAAATACTAGTGCTTACTCTTTTTCTATTGTCTAGCCTAAGAATTTGATAATTGGTTTATTTTTAGATACCAATAATAAAATCATTACAAGTGCACAACATAGTTGTAGCTAGCACAGGCAAGTATAGGTCAATCCCACGAAGATTGTAAATACTAGTGATTACTCTTTTTCTATTATCTAGCCTAAGAATTTGATTTTGGATTTTAATTAAAATTAAAGCTAAACAAATAAAATAAATTAAGATCAAACAATTATGAACTCAATACAAGTAGAATACAAAGATAAATCAATATTAAATAGTAATGTCTAAGTGATGAATCCCCATAAGAATCATTAAATTATTACCTTTTTATCATACAAATATATTATTGATTATTAGATTATGGAAATTCCTATCTTATGCTAATAAATCTCTCAAGACTATTATTAACTAATCCATCAATTGATTAACAAAAATCTTTTTCGTTAAAATCCCTAGGATTGCTTTATTAATTTTTGAATTCAGCTAGTAAGTTTGACCTTAATTAAGAGGATTTATGTCAACATATCTCTAGATTTGCATGCAACTCCTTCCAATTATGGTAGTTCTATTCATATAAGAGGATTTCTCAATATCAATTATATGAAATCAAATCATACACAAATATTCCAAATATAATATAATAAGAGTAAAACACATAAATGAATCACAATAAATCAGTCAATATAATTGCATTAATTAAAAGATTAAAACATATTATCATCCCAAACTTGGGTTCATCACATACAGACACTAATCACATTTAGTTACTAATCATAGAAAACAAAATAAAAGATAAACATGAAGAGAAACTAATAGAAAGTAAAGGAATCATAATTCTAAATCTCTCATTTTCTTCTATTAAATCTTCTTACAAGTTTGGGTTTGATGTTGTTATCTACTAGATCTTTTGATGTTAACTTTGCATTTCCTCGTCCTTTCATCAAAATCGTAGCCTCTGAATGTTGCTTACGAACTAAAATTACTTAATAATTTGGCTCCCCTCAGTTTGGCTCTACTTACGTCCTTTTATAGTAAAATTTAAGATTTTTGGGGTATACACAATCACTTACACAAGTATATGATAGAATGTGTAGAATCAAAAACACCTAAATTTATGGTTTCATACAAGCATAGAGACTTACATGGGCAACATATACAGTTGTGACAGGTGTGTAACTCTAGATGACCAGAAGTTAAATTCTTCATTCTTCACACATTTACAAAGACTTACACCGTCTCTATATATGGGCTTTATAGGTCCTTAGTTGCTTTAAATCTTCATCCCATGCTATTATTTCCTCTAAATTCCTCTCCTTTATGTCTATAAAGGTATTTGTGGACTATAAATCCATTTAGAGTGAAGTAAGTACCAAATATACAACAAAACTATAAAATATCAAGCAAAATACACAAAATATGGGTATGTAATTATAGTCAAATATGCATTTATCAAACATTCGTACACTTAATAATTTTATTTTTCTCAAGCAAATTATAATCTAAATTATCAAATTTACAACACCATCCTTTATTAGTTTTAACCTATCTATTCATACTCTAAATCATCATGTCATATTAATCAAATTAGCATACACTTAGAGTTAAGTTATCCTGAAACTAACTTTATAAGTGAATATTAATAGTAATCAAGTCAATAATTTTATTGAAATAAAAAACATAAAACCTTGCACCCTCACTAAAGTTTCTCTCAAGTCACTAAAGTGTTTGGGGTTAGAAGTATCAAACTCCCAAATCAATGCATAGTAGAACGCTCACCATATGCTTTCAAAATTATCATATCTCCACCACTTGTATGTAAACTGGAAACAAAAATCAAATGGTGTTTACAAGGTTATGATGAGGTTTACGTAAGGTACGATTGGGATAAGAAAAGTGTGATAAATTTTGAAGGAAAATTATAAATAAAAACATTACTAGAAACTTGTTCACAATATATAGGTCCCTTCATTATAAATTCATTGGTACTATACACTTTTTTCTATTTTTCCTATGCCCACAACATACTTTTTTTAATCGAGCATTCATCATATACCATAATTAAAGAACTACTGGACCTTTCAAATTTTCAAGTATCATGCATTTAAGTAATGTAAATAATCTTTAGGGTTCAAAACAATAAAAAAGTTTCAAAGAAAAATAGGATAAAGGTTAACATTTTGATTATATAATCAATGCACAAGGCTAAGGCTTAACTTGATTATTTCTAAAGGATAAAATAAGGTATGTTAATTTTCAAAGAAATAAGCTTTAAACAAATGTTGAATATAAGTGCCTTTATAACTTCAATGCTTCTAAATTAACAAATATAATCTCAATATAAGCAAGTTCTAGAATTGTCCGACTATATATGATCAGATATATAAAAGAAATAAAAGAGCTTCAAAATTTTAAATTTTGCTCTAAGGCTCTAAAGCTCCCACAAAAAAAGGTTATATTGTGTATAAATAATATTCAATTTGCATTCAAATTGATTATCTTAATTATTACTAACAATATGACTAATAAAAGCAATTTTATTCTAACTATCATCCTTTTGCATACTAATTCAAATCAATATTCAATAATGAAAAAGGTATTTATGGACATATTTCAATTAATTCATGATATCAATTAATAAAAAACAATAACAAAGATTATAATAAGCTTAAGAAAATTGTTAACCCTTTCTCCACACTTAAAATTATACATTGTCCTCAATATACACAATGTAAGCATATATAATAATTGGGAAAGTGGGGTTTGGTTCTTCCCTAAATAATAAACTTTTCTAATTAATATTTTCATGATTTAAGGACTATCTATCTGATATGATAAACTACCATCCTTATAAAATGTAAAGAAAAAGGGATAAAAACAATAAAAGAAAATGAAAAAAACAAAAATAAAGAAGAAATATAGAATATATTAACATTAATATTTTGACAAAAAGAATGGAAATAAGAACAATATACAATTAAAGAGAAAAAGAAAAGATATAAAATTAAGTATCTCTCTCGTAGTGTGACTCAGGCCTGTTTGACGATGGAAAGTCCTCGGCTAGATGATCTTAACAAGGTGGAGGAGTTGTTGAGGAAGTATCCATACCAGATGGTCGAGGCTAAAAATCGATATCCTAATGGCTCACCTTAATAATAATGGCTCTTCCATCAATCCGATAGTGTTCTCAAGCTTTCTCATCCACTTCATAAGCTTTGCCTATTGTCTCTCTGATAGAGTTATCATCAGTTGGTCCGAGTGAGGTGTCAATACTCTTAGTACATTCAGTCCCTCTTGTCTGGGATAGTAGTAATTGTGGTTGCGGTGGCTCCTCCCTAGGTCCTTCTATTGTTGCTGGCTCGTCAAGGTACCCAATAAGTCTATATATGTCACCTATAGGTCCTCGATATTTGCTGACCATATGCATGTGCTTCATCACTATTAGGTTTGACTCTACTATGGTCCTCTTCTGTGTCATTAGTGGTAATCAATCAAATACCCACATTTTTCATGTAAGTCTGGTCAAGTATGGTTAGACATAAATTGCACCAACGTTCCTTTCTTCACTCTAATGCTTGGCGAATTGGGCAAGTGCATGCCCCAGGTGGATTGATGTCCTCTTGCTCATACTTCATAGGCAAAACACATCCAGATTCCCGATGACTCCCCAACTATCACCCCATTCACTTATTGTGTGTAATAGTCGATTTCCAAAACTACTGAGTGTTAGAGTGTTAGATTATGTAGTCACATGAATTACATCATATTAGAATGAATTTGGTGCATTAGAATATGATTTTATGATTTGCTTCACCTGCATAATATGAGCATACACACACATGAATATTGATTTAGAAAAATTACACTCAATTGACATGTTTCGGGGTATGAAAGTTTCTAAATAATTGTGGCATGATTATGCATTTCTAATGTCTTGTATTTTAATTTACCAATAAAAAGAATTGATGGATTACAATTAATAATTTGGAGTTATTTGTTACAATTGGAAGATTGATGGATTAAAATGTGCATTTAGACTAGGAAAAGTTTCAAGTGGCAAGACAATTGACATGTGAAAATTTAGGATGACTAAGCCTATAAATTGAGTGACATATGATAGTGGAATTAAGTGACAAATAGTCTAAGAACTAAGTGACATTTGGCAGCCTAAAGAGAGGACATGTAACTAGCCTAGACACTTGACAAGTGTCTTTAAACTCATCCTCCACTCACACCAAATGACACACTCATAGCAAAGCCTCTTCATTTGTTGTTTTTACTGAAACTCTCTCCTTCTTCTTCCTCTCACTGCTGAAATTTAATTCTCCCTCACATCTCTTTGTTTCTGCCTAAATTTGTTCAATTTCCATACTAAAATCCATGTAAAAATCCTTCATAAAGATGGTTATAGAAGTAGAACATTGTTGTATTTACTGTTATCTTCTTGTCTTTGCTAAAACCATCTTACTCCAACCTTGTTCTTGAGATGATCTTGCATGCATATGAGGCAAAGCAGGCTTGATAAATTAAGGTGGCATTTGAATTGGACATGTAAGTGAAATACTGATCTTTATGGCATGTTTTAGCAAAAATTATGATGAATGATTAAGGACAGATTGAATGTGGTATTGGTGTTGACATTATACTGGAAAGTAATGAATAAAAGGGGTATTTTCTGTTATGTTTTTGGATGCATGATAGAAGTGGTTTATTGATTGTTAAATGGATGATTAATATTGGGATTTGAACTATAATTGATGATGAATTCATGCTAAAGATAGGTGTTAATGAAGTGTTTTCAAATCTAAAAAAGTTAAGACTGCATGTATGATAGTATGAAGTGAATGGTAATGAAGCAAATGAGTAGATTTTTATGGGATTTAACGTAACCAATATGGAATCTATACTAGCATTAAATGAATTAGCTTTATAGGACATGAATTCTGGAAAAATTCAAGTAGTAGTGATGTCTCGAAGTATGTGAAATTCATGGAGAATTGAGAAAGAAAGATTGTGCATGATCGTAGCCCTCAATGCATGATTGTGGCCTGATTACTTGCCTTCTATGACAATCGTGGCAAGTTTCCCCATGATCGTGGGCCTAGTCCTAGATTGATAATTTCTCTTTTGTGTACATGTTGAACTAGTTGAGGAAAAGTCACTCTATAATGGTGTATTTGGACTTGATTAAGGCTTAGAATGAACCTAGATTGTTGCTTGATTAATTAGTTAAAGAGCTTGATAAGTTTAGTTTGTTAATTGATGTCATAACTTAAAGATGGACTGTTTTGATATCTATGCATCCAAATATGGACATTATAAGTTGTCAAAGGAATAAAGGTGTTCTTACGAATGCAAATATGATCTTAAGGACATGAGAAATGTGAATTAGATATGGACGAATGAGAATTGCTAAATTGTATGATTATATATTGTTAGAAAAGTTTGAGGAATGTATGATTGATGAATTTGGAGTAAATCAAGCTTACTTGAGGTATAAACCTGATTGCAAACTAGTTATATACAAGCTATAATGTTTGAATGGTCAAGATATTTGTATAAGAATACATACTTGAAAAGTTAATTGAGCATGCATTGAAACATGAAACATATACATGTGCATGATTGTATATTCATATAATTATACAAATTAGTGATATGTGAACTATGTGTGTATTATATGACGATAGACGCGTAAGGTGATCGTCAACATCCAGACATTGTCAAAACATCGAGGCTATAGCTTTTCTGGAACGTACTGTGAGTTAACTTAGATGTGTAAACTTAATTAAATGTGTTTCTTATGAATTGAATGTTTAATTTGAAATATGTGTACCATGGATTGATAAATGACAAACTTAGATCTGAGGATCTTGATATACGAGATGTGTATGCTGAAATAAAAACATGGAATATGAAATGATGCATCTCATCACATTGAAATGCATGATCAGATAAAGAAGTTGTGACCAAAGTGACCGATTTGAGAAGAGAGCTTTGAGCTCAGGATTGTGAAAAAAAGCCTCATACTCAGATGACATAGACTCAGTATCCATAATGGATATGGGCCAGAAATGATCTCAGTGTCAATAAAGGATATAAAAGAGTAAATTAGGTTAATAGGCACTTGGTCACAATAAAACAAAAATGAAAATGGAAACATATGTGAATTTGCATATGCATCACTACATGTTTCAAGTGAGTGAATTGAAATGTATTTTTGAATTGATTTGAAATAGTGAATTACCATTGAAGTTAATGGAAAATGTGTTATGATATACTTGTGAAAGTATGATAAACTTGATGTACTTGTTGAAGTATGATGAAATGTGATGTGGTATTCGATACTCTATGATATGATATAGTTATTTTTGTGATCTGACTTGAGTGAATACATCGATGATGGTACACTCAATGAGTTTACAAACTCATCAAAATTACAATTTTGTTTTTCAAGTTCAAGGGAGTTCTAGCCACTAAGGTTATATAGTAGAAGTCTATTACTTACATTTTAGGGATAAGAATGACTTAAAATTCTGATCAACTAAATCTAAGGAGTCTAGATAGATGCTTGTTTATTAGCATCCTATTTCATATTATATTTTTAGCACTGAGATTAAACACATAAGAATGTCGTGTAATGTATATATGGATTATAAACTGTAATGATACATGTGACTTTTATGTATGTGAATGAAATGGGAAGAATTGAGAACTTAGAATGCTTATGATATGTTTGATGCCTTTAATGAGATAGTTGATTGTTCTGATGTACCATTTTCATAGAGTATGTTCTCGAATATCCTCTGGAATGTTCGGGCTTATACTCTATGGGAGTGGTATGTTACATTGTGAGACTCAGAATACCATGAATGTATCTGAGTGAGGGACGTCGCAGTGTGGACTTCTTAGATTTGCTTAGGTCATAATCTTCCTCCATGCTAATTATACACCAGAAGTGTCAAGGAGAAAATCCATACGGAAAGTTTGTTTGTAGTGCATTTTACTCCAATGCCCCTACAAGATGCTAGTTATAAAGACCTATTGTGATGAAAAATTCTAAATAGCTCATTTGGAACATATATCCCAGCCTCTAGAATTGGATCATATTAGGACAATCCCCACTGTAGCCACCTCTCTCCTCAAAGAATATAAAGAGCACCTCGAGCAATAGCTCCAATCAGAATTCTCTATGATCTCTAAGAGTTAGGACCACGCGTCAATGTTAACGAGGTCCCGAACTTGTTGGGTTAAACCAACATGCTCTACTGCCTCCTAGTCTATAAATCTGTCAATTAAAAGCCTTTTATCCTTCAGCCTCTGGTATTTTCCCTCTTAAGCCCTGGAATTGAACAATAGCATCCTCGGCTAGTCAAAGGGTTGGGTTATGGTTGAAGAACCATCTCCTCACTCTTGCTTCCTCGGGATCTCCTTATCTTACCATAATATTGTCATTATGCCTAAAACATAAAATAGGTGTGAGAAATTCATATATAAATTACAAAATACCTTTTTCCCACACGTAAAATTTATTATGCTTTATACTTTATTAAATATAAAAATGATCTAAAATAGAAAAAATTAAACACATAATAAAAATTACGAACAAACAATCTAAAACAATTAAATAAATAAAACAAAATAAAATAAAATAAGCATTAAATAATTGGAAAATTAACTAACAATCTAATAAATCACAAAATTAAAATTAAAAATATTACAATTAACAAATTAAACTAACCAATTGTTAAATTACTAACTTAACCTTAAATTTGAAATTAAAAACCATAATTTCACAATTAAGCAAAATTGATGAAATTAAAAATTAAACTCTTGGAAAACGTAAAATTGATATGAAATTAAGCGATATGACAACTTTAATTAAATATCAAAACAACTATTTAACCTTAATTTCACAAAAAAATCACAATTTAAAAATTAGTGAGTCATAATCACACAATTCTATAATTCAAGTTGAATTTTCACTTAATCATATGCAATTAATCAAATTAAATAAATAATTCAATTGGGTAAGGATTAAATTCAATTATTAAATCACAATTAAACATAAAATCACAAGAAATCTCACAAAATCCCTAAATCCTGAAATTGGCCTTTTTGGGAAAAATCCTTAAATAATGTAAAACACTCAATAAATCATGCATAAACTAGCGCGAAATAGATAAGATTACTTACTTGGGTGTCATAAAATCATAAGAAAAACTTGAAAATTAGGTTTCTAGAATGGGAGGGCAATGATGGGTAGTGAGGGAGAAGAGAAAAAATGAGAAAGAATGAAGGATTAGGGCATTTTGAAGGTGTATCGTGGACTTACACTGTTTGCTACATGACCATGTAGTTAACCATGTAGGTCACTAAATTATAGCTTTTTGTAGACTTAAACAATTAGTTAACAATAGTAAAGATAACTTTACTATTGTTAACTAATCAAAAAAAAGTATCTTTAGTGAAAACAATCTCGTATATGAGCATACTATAGCTAATATTCCTTTTTTAGATGAAAGAATTTAATGAGAAGGTTGAGCACAATTTCAAATTTGGGAGTGCAATGGCCTATTTTGGAATTTGGAATCAGGGCAAAGAAACAGTTTTACATAAAGGTGTGTCAGAGCCTATATGTTTGTATAGATAAAGAATTGTTAACACGATTAGTTAACAATAGTAACTAATCCTTCATTGTTGATTAGTCAACAATAGTAAAGTTAGGCTTGGTAATTAATTGATCCTTATGGGAATAATACTTTACCCATTGCTATGTTACTATAAATGATAGGTGCATTTACATAAAGTTTATTAGTGTAAGGAATGAAAAAAAAAACAATTAAGACAACAATGACCTTTTTGCTAACTCAGTCATAACTATTCTTTTGAAGAATAAAGGATTTCACATGTCAAGTCTTGGGGCTTTAAGAGATCCCATACTTCCTGGTCTTTACAAGGAGTAGTTAAAGACTCTAATAGCTTATTTTAGGTTTTATGAATTCGTGAATGGTTGGATGGTGGAGAAGAAGCTTCCTTTGAAATATATAGACTTTGGTAATACTAAAGTAACGTCTTTCTCATTTTTGAAATATATATATAGCATAGTTATTCACAAATGTGATCTAAACATTACCTATTAAAAACTAAAAAAAATGTAGATATAGTCGAATAGTAAAATCTCTCTTTGCTCAAGAGAAGATGTGGGTTCACTAGAAATAACATGCCATTATCATCAAAAGGTGGCCAAATCATGCTTATTCTTCGTCAACTAAAGTAAAAGAATAAATAACCTTTTATTTTTAGCTCAAGAGTCAATTCCTTACTCTATAGATCAATAAAGCTAGCTTTTAGCTTTCCCCGAACAAAACATCAAAATTAAGCTCATAGACCCAAAAACATTTAGTCAATTCCTATATTTTCCAAGAATACATAATCATAAAAAAAGATAAATCACTTTCAAAAACCAAAGTAAGAACTTAACATTACTCATGATAAATCAACATTCAATACTTTTAAAAACTGAACAATCTAATGGTAGACTTAGAAAATGTGTTTAACTAAAATATATCTACAAGTACACTCAAATACCATGCATGATCATGTCATTCCATAACTTTGTATATCATTTCATTTCTCTACCACTAAAATTCACATGCAAAATCATAAATCAAAGGATTTTTCAAGGTTGTAATGTGGGTAAAGTAGCACGAAAGTCATCAAAGTTAGTAAAAAAAAAGTAACACTCAATGAAATATCAAGTGTACAAGTTAACATTCATACAAAATTGGGTATCGTCAACTATGACGAATGCAACACTTATATTTCAAAACTCAATTTAGCTTTCAGGTTATAAATCTTCACAAGAAGTGCTTCATCCAAAACAACCTCCACCTCATATGCAATATACTTAAATTACTCATTCATTTCAATTTTAAGAGGATGCATTAATCACAAATAGCTTTTCAACACACAAACACTTCCTCCTTAATACTTTTATTTAAACACATTTTTCTTTCTTTCTTTTTCTTTTCTTTTCTTTTCTCTATTTTTCTTTTTTATTTTTTATAAACATTTAAAGAAACAACATTAACATGGAAATTTCAATGATAAGACATAAAATAGCATCCCAAACATAAATACATATCCGCACACTTAGAATTTTGTACATCCACAAACTCAACATTCAACAAAAGAATGTAATGTAGTTTATACAAAAGAAAAGGCTAATAAAGCTCGAATAGAAATACAAGACAAAATCAGGATGTACATATCATGAAGGTCACACATTATCAAAAGAGAATGAGACTGATATGAATGTGTCAGCTTAAAAAGGCTCAAAATCTCACTGGCTTTGTCTACTACTAGTCACTACTCTTCTAAAGATAATGCACATCGACTAATCACAAAAATAAAAGTACATGCTAAGTTGCTATGAAATTCTCTCGTCAATTCATTCTCTAATCGTGACTATATAATCCTAGAAGCAATAGAAAATGAGTAAATGTTTGTTTGATTGTTTTATTTTCTCTCTCATTTTGATTGAAAACTTATAACAAGCAAGCAACAAACCAAAATAGAAATACAAATGTATATAAAAAGAAATGTGAAAATTTAAAGAAAAGAAATTTACTTCCCTTGGGTTGCCTCCTAAGAAGTACCTTTGTTTAGGACCGCTGGCTCGACTCCATGTATTCTCCTCACGTGACAAATTGTGATCTTTTGGTGTCACAAGCGGATACTCCATGTGAGGTTGTTTAGGATAGGGCCTCAGTTGATCATTCCTATTCAGCATCTTCCTTATCTTTATAATCTTGATCTTTACTGAGTCTATGCTCTCAGGAAATATTTTGAATGACTCTTCACCTTTTTCTTCCTCGTTTAATTTCTCCAATTTGCTATGTAAAGGTGAAGAGTTAGTCTTAAAAGCAATTATGGACTCAGTACTCACCTCTGACCTAAAAGATATATTCTTTTTAGTTGTGAGCTACTCCTCAACTTTTTTAACATAAACACTTCCTTGAGTAGTCCACTCAATATTCTCCAGCTCCTCTTCACTCTATAAGGCCTTTGCGCTAACATCCCTTGGGTACACTTCAGGTTGAGATAGTTATGTTTCTCCATCTTATGACACTAGGCAGGCGAGAGCTTTCGTTAACTAACCCATTTGGCTTGCCAAGTTCTAGATCCTAGAACTTGTTTCTTGCTGGAATTGCATCTCTTCCTACTATAATCGCAAAGTATTAGGAACATAAAAATTAAGTAATTCCTCCAGAGAAGTGCCTGAGTTTTGTTGGTTTTCCAAATATAGGATGGTAAACCCTGTATCTTGCCAAATTTGTCTTACTTCTTGCTGGAACTCTTGTCCATTCTATTAAAGTTGAATATTGTTGGCAATCATAATATTAAGCAAATCTTCTAGAGATGTATCTGAGTCATAATAAGAAACTTCTGGTCTATACAGGAATTGTTTTCATCCTGCATACTGTTAAGGAAGTAATTTTATGGGTCCATAACTAAAGTTAGGTTGATCAGTCCAACCTTGAATATAAGATTAAGAATAAGACTTACATTACTTCTGTCCATATCAAATTTTCTCTTTTTTTAATCACAAACATGAAATAAATAATGAAAAGATCACAAAATAATTGAAAAGGAACAAATTACGAACAAATATATACAAAACACCAATTAAAATCACAAAAAACTAAAACACCGCACTCCCTGGAAATGACGCCAAAATTGACAGCACATTGTAATGCTACTCAAAATAAACTATACTAATACTATAGAAGTGGTAAGCTTAGGTCAGTTTCACAGAGAGAGTGTGTTTAGCTTTCGAGATGAAATTAAACAGTGTTTAGGTTATGAAGTGGATTGGTTCAATTTAATAAAAAGAAAATAAAATGAAACCAACTAACAAAACCAAATTAAAGAAAACATATGAAAATGATAAAAGTGGGGAATTCGGTAGGGACCTAATTTTTTGGTTCAATCTCAACCTACACCCTAATTAAACAAATTTCAATGATATATTGTTCTTCTACCTCTCCTTGAATTATTAGTCATAAATTAATAACAAGCTCTGCTAATCCCAGTTTTTCCTTAGGTTCTAATTAATTAAGAAGAGCTTGTTAATTAACCCTAGCTATCAGATAACCTAGGAGACGCTTTCTAGATTTAATTGAATAGCCACCTTACAAGTGAGAAAAGCATACCAATCTAGGTAATAATCACACAAGCTCAGAATATTTAAACTAGGTTGTGTTATTCCTAATGATTAAGAACCATTAGTTGCTACAAATGAATCAGGAAAAAAATGATTACCTATTGCATTTGATTCTAGCAATGTGTTCTTACATAAAAATAATTAAATAAAGCAATCAATTATTCTTACATAAGACCCCAAACAATTAAAATAAGATAACACAATCAATCCATAAGAGAAATAAACAACAAATATATGGAGTTATACACTTAAAAAGGTCTTCAGCATCAATATTACCTCTGAACTAGTGTCGTGAAGCTACCCCTCTATGGGTCTCTCTCAAAATAAACTTGCTTCATCCCCACCGAATGTCCCTTATAAAAACCTTCTTTTACCACTGCTCTGTATCTCCCTACTGTTCTTTTTTTGTTCTCTATCTTAATAATCCTCTACAATGCCTCTTTTCTTTTATTTAAAACCATCACTTACCAACCCTTGTTGCTTGTTTTCCCAAACATCTGCATTTTGGGTTGCTCCTTAGATGTTGTCGTGCTGTCGTTTTGGTCTGTGTTTTATTATTCTTGGAAATCTATTATTGTGCTTTTCAACTCCTCATATACTAATCGTTTGAGCATCATTTTTCTACTACTTGGCTGTGCATCTGCATTGTCATTTTGGGTTCCTTGTTTCCCACTCTACTGGTGCATTTTGGTCTCTCCCCACCTACAGCATGTGTATTCTCCTTAGCTATGCATTTCATGCTCCAATCCCTTGTATGCTAATACATGCATGTGCTGCCGTTTTCTGCTTCACACTTCCAATTGCTGCATGCCTTGCTCCATCTTCGGTTTAACATAAATTACTATCTTTCATGGGCATGAGGAATAACTCACATCTATGTATCTTATTGCACAACTATAACACACACACTCATGGCTGTGTAACTTTTGCAACATGGTTGTGAGACATTTTAATGCTTCATTCTTTATTTCTTTTCTTCTTTTTGCTTCAGGAAAACAAAAGATTGTAAATATTTGGAAAATTTCCAAAATATCGTGCCTTCAACTCACTTAAAATTCTTTGCTTCCGAATTGTGCCTAAAATCAAATATGAATCAAAGTAAGTATCTTAAGCAATTTCATGTCATTAATCATTAAGTATTATGAAATAATTATATAATCAATTGAGCACATATCAGTAAAATTTCGCTTTGCTCAAGAGAAGATGCAGGGTCACTAGAAATAACATGCCATTATTGTCAAAAGGTGGCCAAATCATTCTTATTCTTCATCAACCAAAGTTAAAAGAAGAAATAACCTTCTATTTCTAGCTTTAGAGTCAATTCCTTACTCTATAGAACAATAAAGCCATTATAGTTCCTCTTGTTAAAGTAATAAATTATAGTCTTACTTTATTGTTCCTCTACTCTTATAAAGGAAGATGTTATTTTATCTTTCCAATGCCCTTTGAATTCCTCAAATTCTAGACAAAATCTTTTGAAAAATTTTATGAGGAATGCTACTAGAAACTAAGGGCTCTAAACCACAAGCTCTTTACCAATTTTAGCAATAGATCTAGAAAAATCAAAGGTCCAACCAAATTTGTTGCACTAAATCTAAATAACTTGGATATGTTAACAAAGTAACCTCAAATTTGAAAGGACTTGGAATATGATTATAGATCATGGGATCCATTGATAATAAAAATCGGATAATGCTTTAAGTAAATTATGGCTAAATGCAATCCATTTTTGTTTTAAAAAATTAAGTGAATTTCATTAATCAACCTAAACTAGGCATCAATATAAGGAGCAAGGTTAGAAACATCTGGACCTACACTACACCAACATCACATCATTAAAGGAAATTCAAACTTTAAACACATATTGTTTTCCTACTTGTTATAATCATGCTTTAGGACTCGAAGTTTCATATTTCGTTCATTGACACACTCAATCCCTCTCCAACATTATGAGCAACTAATATCTCCCTAATTTAGCAATAAATTTTGTGGGATAGTGCATAATTTTCTATTGTTTAATTTCTAAAAATTATTTAGTTTCTTTGACACCAAATGGAGTATATAGAACAATTAAAAGTCAAGCTTAAGTAGACTTGATATTTTCCATTTTCCTGTATTGGATATCTTCCTAGTTATAATTCTATCCCAATTTATTTTTGGATAACTCAGGTTTAAAATGTGTAGCATCCTTGACCAAATTACCGTGGTATACCTGCATTAAAAAAATAGGCGAGGAATGTATTCGGTGGTTTGGTTACATGGTGAGTAGTGTTGCTTTGTCAAGCCATAGATCCTGTCCTTGATTTTCATTCCACCCCCTGCTGCTAGGTAAGTGATCAAAGAGGTCTTGAGCGTTAAGGTTCTTTTCCAAAGTATATTGTACCATATAATATTTGGACCTTGAGGTCTGAATAGATTAAGACAAGAAGAGTTACTGATAAATTCTCTTTTTCGGTAGCTAAACATGTTTATCCAAGGCATCTAAGTTTAGATGGTAGTTAGGAAGATAGGTCTCTATTTTGACTAAGCCCCTGAAGTTGTAGTACCACTATTTTCTTGAATAATCTTATTAACCCGAGCATTGAGAGGAAACCATAAAGTGAACGATCTCAATTCATCTCTCGGGATAAGAGGATTGTGATTTGCCCAATTATCAAACCATAGCCAAATCTCCTTACCATTTCCCATTAAATGCAATCCCTTTCCTCTTCAAAGATGAATTACTACTTATAGTTATTAAAGACTTTATCAGGGTGCTTCTCCTCCATTGGTCTAATTGAATGGACATCTTAAAATATTTAGGCTGGTCAAGTTACAACAATCAATAATCTCAACTAGTCTCCTATTTCCCCAAAGTCAAAGACCTCCCCTCTCTTTTCCTATCTAGATAGAACTTGATTAAATCATCTAGAAAAAAATAAGATATTCCTTCATGTAGTTTGTTTACAAGAAGAATGTTCCATATAAGCTCCCCCATTCTAACCTATGAAATAGTTAATTTACACCATTCTTCAAAACCGTTCTGTTTTTATATGTGGCTTTAAACTCTTATCATGCTGTAAAAAAGTCTCCTAAAGTAACTTGAGAGCAAGGGATAACCCATTAGTTGACACCTTCATCTATCTGATAAAATCAATTCTCTCTTTGTGACTTTTTGAGCTTTAAGCCTACTTATTGTAGGTTCTACCATAAACAAAATGTTAAGTGTGTTGGTCTTGATCAGCTCTTTGATATGCCTACAAAAATCGGAGTTTACCCTCCATACTAGCAGAGTACTACTGCGCAATGCGCAGTAATAATGCCCAGTAATAATGCGGAGTTAATTTAGTGAGTTATAATGTAAGGAAAGAATAGTTATGGAATAATAGAAATTTATAATATGGGAGATTTATTAAAATAATATAAGATTACAATTAATATGACGGGTGAATAAAAATTAATTGATTAGATAGTTAAAAACATTGATGGTTTATTATGAACTGGAAAGTGTTAATTAATTCTTATTTAAGCATGATTAAAAAAGCAAAATTTTTAAGGAAAGAATA
>JANZXR010000171.1:27685193-27698002 GCA_027575705.1 Erythroxylum echinodendron
ACTTCAAAGTATCTGTCCTGTAAATCTCATCCTAAACAGTAACACAACTTCTAAAAATCATAACTTCCTATTCCATTTTTCAAAAATTCCATGCTTTATATCAATGGAAATATCAAAACACAATCTACAACTTTCATGAAGAACTTAAAAGCAAATTCAACCTCTAATAGGGTCAAAATCTCAATCAAAGTTTCTACCCCATAAATTCACCCTAAACCACATCCAAACTTCACAAATTCATATCTTTCAAATCCCACGTTCAAAAATGGCATATTATACATTATTGAAAAGCTATGAAATTCCTCTATAACTTTCAATAAGGCTACTTGATCCAATTCAAATCATATCAGTCCATAATTTGCCTCAAAGTACAGTATCCACAAGACCTACATTTATGGACGTTTTCACAAACAAAGTACATTATTCTTTGGAATAACATCCAAAAGTCAACAGATCATAACTTTCAACCCCGATATCAAAAAATGCCGTACTTTATAGTGACAGAAAGTTAACAAGAAAAGATACAACTTTCATGAAGACTAATTTAGCAAAATCTGCCTAATCAACCCAGAAAAATTCCCAAAGTTTCAGATCATAAAAACAAAATTCTCGAGCTACTGTTCATCCCTATACATATTCTCACATTCAAGTCAAAATTTGGAACTCTTCAAGCCAAAATTTAATAGTACTTCCTTCATAAGAAATATATCCAAACACCTCTAGTTTAATTTAAACTAAAAATCATCTCAATTGCACAACCAGAAAAGAAGTTATTATTAATCCATTGAAACATACACAAATACAAATTTCCAGATTTTCATCCAACTCTCCTTCTACCTCTTCCATAACATTTCCTCTCAGCAATTTTTCTCATTTATTGATTTTGCCTTAACATGGGTAGCAGGATGTTACATGTGTCATATTGGGGACTATTGGAACCTAGAATATCAACTTCTGGTACTTCTGGTTCATCGGGAACAAATTCACTTAGATAAGGTCTAATGGAGGTGGAGATACTAGGTATGTCAAGAAAATGATTTATCTCCTTAAGAAACTCCTGCAGTGATTGGAGCACATTTTCTTCATGTCGTGGCCAATACAATGAAGTGTGATAGAGAAGGACATGAGGTTCAGTGTAGAGAGCTCCATTATATCTTTCTCGTTATGGTCGATGAATGATGAAGAAACAATGTGTAGCTTGTCGTCTAACAGAGGCTGTCTGTAAACAATATTGACTAATAACCATAGAACATTGTTGCATCCATTGACTTATTGGTTAGAACCATTCAAGAAATGTCCCCATTAGAGAACTTGCATTATTTTCATCACTGAGATGTTGATATAACTGTAAGGTGATATAGTGATGGTATAAGCATAAAGGGCAGAGAGTGCTCAAAAATATCATAATGTATTTTCAGATAACGGATCTTAAAGAAAAGTCACATTAAGGTAGGTTGCTTTAAGATTGAACATTGTGGGACTACCTAGAGAATTAGCTTTACTAAGAAACAAATGTAAATAATAGAACAAACTTATTCTAGCAAGAGAAGCTACTTCTAACATATTGTTATATCTACTAGCAATGGGAGGAAAATCTTTTTGGGTTTTTGCATATTTGGGAAAATCCATTAGCCAATTTAATGGAATAAACTGATTCAAATGAACTAAATAAGATTGGATACCTTGGCGATGAAGATACGAGTATTTATTGGGAAAAATGGCTAGAGGCCAAGGTGGATATCGAAAAAGCAGATGAGACAAGGTTATAGTAGAAGCTGTTGAAGGATCAACTGACACATGTCATAACAGTTGTGATTCATGATCTGAATTAGACTCTACTAATCTCTTTCTGCTAGATTGTTGCTCTGACTGACAAGCCTGTTGAGACATTGTGGGCTTTATAGCAAACTCATCAGGTGTGAACTTAAAAGCTTCAGAAAGCTTTTCTAGATGTGCGGCTTTCAGAGTCTTAAGATCTGTGTATAAACTGAAAAATGATCGATACTTGAGGCCTGTAGGTAAGATCTGTAAAGGTGAAGCTTTACTGTATGAATTCATTCCAATAAGAACATCTAAGCCTGGAACCTGTATATGTCCAAGTATTGTAGTCCACACTATACATCCTTGAAAGAATCGAATACCGATCTTTCTCTTTGTAATGAGCCTAATCTGGAATGTTTTTCTATCTGCAGCTGTAAAAGACTGATTATGTGAGGTCCATGCTATAGAGGGTAAAATATTAGGCTTCATGATCGTACGACTGGATCCAGTATCTATAAACCCAATAGCTTTGATGGGCCTATCATATTTGTCTTGTTGAAAGAGTTGGATCTGTTCATATAGTCTAAGAACTAGTGTACGATCCATCTTCATGCATGTCTGCTGCTGTAACATGTATAGTGAAACATCTGATCACTCATCATCTGTAGTTATAACAAAAATAGCAAACTTTGTATCTTCGTCCTCAGAGATTGTTCCTCAATTAGATATTCAATATTATTGGAAGGATGAATAGGCAAGACTGATTGCATATGCTCCAATAACTTGATATCCTTTTTCTTCTTGTGAGGACAAGTATCTACAAAATGACCTGGTTGTCCACAAAGAAAACATCGATCAGCTTTCTGGCGATGAGAGGACTTCTTAAAGAATCGCATAAATCTTTTCTTTTTTCCATAGGTTCTTCGCAGAGGCTTATAACCTAATTTCTCCTTGTGGAACTTCTTCTAATAAGCTTTTTTGAGTACTCTTTCTTCTTTCTGGTACTACACTTTCATTTCTTCTGATCTTTGCACTTGATTTGAAGATAAGGCTTTTTGTAAGCCTGCTTAAGCAGAGGTCCACCCTTAAGGATATTCTTGAATAAGGCATATTGGTCATACAACTTTTCAAGAAATGTAAGAGCAAGTTGGTAGATCTCTCCAAGAGATATTGTGGCCATATCCCTTTGCAAAGACGTTATAGTCCTTTGCAGCTCTAGTTGCAATTGATCTGGAAGGGATGAGATACAAGTATAGTGAAGATTAATATCATTCCATCTATTCAAAAGATAATACCCCTCTATCATATGTTTATAATGCTTTTGGATATCATGCTTGTCAAATGAGTAGCATTTCATATTAAAATACTCATGACGGATCTTTTGTCAATTAGCTAAAAGTCACCAATGAATTCCTTATGAATAACTCCAAGAAGAGCTTCGGCTGTAGTGACTTGAATGTACTACATTTGTTGATGCTCAGAAATACTTTGCCACCATTTTCGCAAAGTATCAGTGAAACGAGATGTAAATTCAGACAAAATATCTGGCAAGTGATGATTAGGTCTGTTCATCTGTAAATCTCTCCATGCACTGAATTCATGCAGTCGATCTCTCTATTTCTTTAGTGGAAGATCATCAAAAGTAAACTAAGGACTAGAAGATGGCTTGGTCTGTGGGGCCTGTGTAGCTAGCTCAGCTTGTGAAGCTGGTACAGGTCTAAATGGTTCAGTACCTATGGAATCCACTTCACTTATCTCAGGTTCAATATCAACGTCAGTTGGTTTGCGCATAGTCATCAAAACTTGTGATAATTCTGATAGATCAACTAGCTGGGCTGAAGAATCAGTGTTTGTGTTGAACAGTCCACTAGATGACTCAGAAATTGTTACAGTGACGTCAGAAATTTTAGATGGTCCAAAGTGAGCATCTAATGAGTGATCTGATTGATTAGAGGTAGAAGATTGTTCTACTGCAGTCATAATCTCAAGAGTTGTACTGAACTCTGACACGGGCACTTTGTCCTTTTCAATAGAGGTAGAAGGCAGAGACTTTGGCGAAGATATAGGAGGAGTACATGTTTGTACTGATTTTCTCCACTGTTGATCTAGTTCAAAAGATGTATGAGAAGATAATATTGGCTCAGATCCCTTTTAGGCTTCGACTTAAATTTTGATTTTCTTGTCGACTTAGCTTTAGTTGCCGTTTAGCTAGAGCTGTCTAAGGATGTATGTACTTTCTAATCAAAGGATAATTGAACTTGAATACCTTTGAATAGTCAAATTCTTCTAGATACTTCTGATACATAGGAGAAGCATATACTGGCCGGAAAGTTGGGAAAACTGTTAAGCTCGAACTTTATATGGTTTTAGACTGTGCAGATTGCATGTCATTTTCCATTTGTCACACAATTCCTTGTATCTTCTTAATTTCTTTCCCTTTTTTGTCGAAGTTAGGACCCATATAATGTATTTCAATGTAATGTCGAAGTTCAGCATCAAGTTGTTTGATTTGAGCTTTATAAGATTGATACATTTGTTGGATCTGCTTAAAGAATGCGTCAACTTTGTGATGAGTAGCTTGCGTCTGGTAACTGATTCCCTCAAGCTTAGAACCAATCCTTCTTAGAACTCTGTTTTGTACTACTGCATTCTGTGTTTGCCAGTTCAGAACTTCATCTGATGGATTTGACACAAATGTTCCTTGTGAAGTTATTCCTAAGGCTCGGATGTATGGCTTCTTCTCATCCTTCAGTAGATGAGATCTGTAAACTCTAGACAAAGGGTCTGGATCTATATCACCCCTTAGTGGGTGATATTGAAGTCCTCCAGATGGAGGATTTGGATCATCCTTTAGTGGATGATACTATTGTGAAGGCTTACATCTGGATTTGAGCTTTTTCTTCTTCCTTCGTCTTATGTAGTGATAATTATCTTCGTCACTATCTGACTCAGGGTTGAGACAAACTTCACAATTTGGTTCACACATGGATGGGTTAACGTCTTATACAAAATGTCTACGATGATGGCTAACGTAAACTAGATCTCCATTAGATTTGAAGTAATAGATCGGAGGACCAGATTTACCTTCTTTATGTGAAAATACAGGCAGGATCATAAATATAATCCCTCTTGAGATAGAAGCGCTTGTCGAATCTGCACAGTTGGGCCTTGAATAGATAGACTTCACAGGTCCATCCTTTGGTGTCATCAAAATCGGAGAAGTCGTCGTATGAAAAGAGTGTCGATGAGGCACGTGGAGCACCTTTTAGTAGTTGGTGATCCATTCAGTAGGCATAAACTTTTTAAGCTCCTGTGTTGGTAGTTGCTTCGGGATCCAGATGATAGTAGTCTGATCATTTGAACGATCATCAATCATGTAAAGATCATCCGAAGTGCAATTAGAAAAATTGAGGTCCATATCATGATTCTATAGACAAAAGATCATTTGGTGGTGTAAGGTAGCCATGATGGCTGTGGGATCTTGGTCTGCTCTAGTGATCTGAATCTGAACTTAAAGATGTTCAGACAAAGTGAGGTCATCTAACCTAATGTTGAAATCAAAGGCAATGGTCAGTATGACACTTCTGTTGTTGAGCGTAGTCAGCAAGGTACCAATCAAGGCATTTTAGTACTCTGTGTAGGCAGTGTCTAGAAGAGATATGCTGGTGGTCGCAGGTATGCCCTTTCTTAAAGTGTAAGAACAAGGCATATAGCTCCAACATGTAAGTGCATATGGTTATGCTCTCGCCACAAAGAGATCAACTCCTTGGAAATTTCAAGCTTTACGTATTGTTCTGCAGTTGTAGACACGTTCAATTTAGACGTTTAATTTTAGTTTGATAATATGAATATCAGTTTGAGTGTTCATCTCTGAGTTCTCTCTTTCCTAAAAGCTGAGGATTTGAGTGAATGTTTATTCCCAGTTTTGATATAGAGATAAGTATGCTCTACACTTACCTTTTTTGATGATCTTGTATATCAGAAAGTCTTGACAGTCAAGGACTGCCTGTTTCCAAATAATTCCACTATATGAGACTAGAACTAACAGGAAAAGAGGGTAGATACTGAGGGGTAAGGTTTCAAAGAGGAAAGCTGAGAGTTGTGAGCCCATTGAAGCCAAGAGGACGTGTGAGGGTGTTGTGTCTCAACCATCATACCTGGAACTTACGTTTTGCCAGTAGTCTACAAATCGCCTTTAGAGTAACGTTGATCTCCAGATCAGGTGTTGTTTGAGATGGACCCATACTTAACGAGATTTCGGTAAAGTAAATTCGGGTATGAACTAGGATATCAAGTGTAACCATTTCCGTAAGTTCATGGACTACCCAATAACGCTTGTCAATAATTATCAGTATTGGTGAATCTCACGAGATAAAATCCCTCGACCGTATGCCTGTCTACTCCTTCAAACTTTATAAGAAAAATAGTTATATGAAGAGAGTTGTGCATCCAACACCACATCCCAGAACATTCACTATGAGTTGTGCTTTCATTTCTTTTGTCATCTTGATTTTTGGCTACTCGACAACTTCAAAATACTCTTCATCTAAAGAATCATCGCAGTACACTTTTAAGGTATCATCATCAATTTCTAGATTAAACTTAATGTGGTCAATTTTATCTTCTATCGAGTCTAATCATCGTTGCAACTAGCTCATCTCTGAAGGTAGCTTTTGAAGGTTAATTCTTACCCTAGACACTATTCGACATCCTATAAACTTTTATTTAAGTAACATTGATAGATTCATAAAAATAGGTTTAGTATAGGTGTCTAAATTAGATTAAGTTTAATAAACTTCAAATTATTCAAAGGATATGGATATGATGAAAGACGACGAAGGTGAGCACCAGTAGGTGCACAATAGCAGCTGAGAGAAACGGGCATACAGTAGCAAAACTTAAGAAATTACAAGTGCACCTGTGCTTGAAAACAAGCCACAGGTCATTTAATTAAGGAAACAGATCCTCTTATTCACTTCTTCTATATCAATCCTGATTTTATTAATTTATTATAAAATGAGTGAATGAGAAAGTGTGAAGGAGAGTTAGTACACGGGAGTGGAATAGAAGATCTCTCCATTTTCACTAAACCTTTCATATTTTTTTGATAACCACTTATGAGGTTATTCCCTAATTTTTTAATTCCCTAATATTTTTTAATTCCCTAAAAAATTAGGGAATGAAAAGACAAAATTTATTATGTCTTTTATTCCCTAATTTTTTAATTCCCTAATATTTGGTTATATTTATTCCCTAATTTTTTAAAACCCTAATTTTCCTTTGTTTGGTTAAATTAATTTACCACTTGCCATGCCAAGAGGATAAGTAGTTTTTGCACTCACGAAACAAAACAATACAACCAAAGGCTAATGTTGAGGGCGGTCAGAGGGTTTAAGCACGACATCATCTTGTCCACTTTCAGCGCCCCCAGAAACCAAACGCTCACCTCTCGTCTACGCCTCCCTTCTATGGCCGCTACTATTTCTTCTCCTGAAGTCTATTCTCCTCCCTACTCTACAGCCTCTCCTGCCCATCCCACTACAAAGCGTGTTGGCACTCACAACGGTAGTTTCCATTGCGACGAAGCTCTTGGCTGTTTCATGATTCGCCTCACTAACAGGTTCTCCAACGCCGAGATTGTCCGCACCCGTGATCCCAAGGTTCCAATTATTCCATTTTGTCTCGTCCCTTATTACTGCTTCTCGTCAAAGAAGTCGTTCTTTATTATTAATCGTTTAGTTTTGAGATTGAGAAGAATTTGGTTTTAAGAGGTTGGTTTTCTGTTAATAAATTTTATGGTACCGGATACATTCTAATTTTGGAGTATAATAAGAGTTTAGATAAGTGGGTATATCGTGTTTAAGCTCTCATTTGCCTTTCTTGGTGGTTTACGGTGAGCAAACATGTGCTGAAGCTGTGTTTACCAACTCATGATGCGGGTTGGAATGCGTGGATTGATGTGGATTTTAGGTGTTGGAGGGTCTTGATGCTGTGCTTGATGTGGGGGGCGTTTATGATCCAATTCGCGATAGATATGATCACCACCAGAAGGGATTTGAGGAGATATTTGGTCACGGCTTCTCTACCAAGCTCAGCAGCGCTGGTCTTGTATACAAGGTACTCCTTGGTAAAATTAAGAATGCTTAAATAAATACATATACACACACATACATGCATCCAAATATATATGGTGGCTATTATATATTAACCAATTCTATTATTGTTAATTTTACATGTAATAGGTTTTATATTATCGAATAAATATAATTTTATTGATTGATACTTCTGTAGCATTTTGGCAAAGAAATTTTGGCTAAGGAGCTTCAAGTTGATCAAGAGCATCCAGATGTAAATCGGCTGTACCTTGCTGTTTACAAAAGCTTTATGGAGGTGCTAACTCTGCATACTTATTTGATATCTAGATGCAAGTCATTGCTTGAAATGGTTTTTAATATTCTGGTGTATTAATTCCCTAAGATTTTATATGATGCTATCCTTTCCATGTTAACATCTTTGAAGTGACTCTTTTTCAAATCATTTGGATTTGGGAAACATTCATAAGCTCACCGTTTTTATTCTTTGACAAATTTAATTTTTAAATTGAAAATGATTGGTGTGTTTATTGCTATTTTTCTGTTAGATTTGAGAACACTATTCTTTACTTTGTCAGGCAATTGATGCCATTGACAACGGAATCAATCAATATGATACAGACCAGCCTGCAAGATATGTGAACAATACACATCTATCTTCCAGGGTTGGAAGATTAAATTTGGATTGGATTGAGCCTGATCAGTCAGCAGAGAAGGAGAACGAAGCTTTCAAACATGCAATGGCTTTAGCTGGTGGTGAGTTCTTACAAGTGAGTTCCTTCTTTATTGGAAAATTAGATTTTTCAACATATTCCTTGATAGAGAGATGCTTTTGTACTTTCATTCTTAGAGCTTACCCATCTCTTCTTATTATTGCAAGAAAGGCTTTTCTGACCAACTTTTATGTTCAGAATGTTCGTTATCATGCAAAGTCTTGGTTACCAGCACGGTCTATAGTGATGAAATGTCTTGAATCTAGATTTGATGTTGATCCTAGTGGTGAAATCGTAGTGTTGACTAGTTTTTGCCCTGTAAGTATTACAATTGCATATACCCTTTTCTAAATACGTACGTTCGTTTCTAATAACATCATTGTTCCTTGTATATATATATACATGCACACACACACACACACACACACACACACACACACACACACACACACACACACACAGATATACACTCCATTGTGTTAATTTCTGTATTACTTGTCTGCATTTACTTAGATATGGTAGCAGTTTGATATAGATGTGCTATGCAAACAATTGCGAGTATATATGCATCATTTCGTATTCATTTCTTTTTTTATTTTTTGTCTTTTTGTTTGTCTGTTGGCCTTAATTAGTATCTCCAGAAGGAGCTCATGGAAACAATTACTTGTGTATATATGAAAGTTCTTTGAGCAAAACTAGTGTTTGTACTTGAGAGAAAAATGTGGCAGCTTGTACTAGCATATCATCTTTGGCGGCATATTTGGTCATGTTAGAGTCATCTATTATCTGTCTATTAGAAACAGTCTCTTCAATAGTTAAGAGTAAAGTTGCATCCTTCTGAGCTTCTCCAAACCGCGCATCTTAGCAGGATTTTTATTGGGATGTTGTTGTTGTTGTTGTTGTTTTTACCATAGAGTCATCTATTATCTATGAGAAATGATTCATCAAAAGCATTGAATCATTATAAATTATAATCTATCGAAAGCTCTCATTAATTTCTGTTATCTTGCAGTGGAAACTTCACATATTTGAGCTAGAGGAGGAAATGAAGATTGAACCTTCAATTAAATATGTTCTTTATCAGGTGTGGCTGGCTTTGTTTATCACTTGGTTGTTCATATATTAGGTTTTCTATCTTCAGTTTCTAAAAATGAATAATTGTTTCTGGCATATCAATCTCTGAAACAGATTCTGCATTTAATAAAATAGAAATATTGCTCAAATCAGCAAAAGATGCAGGACCTTTCTTTTGATCTTCAGCTCCGTTTGATTCTCTTCATGTGAATAGCTTATTGTTTCCATAAATATTCTACTGTTGCTGTATCAATATGTGCAATCATCGAGAAAATTCTTTTGAATTGTTAAGTGCCACATGGTTTGTGCAGGATGACAGGAGCAAACACTGGCGAGTGCAGGCAGTTGGAGTATCTCCTGACAGATTTGAGAGCCGAAAACCTCTTCCAGCTCAGTGGCGAGGTCTAAGAGACGATGATCTTGTAAGGGAGTCGGGAATCCCTGGTGGTGTTTTTGTTCACATGAGTGGATTCATTGGAGGGAATCAAAGTTTTGAAGGTGCTTTGGCCATGGCTAGAAGTGCTCTGAAACTCTAGATTAAAGATGAGATACAACCATTTCAGTCCCTGCCAATGCGGTGAATTATAGAGAGGTTGGACTGTTCGGATGATACATCATCTGAGTTCATCAATTGGATTTTCATTTGGTTTCATCCTTCCTATTTGATTTATCTTCATGTTTTCTGGTACCAAAGTACTGATTTATTTGTATCCTCTTAGTTATATCTTTTGCAACTTTCTTCTTCTGTTTTGATTCTCCACTAATCATGTGTACTTATTTTGTTCTACCTACGTAAAACATGTCAATTGCGCACCTGAGAGGACTTAACGTGGGCTGTCAGTAAAGCTCCTCTTATTTTGTGGTCTGGTCGTCTTTTATAAACAACAATCTTTAACTGGCTGATTTGTGTGCACCAATATAAGACAAGAACTGCCAAAGCACCAAATGTTGATTTAAAGCATACCACGAAAGTTTATAAATGCTACAATGTCAGCCTTGACCTACAATACTGCTCTATACGAAGTAGATATTACAACAGCTCACCTAAACACCGACTCTAATTGCCTTCAAACTCTGAATGTAAGGGTTTTATAACTTCAGATAATTTCATGGTCATATATTATTATAGTTCAATTTTGGCTTCGATTATAAACCCAATTCGACAACCTGTCTACATAGCAAACATTTAGTACATTCAAAGCTTTAACCTTTAATAGGTTTTATTAAAAAAAAAATTAGACAAGTATTTGTTCACCAAAATTGTGCGTAGATTGTGGATTTAGTACAAGTTTAATTTGATCAATCCACCAACTAGTATGTATATGTAGCTACTAATATTATGCCTCTAGGGAATACTTCTGATTCTTTTTGCAAATGTTGAAATTAAAAAATGTTGTGGAAATGTTGTGTACCCTTGGATTAACCATGAGCTGTAAAATAGAGAGGATATTTGGGTGAGGTTTGATAACTGAACTGAGTGTAGTGCTCTTATCCAAATGAGTGAGTTATCCTACCTTACAAACTGACTTCCACTCAACATCAAAGCATCCTCATTGATGAACCAAGAACTATGGATAGGCAATTTTAAAGGGTTTAACTTATTAGTGGAATATCTCCTTCAGATCACCCATTGATATGGGGAGGACACAATTACTTGAAACCTGATCGTAATAAAGTATTTACCAATAAATTGTGCTATAAGTCATTGCAAGATGAGGGAGAGAATGAACCTTGGTTCAAAATTCTATGGAAGCACTCATTAAATCAAAAGGCCTCAACACTTACTTGGCATCAAGAACATGATTCGTACTAAGAATAGATAGTTTAGCTCATATGACCCTATTTGTGTATTGTGCAAAGAAGCTGAAGAAGACTTATTCTTTTAATATAGATACTGAAAAGCTATCTGGAGCAGAAGTTTACATTTGCTAATAGATTACTGTTCTTCTTATGATTGACAAACTACTCTTAATTAGATCATTTGTACTGCCAAGCAAAAGGTGCTGGATGGAGGAATGTATAAAACATCCTTTACAACAATAATTTACTCCCAATGGAAAGAAAGAAACAAGATGATCTGTAGGGGAGAGGAAGTAAACAAGCATTACATAGCTGAAGATATCATCAATTAGATCAGAATCATTATGATAGCCAATTCTGATCAGCATACACTACCTATAGGAATGAGAACTAGATGGAATTTGTAACTCCTGATATAATCTTTTTGTATGTACTTGTAATATGTACTATTTTATGAGCTCATTGTAATGTTAATATAGCTTTGCTATAATGAATAATAACTTTATTCAATTTCCAAATAAATATTATGTCTAATGACCTCAAAATCTCATCATTTTACCTCATAGTACCACATCATTCATTAGTTATTATTTTTATATTTATGGTTTGCTTTACCTTCAATAATTGATTGTTTATTGTTTATGAGAAGATAATTGCTACTATAATTCTTTGCATACTCCACTGGAGCATATGATTAATTATACTTTCTCGTAATTCCATTTAAAACTATAATTTCACAATCGTAATTAGTATTTTGCTCTGCCCTTTAATGTTTTTCTTGTCCCAATGTTGAACCCTCAGGAATTAGAATTGACCTTTGAGGTCTTCATCGAAGTTATGGAGCTTGAAATCATCTTTCGAACCATATAAAGAATACCCCAAACCGATTCCCCTAGAGAAAGATATGACGCTTGAAAGATATCATCTGTGTTTCCGAGACTTCGTCTGTGACAGTGTTCATGCTATCGTCTGGGTTACTGTTCACGTATATTTACTGTCCCATTGTTGACCCCTCAGAAGATAGAGTTGATCTTAGGGTCTTTAGGGAAGTTGTAGACCTTGGAATCATCTTTCAAACCATATGGAGAATACCCCGAACCGATTACACTAGAGAAGGTTATGATGATTGGAAAATATCTTCTGTGTTTCCCAGACTTCGTTTGTGACTCAGTTCACGCTATCGTCTGGGTCACTGTTCACGCGTATCTTCTGTTCCAATTTCAAACCATCAGGAGACAAAGTTGGTCTTCGAGGTCTTCATGAAGATTGTAGTTCTTGAAGTTCTCTTTCCTTCTATCCAAAGAAACCCTAGTTTGGATGCTTGTAAGAGAAGTTTTACTAATAGCCCCGAAGCAAGTATATGTATGAA
>JANZXR010000171.1:27698102-27731320 GCA_027575705.1 Erythroxylum echinodendron
TTGTAATAGTTATGACTGATCTTTGATAGCTAAGGCTTTAGCCTCCTTTCAAGTTGTATTGTCTATGAGTACTGATGTAATTATGACTTGTAAGGATTTTAAAGCTTTGTAAAACAGATACATTTGGAAATGAATGAATGAGATATGTATTGATATGATTCTGTGTATGATTACAATTTCTGGTTATGATTCAATTAATTGAGGAGTGAGAAAGACTAAGGTTTAAGTGTGAATTATTCCTGTTATGAGTTTGGAATAAATGAGATATGTCGAGAAGAATTATAGATTGCAATAAATAAGATAGATGTAAAGGAAAATACATAGGAAGAACATTGTCTGTGATGACGTCATAACACAGAGGAAGTGAGGATTTAGAATTATAAGTATCCTCTGTGATGACGTCATAACAAAGAGGGAAGGAGAATTGAAGAGTATATGTATCCTCTCTGCTGACGTCAGAACACAGAGGAAAGGATGGATGAAGAGTATGAAGAATGAGAAGAGAAAAACATAGAAGATAGAGCATAGAGGATAGAATCGTCTGTGATACTGTTCACAGACGAATGGATACAAAGAGAGAAGATTAAAAAAGTAAAATACAAAATTAGTTATTATATTGTTTTAACTATTAATTTTTAAATATTAAAAATAGTATATATAAATATTTAGTAGACAATAGATTGATAATATGTATTAAATATCTGTCAATTATTTATTAACATTATCGTGTATGCAGATTATACCATTTAAGAGAATTTTAAACTAAATATAATATACTTTTTTTTTTCAAAAAGGGCATTTTTGACCTAACATTCTATCTAACTATAAAATAAATTTTAACATTTTGAGCCATTCAAAATGAAACTTAATATTTACAAAATATTCAAACTAAATTCTTAACAGATAAAAAAAACAAATGAACTTGTGTTTCCGTCAATTTTTTGCCTCATCATTAATGATATAAAAGAAATATATTATTTTTAATGCACTTATAAGGCCCATAATGCTACATAGAGTACATGTGACCTCATATGACTCATCTATCTTCAAAAAAATTTAATTGATTTTAATATGATTTTTATATCTTTGATTATTTTTAGTTAATTATAATTAAAATTAATTAAGCTAACCTAATTTAATAAACCATAATAAATCAAAAATTCTCAAATTACTTAAATCCTAAATTTATCCTCAACTGTTTTAACCTCTTCAACGACTCCCTTATCTTAGCCATCTAAAAACCATGTTTGATTTTCTCCTTAGCAAGATCAACCTTTTAAAAAATGAAAGAGTTAGACATGAAAGAAGAATGTTGTTCCAAATTAGTGAATTGAATATGATGAAAGTCAAAGAGCCAAAATTCAAAATGTATAAAAAGAAGAAGAATTGGTTTGATAGTGAGAAAAGGGGCTGCAGTAATTGAGATATAGTTTATCTAATTCCATCTACAACTTGTATTTGTGTCACTAACATAATCCTTATCCTCAATCGCAGCACAAGCACTTAAATTCCATTTTCTAATCTTTGTTTTGTTTCTTTTTTTCTCTCCTCCCTTTTCATGTAAACCTAGATCTAAATCTAATTCCTTACAAAAATAACAGTAAGCTTCCTCAAATTCATAGTTTTTTATGTGATCAAGAGGAGTTATTTGCGCCTTGTTCATTTCTTTTGTTATATTATTTACCAATTGATAATTTTTTAGTTCTTAATTTCATCCTTTGTTGGACTTTGGGATTTTTCTTTCCTATTCAAGATTTTATTACTGGTCAGTGGTTCATACCTTTTTCTTAATTGCCTCAAGAGTAAAAGTGCACATTAAATTTTAAATTAGATAAACATAAGGTGCTCAGGCAATTCCTGAAGCCGTCAATGGATTGTTTGGAACTAATATTGGCACCTTTATCTTCTTAAACAAATATAGTGCTATTAAAATCTCCTATCACAAGCCAAGGAGCCTGAATTTTAACACAGATCCTTTTTAGGTCCTTCGAGAGTTAGTTTCCATGAAATGCTATATTCATAACATATAAAAAAGTGAGGTATACACTCAGAGTGATAGAGTAGATTATTCATTACATTAATAAACTAATAGGGTAAATAAGAGGGTTGTAAGCTACCATAATTCTCCCATTGTAATAAGTTAGATGATTTGAGATTGTTATGCAATTTTCCTTTAAAAAAATCATAGACACTTGCTTAGTATTATAGTCTTTATTTTAGTTTCTAAAGTCTAACTAGAGTTGTCTTTTTAGTAAAAAGTAGTCAAAAAATAGTTTGCTATTTTTTTTAGATCAATTCAAGCCCCTAACAGCCTATGATAAGATCATAAAGAAGTTTTGAGTGGTAGATCCTTAGATTTGGGTTCTCTTCCATTTCTTTTCCTTATTGTCTATATAAAAACATTTTCTTAGCTTGTTACATCAGAAGCTATTTCATTTATTTGATCATTAGTACTTTTTATCGCCTTTGTCTTCCTTTCTCATTGGTTATATCTCTTTAAGGGCTTCATGTTTCCTATAAGGATTAGAGAAGCCGTTAAGGTAGCCTCAGGTGAGAAGTTGTGGGGTACAAGGTTATTCTTACCAAAATATGAAGTACTAACATTTAATTTTTTAGATGCAAGAGAATTAATCACCAAAAGAATCATCCACTGTCCTTCTTTCAGTTGAATTAAAAATGACTACTGTTTGTAGTTTTATATAAAAAACTTTCATACTGCAAGTATACAGGTTGTAATTGTAGTATTAAAGATATTGTTCCCATAAGGATTAGATTAGTCACGTAATAATTTTAATGCACTTTGTCTCAGGTATTAAAATATGAAATTAATTGAAAGTAAAATAAATTAACTAAAATTAAATTAAACTAAACAACTGAACCAGTAAAGATAGAAATAAGAGCGAAACTTAGGGGTTATACTATCCTTGTTTTGTTTTCCTTTTACCTTGATAATTCATTTATGTTTGATTCTAGATATTCTAAGGTTTTGATTATCCCGTCTTGAGATCTAATCAAATAATCCAAATGGAAATAGATAACAGTTGAATTGTAACCTTTTGATTCACAAAAGTACTCTTAACTAATCAATTGGATTTAAAGCAATCCTAAGGATAATTAACTCATAATTAAGATCTCTCTTTAATTGTTTTTAATTTGATATTTGTTTTTCTAGGAGTTTTAATGTTTTTTTTCAAGTGTTTCTTAGATAATTATCATGTGTATAGGCTTATAATTATGTTATTGTTACTGTTTAATTACGTTCAAAGTGTTTTTGTGGTTTAAAGTATGAGTTCAATCTTAATTTTATGTTTCAAGAGATGTTTGATGTGTTTGTGAGTGCTAGAAAAAAGGAAATTGAAGAATATAGATGATGGAGGAAGCTTGAAGGAAGGCACGATCGTGCTTGTCCATGGAACTATATGCTCTCTGTCACAGTTGTGACAAGGAAGCATGATTATGATAGAGAGGCTGAATTAAGGGAGCACAATCATGACTCCAAGGTCACAATGGTGATAGAGATTTTTCTAGGCATTAATTATTTCATGTTTTTAGGGTTCAAGGCTATTTTTGGAACTAGACAAAGTGGGGAAACGGTAGACACAACCATAAAACCTTAATAAACTATATAAGAACTTGAAAAGGACAAGAAATAGTAGTAGCCATTCATCAAAGTGAGTCAAAGTTGGAGAGATCAGAAAAAAGCTTTAGGAAATTCCAATATTCTAGATCAAGGAGTTAAACAGTTTTATTCTTTTCCTTTTACTTTCTTCATTATCCTTTACGTGTAATTGGATTTCTTTAATGTTTAACAAGTTTATGGATTTTTAAATCTAGATTACTAATTATTCTATAATTATCATGTGAATAATAATTATTGTTAATTTCAATACATATTTGAATGTTTGTTATATAAACTTGACAATAAATTGAGAGAGTAAGTTAAAGTAACTAGTGTTAGGTTGTACAATGAGAGTTGGAAATTTAATAGACCCACAATTATCAAATTATTGATCAATTGAAGAGAGATCTTGGTTGTGAAAGTTAATTTTTAAATTGAAAATGATTGGTGTGTTTATTGCTATTTTTCTGTTAGATTTGAGAACCGTTTTCTTTACTTTGTCAGGCAATTGATGCCATTGAAAATGGAATCAATCAATATAGACCAGCCTGCAAGATATGTGAACAATACACATCTATCTTCCAGGGTTGGAAGATTAAATTTGGATTGGATTGAGCCTGATCCGTCAGCAGAGAAGGAGAATGAAGCTTTCAAACATGCAATGGCTTTAGCTGGTGGTGAGTTCTTACAAGTGAGTTCAAAGTAATTAGTGTTAGGTTGTACAATGAGAGTTGGCAATTTAATAGACCCACAATTATCAAATTAATGATCAATTGAAGAGAGATCTTGGTTTCGTTTTATTATTTGTTTCTATTTCTGTTATTTAAATTTAATTCAAATCATTTTCATATGGCCTTAGAAAAAGTTAAATTCAAATTGTTTAAGTGGTTATAAATCCTTGTGGGAATGATAACTTTAATACTAAAATATAAGACTCATATACTTACGAGTATTGAGAGTTTTACTATATGTAAAACTTGCTCAACAAGTTTTTGGCACCATTGTCAAGGATTTTAGAATTAGGAAAATTTTGATTCTTTTGATTTAAGGAATTTTTGCCATTTTTTTGTGCTTGAGATTACATGAACATAAGAATCCCTTAGAGTTTAAACAAAGTCTAAGAAACCCCAGCTCTTGACATGACAAGGAAAGAAAGAGAAATTCGAAGAGCAAAAGGCCAAAAAGAGAGAGAGAAAGAATGATGATGAAAGAATTCAATCACTTGACCACTAGTTCAATTAACTTCATTTGAGATCAAACCAACATTGTTGCATATTCTATTGACTAATGTGTAGTTTTATAGGTTAGCTAATGATGATCCAAACGCTTATCTAACAAACTTTTTAGAAATATATAATACCTTCCGATACGGGGCTCTTTCCCTTGACACTTAGGGATGGAGCTAAGACGTGGTACCATTGACTCAACCTAGCCAACGTCACGATATGGGAGCAGTTGGTTCAAGCTTTTCTAGATAAGTACTTGCCTGTTATGAAGATAACAAGAATTATCAAATAAATCATGAATTTCCAACAAAACAAGGGGGATTCATTATACGAAGTGTGGGAGTGATAGAAGCACTTGCAAAGGATATGTTCTCATCATAACTTGTTAAAAGAATTCTTATTACAAACTTTCAACAATGGAGTTAATCAACCCATGAGGGGTACCATAGATGTAGTTGCTGAAGGATCCTTAATGTAGAAAATAGTTAAGGAAGTATAAGATTTGTTAGAGGAGATGGAACATAATAGTTTTTTTGGATGTCAGACCAAAGCACGCAGTAGTCAACCTTCCAGGATCAGAAGGGAGTGACTGCACTCAATTTGTTAACAAAGCTAATTTAAAAAAGGAACTAAATAGCTTGAAAGCCTCCTCTTCAACTCCACTTAAAGCAATTCAGCATAGATACGAGTTATGTGGGCAAGATAATCATATTATTGTTAATTGCTTCTTAATGCAAAACAACAATGCAGAGCAACTCACCTACATAGACACATAGTTTGGTCTAGGAGTGAATAATCCTTATTTCAACAAATATAATCTTGGGCGGAGGAACCAGCCAAAATTTTCTTTATCTAATAATACAAGAACTCAGTTGAAGAATCAAGTCCCACTAGGATTTTAATAAGAGAAGTCCAATACAACATATTCCAAGATGGTTATGGAGATAATCACTTCAAAATTTATAAGTCTAGAAGGGAAGTTTAAGTAAGTAGCAAAAAATCATGTCTCTTTTATTCATGATCTAGAGGTTCAAGTGGGCTAGATTACAAATGTATTATTTAAAAGAAGTGTAGGAAGTGTAATACCGAAGAAAATCCAAGGGAGCAACTTAAGGTAATCACACTTAGAAGTGGGAAAGAGCTCAAATAACCAATAGAAAAACAAGCTGAAACCTACCTTGTAAAGGACCAAGAAAAGTAAAAAAAGGAGAGAATACAAAAGAATAAATTAGATGCATAATTTGCAAAGTTTGGGGAGAAGCTGAAGACTTTGCAAAATAAATTATCTTTTGTGGAGGCATTAGAACACATGCCCAAGTACTCTAAGTTCCTTAAAGACATATTATCAAACAAGCAAACTTAGGAAGATAACCAGAAGGTAGAACTAATAGAGAGTTGTAGTTCCATTATCACCAACCATATGCCTTCTAAATTAAAGGACACAGGGAGCTTTACAATACCCTATATAGTTAGTGAGTTAGAATTTACTAAATGTCTATGTGACTTAAGTGTAAGTTTCAGCCTTGAGCCTTTGTCAATCTTTAGAAAACTAGGGATAGGCGATGTGAAGCCAATTTTGATGCTTATTCAGATAGTAGAAATGAAGAGACCGTTTGGTGTGGTGGAAGATGTCATTGTAAAGGTGGACAAGTTCATTATTCTTGTGGATTTCATGGTACTAGATTTTGAAGAAGATAGGAATTGTCTATTAATTCTTGGACAGCCATTCATTAACACTAGGAGAGCAATGATTGATGTTCATTAAGGAAAATTGATTCTTTGGATTGGTGGTTATCATATGGAGTTCAATATGAATAAAGTCTTGAAAATTCCAAAATAAAGCAACTCTTACATGAAGATCAATATAATTGATGAATTTATCAAAGAGCAAGAGGAAAGCTTCTTTGAAGAAGTAAAATCTGAGGAATCTGAGACGGAGGACAAAGTTAAGATGGAGGATGAAGGAGAGACGGAGGAGTCGGGTGCTCCAGTAGATCAAGACACACGAGTGAGAAGTGAAACACCTATACCACCCTCCATTAAAAAGCCACCAACTCTAAAACTAAAACCTTTACCTACACACTAAGTTATACCTTTGTAGGTGAAGGCCAAACTCTACCCATCATTTTGTCCAACCAACTAGATGGGGAACAAGAGAGTAAGGTGGTGAAAATCATTACAAAGCAAATGAAGGCCATAGGATGGAAGATATCTGACATAAGAGGTATAAGTCCAAACATAGTTATGCATAAGATTAACCTTGAAGACGTAAGTAGAGCAGTGGGGGAACGTCAACAAAGATTAAACCCTTATATGAAAGAAGTGGTTAAGAAAGAAGTAGTAAAGCTGCTAGATGGGGATATCATTTACTCAAAATTAGATAACGAATGGATTAACCCAGTGTAATGTGTACTTAAGAAAGGAGGAATGACTGTAATGGAGAATGAAAGTGGGGAGATGATTTCCACATGAATAGTCAAAAGATGGAGACTATGTATTGATTATTGCAAGCTCAATAAAGTGATTAAAAAGGATTACTTTCCTCTTCCAATAATAAATCATATGATAGAAATGGTGGCTGACAATGCATTATACTATTTCTTGGATGGATATTCGAGCTACAATCAGATTGTTATCTATCCAGCCGACCAATAAAAGACTAATTTCACATGTCCATATGGAACATTTGACTTTAGCTACATTTTAAAGGTGTATATTATCTATCTTTGCATATATGATAGAGGACATAATGAAAATTTTTGTGGACAATTTTTTAGTCTTTAGAGAGTCTTTTGAGCAGTGCTTGATAAACTTAGATATAGTACTCTAAAGACGTGAAGAATCGCACTTGGTTCTAAACTAGGAGAAGTGTTACTTAATGGTGCACGAAGGTGTAGTATTAGGATATAAAATATCTTACCAAGGTATTGAAGTGGATAAATCTAGGACAGAGGTTATAGAGGAGCTTTCATCACTAATTAATGATAGAGTTCATTATAGACTTCTCATTGATTGCTAGACCTCTGATCAATTTGTTAGTCAAAGATGTACTATTTCTATTTGATGATAGTTATCTATTTGCATTTGATTGATTAAATAAGGCACTAATTTCAGCACCAATCTTAATGTCACTAAATTGCTCATTACTATTCAAAGTCATGTGTGATGCTAGCAACCAAACTGTGGGTTATGTGTTAGGCCAACGGAAGTTCAGAAGGCTACATGTGATTTATTATGCAAGCAAGACATTAATGGGGCCCCAACTACATTACACCACTACTGAGGAGTTACTAATAGTGGTATTTGTAAGTGATAAGTTTTAGTCTTATCTTTTAGGATCTAAGGTGATCATTTTCATTGATCACGCTATGCTGAAATATTTTTTTGCCAAGGAGGACACAAAACCAAGGCTATTTTGATGGGTTCTATTACTAGAGGAATTTGATATTGAGATCAAAGATAACAAGGGAGTGAAGAATGTGGTAGTTAACTATTTATCACATTTAGAAATAGGGAAATTGGAGCAAAGTGAAGACATTAATTAGAGATTCCTGATGAAATCTTGATGTTGCTCAATTGCCTTGTGGTACCATGGTATGTTGATATAAGAAACTTCGTTGTAGGCAGTATTCTCCCTTTATATTTGTCTTATCAATAGAAAAAAGAGATTCTTGTATGAGTTCACCTATCATCTATGGGATGACCCAATCCTTTATAGGAAATGAGCTGATGGAATAATTAGAAAGTGTGCTTTGGAGGAAGAAGTGTTATACATATTGACATAGTGTTATAAAGCTATCTATACTGGGAACTATAGAGCAAACAAAACAGTGATGTGAATCTTAAAATTTGTACTTAATTGGTTGAATTTGTTCAAGGATGCTCAGAAGTTTTTGGCACAATGCAATTGATGCCGAAGAGTGGGGAAAATCTTGAAACAAAATGAAATGCCATGTTTAACATTTTAGAAGTCGAAGCGTTCAATATGTGGGGACTAAACTTCATGGGAACATTCCTATCCTCCATAGGGAACACTTATATCTTAGTTAGAGTGGATTATGTTTCACGATAGGCTGAAGCCATAACAACTCCAACAAATGATGGAAAAGTGGTGTAAAAATTTCTAAAATGACTATTTAGTATATTTGGAGTGCCACGAGCTATAATAAGCAATAAAGGAGTATGTTTATGTAATAAATCTTTCGATGCTCTTCTAAAGAGGTATGAAGTTAGCCATCATATTGCCACTCCATATACCTGCAAATAAGCGGACAGGTGGAGGTTGTGAATGGAGAAGTCGGTAAGTAGTTTAAGGAAGGATTAGACATTGAAGTTAGATGATGCCTTATGGATCTATTGTATTTCCTTCAAACTCTAATCAATATGACACTATTTAGGCTTATTTATGGTCAGACTAGTCATCTACTCATGGAACTAGAGCATAGAGCATAATGGGAGATAGAAGCCTTAAATTTTGATTAGAAACAAGTGAGTAAGCGAAGGCTTCTATAATTTAGTGAACCCGGTGAGCTTCACTTGAATGGATATGAGAATGTTAAAATATATAAGGAAAAAGTAAAGAAATGGCAAGATTATCATATTAAAAATAAAGTGTTCAAAGTGGGAGATGTGGTGTTACTTTATAATTCAAGATTGAAGTTGTTTCCCAGAAAGCTCAAGTTAAGGTGGAGTGGGCCTTTTAAACTGACCTACCTATTTGCGAATAGAGCTTTGAGATTGGAAAATCAAATCAAGGAAACCTTCAAGGTGAACAAAAAAATTGTAAATGTATCTTAGAGGAGGCTTTTCATAAGAAAGGGAAGTAATTTCTTTTCTTTCAAATCATTAAAAAAAAGTTTTGAATGATGAAAGGTCTAACTAATGACCATAAATTATCAATTTTTAGTAGTCAGGTTTTTTCTTGAATTCTAGTATTTAGGTCTTTATTTTCATATTTTTGATTAGTTTAAATTGCTAATTTTCATGTTTTTGAATTTATTATAAATTAGGGAACCAAACTGATGGGTTACTGGGGAAAAACGAACAAAACGAGACAAGGTGTGCCATTTTTAGCCTGTCATGATTATGCCTCATGGGAGCACAATCATGCATGGCAAGTTAATTCTTTGTCACGATCATGCTTCAAGGTCACGATTGTGACTGGCTATGTCTTCCACCCCTTAAACCCTATTTTCCCCTCCTTTTTTAGCCCTAACCCTTTAAATTCATCTTTCCTCATCTTTTGCATCTAACTTATGTCTCTAAACCTAGCGGCCACCTTCCAAACTCTTAAACTCTCTTGACTTTCTCTTCATTATTCCGTAGCTTTTTCACTACTTTCTTTCATCTTTCATCTAGCTATTCATCCTACACAAATCTAGTAATTTCCACACAAAAATCACGTCTTTAGAGTGGTTCTTACAAGATTTCATATAACTTTTTTCTCATATTTTTTGGGTGTTTATGTATTTTTATTGTGTTCTTTGTTGATTTTACAAGCATATACTTATTCTTATAGACAAGAATAAAAAAAAAGTTTCTCAATGCCCACAACTAAAAGTGAAAGCTTAAGTTTCGGGGAAGGGTAACATGATAGGGCTACAGATTTTGTAGTGCCTTTGCCGATTTGTTTGGAAGAATAAGATATTCGATTCCAAACTCTTAAATCTAGAATTGTGACTGTACCTAGATATTTTGATTTTGAAATATTGGAAAATCTAGGGTTGAAAGAAATGATGGAGACTTTGAGTGCAAAAATTTTAAGGGAATAATTTATTAATTTTGATTCTAATGTATATAGGGAATTAATCCTAGAATTTTATAATACTCTGCAATTTGAGCCACAGAATTTGGATAATTTTTTGTAATAGTCCATTCCTACACTTAAGGATTAATTGTTAGATTGAGCCATATCATGTGAGAATAGATGAAGAGCATTCCATTGGCATGCATTATATTAGCATACACACATATGAATCATAATTTAGAAAACATTGCAAGATAGTATATGCACTCAATTGGCATTGCATTTTGATTTATTAATAACATGAATTGATGGATTATAATTAGTGAATTGGGAAATTATTGTTACAATTGAGTAATTGATGTGGTGATATGTGGATCTAGTACAAGAAAAATGTTAATGAGCAACACAAATTAGGTTGATTAGGTCTATGAAATGGTGATATGTGGCATTGGGAATAAGTGATAAATGGCTCAGTTAAATGGACGATGAGTGGCTTGAGTATAATTTCTACAAGAGGCCCTTTAAATTTTTGACAAATGGAACCTTAGACTTGTGAAATGTGGAGCAATAGAATGGTGACTTGTGTAGCTTTACAAATTGCGACAAGTGTAGCCTTACAATTGAGGACATGTGTAGCCTTATAGGTAGTGACATATGGAGGCTTAAAGGAGTTACATGTGGAGCCTAAAGTAAGAGAAACATGGGCTAATAGAATAGTAACATATGAACAAATAGAAGGATCATATATGTACCAATATAATGGTGACATATGGACCAATGGAATGGTGATGGATAAATTAGTTTGAATTTCTTTGAATTTTCTAGAGAAAATGAATGAAAAAGGCAACATAAGTGAGAGTGAAGACAATCCATAAGGTTAGAAGAGGGCGAAAAACGAAAATAAGAAGAGAAGGAGAGAAAAAGGGGGAGAGAAGAGGAGAAGGAAAGAGGTTATCAAGGTAAGTTGAAATTCTAGTTTTAATTTCATCTTTCTCTTTCAATCTGTTTTTCATATCCTTAGAGCATGAATTTGAAGAAACTCAAAGAATGAACGTTGTATATATAGGTCTTAAATTGACCTCTGTGAAAATGGCTTGACAAAATAGTGACTAGAACTCGAGTTATGCTTGTTTTCCTAATACTACCTGTGATAGATCCCTGTACAGGAACCTTGTATTATTTCCTGATTTTTGAGGGCCTTGGAGTTCGAATTAGTGAAAGTATAAAACAAGAAAATTGATTATTGATGTATTATTAATGATTATGTGAAACAGTTTGGTTAGGAGATGTCTTGATAATGATTTATTGGGGGTTGAGTATTGGTTGCCAGTCTGTTTCTTACCAGAAACAGGACAGAATTTGGATGGAGATCATATTTTAAAAGGAGATACTATTCGTGTAATTTTTACATATATTAAGAATAATGGAAGTCTAGTTTTAGAGGGCATAAGAATCATGGAATTTGGATATTTGTAGAGAGAGTTATGATTAAAAGAAGATATCTTGTTCATAAAGGAACATTAGGAAGAAAAGGATGTGAACATTGCCCATAAGGTTTGGTTATCTTAATGGATGAGGAGACCTAGCTAGTTTAGTTAAAAATAACTTCTGCATTTGGATATGGGTCAGTGTCGGGATCAATTGTACCTGCAAATTTCTTAGTTATGTTTTATCAAGGATTGTATCTTTCAACTGTTGTATATTGTACATGTGAATTTTGGAAATGTAATGACATTTGAGACTGTATATGTTCATGAATAAAAATCGAACATGATTATTAAAATGTTTTATGTTACGTACGATGGATTAAAAGTCAAAATGAATTGATTTAACCATCTTAAGATGCCATTTTCGTAGAGTATGTTCCCGAATATCCTTCGATATGTTAGGTATATGCTTTATTGGAGTGCTACGTTACAATGTTCATTGCGAAAACACTTTCAGTCGCAAGTGTTACTACAATTAACATTTCATCATATATTCCAATAATCGACTGGGACCAATACAAAGCATTTCCAGTCATACAGTCATTACACTATTCAATTCGCATAAATGCTGTGCAATATATGCGGAATAAATTTTAAAATACAAAGGAAAGACTATAGACATATGCAGGTACAACTAATCTTGACCTCTAACTCTTATTCGAATGTAGTGGTTAGACGTCAATTAGTCTAACTGGTAACTCCTCTAAATGTAAAAAAATATTACAATTGTGAACTTAGTGAGTAAACCATCATCAATGTGCTTACCCATGTTAGGACACAAATATTACAAGCAATAACCAAATTCACATGTATATCATATTATTCATAATCAGTTCTCATTTAACACCTCTTTCAATTGTGTATACCAACTTACAATATATATAAATTTCTATAAACACATTATGAATACAAACGTTCATATAATAATTTCAGAATAATCTAATCATTCATTTTGATCATTCATCTCATCAACATGTATACAAACGTTGCACATCATTATGTCAAAATAATTTAATAACTTTTCATAACTATTCACATGATACACGTAAAGATATATATGCAATGCACATTCATATTACATTCATTTTCATTCCATACCCCATAATATGTCAATTAAGTGCATATATTATCATGCAATGTTTTTTAAATCATGATTCATATGTGTGTATGCTAATATAATGCATGCCCATAGAATGCTCTTCAAATATTCTCACATGATATGGCTCAATCTAACAATTAATCCTTGAGTGTAGGAACAGGCTATTACATTTTTGGTTTCGATTAAAGGGCCACCCTTATAATTTAGATTATGATATTATGGAAGAAACTGGTGGATTTCCTAGATTGAACATTATTTAAAAACATGACAACTTTTGTTCGAAGTAATATTGGAAGCAATTAATAGGGTTAGATGACTTTGTTGTGAGAAATGCACATAATAATATTATTCTCAGTCCTTGGCATCTATTAATGCATAAATTTATATATCATACTATGTTGAATAATTTGAAAGTTACAAATGTTCTATTAAAGACTTATTTATACTTTGGTGCATGGACAATAATGTCAAGGTTTGTACTTCAACCTATATTTTTCATACAATAGCTACTTCTTTTAAAAAGAAAAATAGCTATCTTAGTATGGGTTATCTTATTACCGTGCTTATTGTATATTATGGTGTATTTATGGAGGGACTAACTATTGTTTTTCCAAATCACAGCCATTTAAGGTGAGTTAAGATCTTGATGGTCCATGATATAGAACTTCAAGATATTAGTTCCAAAACTTATATTAAATACAGGACTGGACAAGCTACCTCTAGTTTTACACTAGCACAACATAAAACTAAAATCTTATCAAGTGAAGAAATTAAGAACGATGACAAGGAAGGATGGGAGAAAGCCTTCAATTTAGTTTCTAAAAATAACAAGCTCATAGCGGAGTGTTTGAACACTATGGAGGTCAAATGAAGGAGTTTGTGTGAGATCAATGTAAACAACAACGTGACGTAAAAAAGATTTTAAAGTACCTTGCTACTTAAGGTGTTCAGATTCCTTCACTTACACTGTCACCGCTTTCATCTCCATAAGTGTTTCTTTCCATAAACTTTTTGTTATTTTTTATTTATTTTTATATGTGTTGTTTGGTTTCTTACATTAAGGACAATGTGTTGTCTAAGTGTGGGGACGTTTATGCATTAACATGTTTGTGTGTTAATTTTACATATGATATTATGATAGTTTTAATTAGGTTGTCATTGTGTGAACATTTTGTTGCATATGTGTGAATTGTGTGAATGTGTTCATAACAAGAATTTTATGGAATTAGTTTAGCTTTGAATATGGTCATTTAATGTGTAAAGGCATTGTAACTTGTGAATTTTATGTTTTATCTTTTGATGAACATGCATGTTAATTAGGATATGACAGTTATTCTTCACTTTAGGAAATTTGTTGTATAAATTTATGATTATAAGTCAATTGAATCGGTTAATATTATTGGTACCCTTTTACGGGAATGATTAAATAAAAAGAAATGAGGTAGGCAGAGAAATAAAAAAATAACATGTTAAATAAAATTCCTATTCTACTAGCCCTTTTTGAAAAAAATTAGAATAAGAATAGATTTGTAGCCAGTTGAGAGTGTGATATAGCTAGATAACCAGCGGCATTCACGACAAATTGTTTGTCTTTGAGTAAAAAGGTTAGAATGACATTCTAACCAAGTTAAATAAAAAACATGACTTGGTTGAGTAATCGAGGGACATTCATGACAAAATATTTGCCTTCAAGTCAAAAGACAAGGTTAATGTTAAGGAAAATTAAAAAAATGGTGTTACAATAAATAAAAATTGCTGATTTTTAAAATAATAAAAATTTTCATTAAAGGATACTTAGTGATAGTTTCCTTTTTGATAGATCACTAATTATAAATGTGTTTACAAGTTCCATAGCAGTATGAATAGGGTGTTAATATGTTGATTACTATGTATATTCAATTCAAAGAACTTAAATGTGAAAGGAATAGGTTAGTATGTTGGCTCAATTTGAATGATTGATGTTTGTGATTAAATTGATTCCATAAGATTCAATGCCACTGTATCATTATTGCATGTTGCATGAATATATGATTGTGTTTTTGTGTAAGAAAAAGTTTTAGTGTGGGGATGTTGATAGGTATAGATCATACTACGTTGTTTAGGAGTTTTAGTGTCTTTTCAAGTGTTTCTTAGATGATTATCAAGAGTATAGGCTTAAAATTGTGTTATTGTTAGTGTTTGATTATATTCTAAATGTTTCTATGGTTTAGAGCATGAATTCAATCTTAATTTTATGTTTCAAAAGGTGTTTGATGTGTTTGTGACTATTGGAAATTAAGAAATTGAAGAGCAAAGAAGATGGAGGAAGCTTGAAGGAAGGCACGATTATGTTCCTTGAGCATAATCGTGATAGACATGTATGGAGCTATATGGCTCTCTGTTATGATTATGACAAAGGAGCATGGTTGTGATAGAGAGGTTAGCTCAAAGGAGCACTATCTTGACTCCAAGGTGACAATCATGAAACAAGTTTTTCCATGTGTGATTTTTTGTATTTTTTAAGGCTCAGGGCTGATTTTGGAACTATACAAAGTGCTGAAATCCTAGAGACAACCATATAACATTAATGCACTATATAATAATATGAAAAATACAAGAAAGAGTAGCAACCTTTCATTATAGTGGATGAGAGAAGAGTTGCAGGAAATTCCAACATTCTAGATCAAGGAGTCAAACAATTTTTATTCTTTTTCATTTACTTTCTTCCTTATCCTTGATGTATAATTGGATTTTTTTGATGTTTAACATGTTTATGATTTCTAAATACAAATTAGGAATTAGTTTTTGAACTTTAATTATTGTTGATTTCAATACATATTTGAATGTTTGTGATAATTGTCGTGTATAAACTTGACAATAAATGGAGAGAGTGAGTCAAAATTACAAGAGTTGTCAATTTAATATACCCAAAATTATCAAATTAATGATCAAAGAAAGAGAGTTCTTGGTCATGAAATTAATGATTTAATAGATTCATTTAGATCTAATTGAATAATTTGGGAATAGTTTATGAATCGAGAGATTACAAATTTATAATTATCAAGTTCAATTAGGGTAAATTGATTAGATCTTGAGAGAGAGAATCAAAACATTAGGAAATCTAGAATCAAACATAAATTGAATTAATAAGATTAGGGGAATTAAAATAAGGAAAGAATAGTTCTTAAGTATTAAACTTTCATCAAACCCTAATTTTATTGACAGATAACTTGTTATTTGCTTATTTTTTTCAATTTCTATTATTTAAATTTAATTCAAATCAATTTTGTATTACCTTGGAAAAATTTAGATTCAAATTATTTATGCTTTTATAAATCCTCATGGGAACGATAACCTTAATACAAAATGATATGAATCATATACTTGTAGGTATTGAGAGTTTTATTATATATAAAACTTGATTAACAATATTTGTAGGTCTATTAAGGTATCAACACTCCTTGCACAACTTAATACATATAACTTCGATTTAATCTTTCGATTTCTTATTAATTATAAGTATGAAAAATACCACAAAGCATCATATATTGAATTTAACAAGATAAAAGTTAAGAAAACATTTCAAGAATAAATCCTAATATAGATTTGAATCTTATAATCATGTTCAACACACAACTAATTAGAATTGATATCCAAGGCAAGGAAAAGAATAAGTAACTAATAAATAAGCTTGAAAACCTTAATCTGTAAATTCTGGAAGGTTGGAATTGAGTTGATGTCTCCATTATTTGATCTTTTTACTTTATGTTGTGTATAATATTTTTGCATCCTCACTCTTCCTTTTTAGGTATCTCTGATTACTCTCGTCGCATCTCTCTAAATTCAAACACTTCTAATCTGCCTCTTTTTTAACCTTCTTATTTTCCTTATATATCAATGAACTAGGATTTTTTGGATATACACAGTCACTTACACGGTCGTGTATATGATCATGTACCTAAAAAAAACCTTAATTCGCAACATTACATAATTACAGAGACTTAAATGGGACATACAGTAGTGTAACTACATAACGGTAGGAATTGTATCTTTGATTATCCACACATTTGCAGAGACTTACATGGTCAATATAAACAACCATGTAAGCCCATAATTGCTTCAATTCCTCCATTCCAAGCCATGATTTCACCCAAATACATCTCCTTTTTATCTATGAAGGCAATTGTTACCTAAAATCAAACTTAAAGTGATAGGTACCAAAAATACTATAAAACACTTAAATAACAAGCAAAATACATTATAGGTATATAAATATAGACAAATAATTGTCTATCAAACATCCCCACACTTAAACTTTTTCTTATCCTTAAGCAAATCATAATCTAATTCATCAAACTTACAAATAATCATCCCTTATTAACCTCAACTTGTCCATCCATACTCTTGATCATCATATCATACTAATCAAATTAACATACAATTAGATTCAAGTCATTATAGAACTAACCTTCATAAGTTAATATCATGATCAATCACATAGATAATCTTTTCTAAATCAAAAGTACAAAATTTTAAAGCTTCACCAAGGTTTTACTTAATGCACTCAAAGAGTTTAGGTGAAAAATGTAATAACTCTCAAAGCAATGCAAAAAAGATTCTTAAGCATAAGCTTACAATAAAATCATATCTCCATCACTTATAAGTAAAATAGAAAAAAAATCAAAAGGTCTTAGTGAAGCTTAGGTTAGGGTATGATAGGGATAATAAAAAGGGTGATAATATTGAAGGAAATTTATATAAACAAAATTACATGCAGTTTAGTTCTTCAAAATATAGGTCCTTTATACCATAATTCCATTGGTACCGTAACTTTAACATTTTTCTATATTTTTCTCTTTTACTTATTATGCTCGTAACATTTTTTCAAACATTAATCATGTACGAACAATTAAAGAAATACTAGCCCTTTTCAGAATTTCAAGTTTCAAGAAATCAAATAAATGTACATAGCCTTCAGGGTTCAAAATAAAAAGGTTTTAAGAAAAATAAGGTAAAGGCTAATAATGTGGTTATAATCAATGAAAAGGTTAAGTCTCAAAATTGGTTACTCAAAAGGAATACACCATCGTAGGATAATAACAAGAAAATAGGTTAAACAAAGGTTTAATCTAAATGCCTTTATTATTTTAATGCTTCTAATTTAACAAATATGATCTTAATATAAATAAGAAAAGCAAGTTCTAGAATTTTCTAATTATGCATGATAACACACATGAAAGAATAAAAGAGCTAAAATAATGATATATTTGATCTTAGGCTCAAAAACTTACAAAAATGATTTTTGGTGTAAATAATATGCCATTTTCATTCAAAATTATTACCTTAATGATTGCTAAAAATATAAATTATAAAAGCAAATTTATTCTAACTTTCACCCTCTTGCATACTAATTCAGTTTAATAATCAATAATGATCTAAAGAATTTTGGGAAGATTTTAGCTAACTCAATATATGAGTTAATAAGATTTAAAAAAAGATTATAATAAATTTAGGAAAATTGAAATCACTTTTCCTTCGTTTAAAATTATAAGTTATCTAATAAGAGAAAAAATTAAGAAAATTTTATTGGTACTGCCTTGAATAATAATATATATATAGAGTCTTGAAGAGAAGAAGATCCATCCTATAAATTACAACCTCACAAAGTATAAACAAAAAGGTTAAAAGATAAAAGAAAAATAATAACGAAAATAACTAAAGGACATAGACATAAAAATAACATAGAGTAAAGTAACATGTAGTTGATGTTTAAAAAAAAGACAATAACAAGATGAAGTAAATAAGAAAAAGAAAAGAAAAAACCGAATACAAGCATTCCTCAATCTTGTGGTGAATCTGACATAGCTGTTAAAGGAGGGTCCTCAGGTTGTACATCCTCAAATTACTGTGTAGTTGAAGACAATGCAGTCATTTGAAATGGTGGAGGTAGGAAAGACATTCAAAGATGGCCTTCCATCTGCATCAATAGTTCCACAATCAATCTATCATAGGCTGCTTTGCATCTACCTTGAGCTCTGAGCTACTCTATTCACTCTATAATCTCTGCTTGTTGTACTCGAATAGTACATTGAATGCCCAGGTTCTATGCCATGTGTTTCTCTAACTGAGATATCTTCAGTTGGTTTGGGTGTGGTGTCGGCATCATTGGTACTTTTGCATTAACCTCCTCTTACGTGACTCCTCTCTTTTAGGATGGAAATGAGTTCTATTACAATGGTTGCTCAGCTATGTGTGGATCCTTGTCTCTTTCCTATAAAGCCAGTTCATCAGGAACCCTAATCCTAACGTACCATATGCATATGTTTCATCACATCTAGATTCAACACTGCCATAACGTTAACCATTTGCATCGCTAGTAGTCTATCAAAAACTCCCACCCTCTGTGCAAGCCTCATTACAGAAGGTTTGATATAGATTGTCTCAACCTTGTTCTCCTCACTCTAACGCCAGACAAAATGAACTATTATATGCCCCAAATGTATTGGTGTCCACTCACTCATGCTCCACAAGTAGAATGCCCTACCCACTTAACATATGACTTAGAATTCCACATATGTATCTTAGTGTCAAGTATTGTGGAGCTGGTTCCTTGGATCTACTAAGTTCATAGTAACCATCCTTGCTAATAGTGCTCGAGAATTAGCAAGAAGACATCCCATATAGGAAGTCTATCCATAAGGCTACGTAATCTGGCGCTCCCATAAACTCTTGATCATATAAACCTATTATGACAGAGAATTCTGAGTAGCTCATATGGATCATTCCCCAAGCAACCGAATCATAGTGGCCTTTCTCTTTAAAGAATATGGAGAGAACCTTAAGTGTCAACTCACAATATGAGGGATCCATCATCTCAAAAGATTACGACCATGCGTTAATGTAGATAAAGTCTTGAGCTTGTTAGACTAAACTGACCTGCCCCAGTGCTCCCAGTCAATGCTTCGACCAATCTTGAAATTCTTCTCTTTAAACCATTTACACTACTCCTCATGGACTATATAATTAAAGACTAACATTGGACGTTGCTCTAGTGGCTGAACTATGTCAGCTTGCTCATGTTTTGAGCAAGTTCCCTTTTGGTCTTTAGAGGACCCTTCTCCTCATTGTCTCTTCCTTAGTTCCTTTTTTTCTTATTATGTTCCCATCAATATGCTTGAAACTTTAAATAAATGTGAGAAAATAACAGATAAAGTATGAAAATAATTGTTTCCCTACACTTATTTCTTATGTTCATCTCTAAATTGCTAAAATGTGAAAGTGCATTAGAAAAGGAAATTAAATGAATAAAAAAATAAAAATAAATTATCTAACATAAATAAATAAGAAAATAATGATAGTCAAATAATTAGAAAATCAACTGAAAGACTAATTAAACACTAAATTAAAAATAAAAGTATTTCAATTAACTAGTAACACTAATCTAACCATTCAATTATGAAATTAAACCTAAAATTTAAGTTAAAAATCCTAATATAACAATTACCTTAAAAAATTAAAGATATTAAACATTAAGTGCATGTAAAAATAAAAACTGAAATGAAATTAAATAACAAAACAACTTCAAATAACCATAAAACAACTAATTATTCCTAATTACACGCAAAATCATCACATCATATGAAATTGCAAATCCAATTGAAATTTATCTAATTTGCATGCAATTCATCAAATTGAATCAATAAATCATATGGGAAAGGATAAAATTCAACTATTAAACCATAATCATTCAAAAAATAAAGTAAATTTACACCAAATCACAAAACCCTAACCTAGTGTTTTTTTAGGGTAAAAATACCTAAAAGTTGCAAAATACCTAAAGATTCATGTATAAACAAGTCAAATAAATGAAAAACACTTGTGTTATAATTTGGCAAGAAAAACAAAAAACCTGGGTTGGATAGGAAGAAGGGCGATAGAGAGTGTATTGGGAGAGAGGAAAACAATAAGAAAATTAAAAAATTAGGGCAATTTAAAGGCTATCGTAGACTTATATGGTCTACTACACAGTTATCTATCTAACCGTGTAAGTCATTGACTCACTAAAATCCAAGGGACACAAGCGTTTAAGTTATTGTGTAATTATATGGTATTTAAGCCATATGTTGTAAGATAATAATAAGGAAATAATTTATCAAATTAAGAAATCCATGTGACTTTATTAAAGCCCTTTTTTTTATAACAAACTGTCAATAAAATAAGGAATGGTGAAACTTCTTGAATCTTGAATTGACTCTAATAATTTTTCTTGTATGAAGATGAACTTTCTTTTTCTTTCTTAATCATTGTCCACCCTTCTACTTTCTCTTCTTGAATAGTGAGTTCCTTCTCTTCTTCAACCTCTATTTCCTATATCATTTGTTTTTCATTCTCTTTTTAAATATCAACTTCATTCATGAAATTGACCTTTATCTCCTTTTCACCTAGGTTGTAATAAATTGTAATACCATGTTGTATCCAACTCAGCGCCTTTAGTCAAAGAAAAACTCTCTTCAAATACATAATTGCTAGCTTCACCTTCAGTAAGTTCTTCCAATAAATATTTAGAAAAGTGTAATCGTTCCATGCACCAATGTAAGAGACGCTCCAGTTTAAAATATCAGTATACTCATATGGTGTATTCTAAGGCCAATTTTTCATGCAATATGGATGCTCCCATGTATAATTGGGTGCAAAAAATTCATGATTGTAGTGTTTACCCCCATAAATATCACAACATAATAAGGATATCAGTTGTGCTTCATGATACTTGGAAGACTCCCCACATTCCTTATTAACAATGTATTAGAAAGTTACCTAAATTTTACGTTATGAATGGAAGATGCATAATTCTTTGGAATTTGGTTAAATTGTGCTTTCATAGCATTTAGCCCATTTATTAACTTATCCATCTTCAATTCCATTAAAGCGAGCTTGTCTTGCTGGAATCTTGGTAGTCCTTGAGTTTTTATGTTAATTCTTGCATTATTGGTCCAAGAATAATTTGGGTAGTTCTGCCACCCAAGATTAAATATGTTAAAATAACTCATAGCCATGTTGTATTGCCTTAATGGGTTAGAAGAAAAGGCCTAAAAATTGCTTATCACGCACTTGCAATCACATAAGAAAAGTATTAAAGTCTTTAAATCCAAATAATTTAAATTAAATAAAATGTTAAACTTAGTACCCATCAAGGACCCGAAAAACTTGCTTGATTTAGAATCCCATAATCATTTTCAACACACAAATAGCTATAATTGACATCCAAGGTAAGGGAAAGAATAAGAAACTAATGAATAAGCTTGAAAACATTGATTTGAAAATTCTGGAAGGCTAGAAATGACTTGATTTTTCCACCATTTGATCTTCTTCTTGATCATGTGTAGAATATTTCCGCATTTATGCTCTTCCTTTTCAGGTATCTTTGATGACTCTCGTTGCCTCTCTCTAAGTTCATATGCATTTATTTTTCCCTCTTTTTTGTAGCCTTCTTATTATCCTTATATATTAATGAACTAGGATTTTTGAGATATGCATGGTTAGTTACACAGTTATGTATATGAATGTGTACCTCTAAAAATATGCTAATTTTTTACTTTACATGGTTACAAAGACTTACATAAGAAACATACACTGGCATGTAACTCCATATGGGCAGGAATTGTATCTTTGATTGTCCACAGATTTACAGAGACTTCCATGGTCAATATACACAGTCGTGTAAGTCTACAATTGATTCAATTATTTCACCTTAATACATCTCCTTTTGATCTATGAAGCAAAATTGTTACCTAAAAACACACTTAAAGTGAATTAAGTACCAAAAATACTATAAAACTCTTAAATGACAAGCAAAATACACTAAATATAGGTATATAAATATAAAAAATAATTGTCTATCAAATACTTTAGAATTAGCTCTCACACCTAAAGAAGTGGTAGGATCCACCTTATATAAAGTCATTACTTTAACCCCTATCTTATTAACCATTATCTTTATATCCAAATCAATGTTCCAACTGACTACATTTTACAAATTTCTTCCTATTTAAATTTTAGGTCTTGTTCTGAATGACGAGTGATGGTTTTTAGGGATTAGAAAGAGATATTTTCATGTACTTTCAAACCTCTATCTTCATCTAACCTTTAGATCTCCAGAGTTTTAGGTAGAGTTGTTCATTTTAACCTTCATAAAAACCTTAGCATAATCAATTCTCCTTAATCCAATAGTGAGTTCATCAATGTAAAGAGGCTTACTAACGGAACTAGTTAGATAGCTAAGTCCAATAATAGACCAACACTGTATGGGGATAGTATGAAAATAAATATAGAGAGGGAGATGCTCATACCTCCTTTATCAAGTTACTTACCATGTTTCCATTTAAAAAGCAGTAAAAGTTTCCCATTCAAGTTTTAAAGGCCTTGTTTAAAGAATTTCATCATACTAGAGGCATATGTAAATCTAAATAAAAATATTCTTCTTTAGTAACTAAGTTCTATTCTAAACTCTAATTTCCCTATATTGTCTCATCCTAATTTTTCATTTGGGAGTAAAAATCTTATTTATGAAGAATCCAATAAGAGTAGTTATGATGGAGATCAACTTATACAAGCATCTATTTCCAACAATTCTTATAAACATTTGCAAATAATTAAAGATCCAATTAAGGCAAACGCTAAACAGGTGAAGGAAGCTTTATAAAGATTAATCATAGAGATAAAAAAAGAGGCTATTCAAGATGAATCAAATGCATTGCCAAGATTGATCATTTTTTTACATGTTATTAAACATGTAATATGTTTAAAATATGAAGAACAAAGCTTAGAGGAAATTGGAGAATGAGAAAATAATATGTAACTAGTAATGGTATCGTATCTTGCACTAGATTGAGGATAATTTAATCAAATCATTATTGGTGTACTTCTTGTAACTGGCATTAGATTCATTCTTCCTAAGTATCTACAAAGTTCTAAAAACTAATTAACATTAGAGTGCTTCCAAGACAAACATCAAAATCATAGGGTTAATGTTAGGTTAGCTATGGTTACATGTATCACATGCATACGGATGCATAGATATGTATAAAAGAATATGAAATATAAACTTTTTACCTTGTGTATCTCCTCCATTCTTGTTTCTTCCTTGATCACCCAAGAACACGCAAAGAAGGAAGATGAAACAATGTGTAAGGATTTTAGAACATCAAACTTGATGAATTCAAGTAGATGTTCAAAATGGGTGATAGTTCAAGATTATCTTGCATGCATGTTGATTTATACTACAATTACATAAATTGCATGAAGATAACTCAAGAACTCTTTTCAGTCTCTCTAGAGCCCTTTCTCTATCACTTTAGTGTGTAAGAAGTGAAAGAAGCTCATGTACATAAGTGAAGAACTCACTTATATATCATTTCATGACCTCTATTAGGATCGTGGCCTTCGGTCACGATCGTGACCTAACTCGCCTTTGGCCATGATCGTGGCCCTAAGAGTCACGATTGTGGCCTACTTAAAATAGCCATACATACCATATTTGTTATCCGATCTTTTATGTATGTGACCCTTAGGTTTTCAGTTATTTTAGGCACTTAAATTAACTCTTAATTCAATATAATCATAAAGGGTTTTATGATGCCAATTTTTTGGAATATAAGTGGATTAACACACAAACTCTTTGATAGTTAATTATCTAACTTATTAACCTTTCCATAGACAATTACCATGCAATTCATCCTTTCACCATATTATACCCCACTTGGTTAGGAGTATGGGCTATGTGTCAACTCCTATTAGACTGACTATGTTACATCTAGTCTAAGTGATGTTAGTTCTTGTCCTGGGATCTCATTACTCTTATGTGTCATTAAAGACTCTCTTCATAACGCATAATTGATTTGGCAAGAGACTCTCGAGTAATGACCCTGATGAAAGGTCGTGGGTATCATCTCCTTCTACCAGGAGTGGTGAATCCTTTATTGGCTACCCAATTACCTTCGAATACAAATAGCTGTACCCAATCACCATCCTAAGAGCGACCTCATCTTGAGGTAACAAGGAATGATGTCAAAGCACACGATTCGTATCCAAGATAGCCTTGAGTACCTCAAGTCTAAGGATATTTGCTCCATTGCTATAATAAGATTAATCATTGACATTCGATAGATCAACAATATAATAATCTCATTGGGGGTTATTCAACGTACCTACTACTCTTCGTAAGCATCCATATGTTAACTCTAAACAATTAAATCTTATAGTTTGTGAGATCCACTATTTGATCAAATCAAGGAGCATAATATGTGCTAGTCTGTCTGGATTAATAATGTCCTATCTTATCAATCCTATGACTAAGGGTTATTTAGATACTTACGTAATTGCATATGATAGGGATCTCATTATCATGATCTCATCATGATTTCCTTCATGCTATGTTTTGTATCATGGACTTCATTAATTCGATTTAAGATCAATACCAAGTCATATATAAACTAATATCAAATTAATGAAAAATGCCTTTCACTTTATTAATCAAAATAAAGGTTTACAAAAGTGTTAAAGGTGATTGCCTTTAGATCGTTACTCTAACAAACTCCCACTTTCACTAAATCCAATCTCCTTTGTATCCAATACTATAGGCGAGTACATAAGAATCAAATTTTTCTGGAGGAAGCGGTTTAGTCAAAGGATCAGCGATGTTTGGATCCGTGGGCACTCTCTCAATCTTCATATCACCTCTATCAATTATCTCCCTGATCAGGTGATATCTCCTGAGTACGTGGTTGGACCTCTGATGAGACCTCAATTCCTTGGCTTGAGCAATAGACTCATTGTTGTCATATTAAAACAATATTAGGTCTACTATGCTAGGAACCACTCCAAGTTCCATGATGAACTTCTTGATCCAAACATATTCTTTTTCTACTTCTATGATGTAATATACTCTGACTCGATCATCGAATTTATAGTCTCTCTTGTTTGGAACTCTTCCAACTGACTGCTTCACCTTTTAGTGTGAAAAAATAACCTGACTAGGATTTGGAGTCATCCTAGTTAAATTGAAAACTAACATCTATATGCCTGCTCATTACAAGATCTCCATTTCCATATATTAAGAATACATCCTTAGTCCTTCATAAGTACTTTAGGATATTCTTGATAGCCACCTAGTGACCCTCACCAGGATCCGATTGACATCTGCTCATAACAGTTAGAGCATATGATATATCGGTTCTTGTACATAACATAGGATACATAATTAATCCTATTACTGAAGCATACGGAATCATACTCATTCGAGTCCTCTCATCTTGAATCTTGGGACATATAGATTTTGAGAGTTTTATCCCATGTGTCATGGGAAGAAACCCTCTTTTGGACTGCTCCATGCTAAATTTATTTAGCACTTTGTCTATGTACGTTGACTATGAAAGACCTAGCAGCTTCTTTGATCTATCTCTATAGATCTTTATTCCCAATAAATAAGTTGCTTCTCCAAGGTCTTTCATGGAAAAATTATGGGACAACCAAACTTTGAATGATTGCAAACTTGAGATAACATTTTCTATAACTAATATGTCATCCATATATAAGACAAGGAATATGATAGCACTCCCACTAACCTTCTTGTACACACAAGGTTCATCAGGATTTTGTGAGAAACCAAACTCTTTAATTGTCTCATCAAATCAGATGTTCCAACTCCTAGATTCTTTCTTCAATCTATAAATGGATTTTTAAAGCTTGCATACCTTTCTACCATCTCTAGATATGAAGCCCTCAGGTTGTATCATATATACATACTCAACTAGATTTCCATTTAGGAAAGTCATCTTCACATCCATCTGTTATATTTTATAATCATAATAAGCAATAATGGCTAGGATTATTCTAATGGATTTAAGAATAGCTTTGGGGCTAAATGTCTCAGCATAATTAACTCCTTGTCTTTGACAATAACCTTTAACAACTAGCCTCGCTTTATAGGCAATCAAATTACCTTCCATGTCAAATTTCTTCTTGAAAATCTACTTGCACCCTATAGGTTTTAACCCTTTAAGTGGGTCAACCAAAGTTCATACTTGGTTTTCATACATGGAATCTAATTCAGACTTCATGGTTTGAAGCCATTTTTCATATTTTGAACTCTTTAAAGCCTCTTGATAGGTTGTAGGCTCATATTCCTCTATGAGCTATATGTCATCGTGTCCACTTACAAGAAATCCATATCTCTCTAGAACATTACATATCCTACTTAACCTACGAACATTTTGTATGTCAGAAGTTTCAACTGTTGTCTCATTTTTATGGACAACAATTTCGGGTTTAGGCAATTGATCTTCATTTGTTTAAGTATCAAGAACTTCATTAAGTTCAACTTTGCTCCTACTGTCTTCTCTTAGAAGAAACTCTTTTTTTTAAAAGACAACATGCTTGAGACAAACACCTTTTACTCTAAAACATTATAGAATTGATATCCAATTGTTTCCTTAGAATATCTTATAAATAAAATTTTATTAGATTTCACTTCAAGCTTATCTAGTTGAATTCGCTTAAAATTAGCCAAACAGCCCCAAACTTTCATAGGAGAAGGATAGGGCCTTTTATTAGTCCATATCTCATATGAAGTAATTTCAACTACCTTTGATGAGACTCTGTTTGTCACATAAACAGCAGTCTCCAGTGCATAACCCCAAAAGGATTTCAGTAGTTCAGCTAAGCCCATCATCAACCTTACCATGTCTAACAAGGTTCGGTTTCTCCTTTCAGTTATAGCATTATGTTGTAGTGTGTAAGGTGGAGTCCACTAGGATTATCCCATTATTTCTGAGATAAGTTATAAAATCCTCATTTAAGTATTCACCACCTAGATCTGATTGAAGTGTCTTAATACTTCTATCGAGTTATTTCTCTACTTCATGTCTAAATTGTTTGAACATTTCAAACGCTTCAAATTTGCATCTCATTAGATACATATACCCATATTGTGCATAATCATTAAGAAAAGTAATGAAGTATATAAAACCACCTCTGGCATGAATGGACATCGGACCATATACGTCAAAATGTGTTAGGTCTAATAACCCATTCATTCGTTCACCCTTTTAAAAGGTAAAATAGCCATCTTGCATAACAAGCAAGATTCACATGTGTCATATGATTCATAATCAAATAACCCTAGGCTACCATTTTTGTGTAGCTTAATCATGCGTTTCTCACTTATATGGCCAAGTCGACAATGCCATAAGTTAGATGATTTTAGGTTATCTAGTTTTTGTCTTTTATTGTCATTGATATTTAAAATTGGATTGGACATATCTAATATGTAAATTCCATTGCATAATATAACAGTACCATACAACATTTCATTCAACTTAATTGAACAAACATTGCTTAAAAAACTTAAATGAAATCTCGCTTTAATAAGACCTAAAATAGATACAATGTTTTTAGTCACACCGGGCACATAATAGCAATTATCCAAAATTAACTCTAGCCCATTAAGAAGATACAAAACATATGTCCCTACAGCTAATGCGGTAACTCTTACTCCATTTCCCACACGTAGGTCTATCTCTCCCTTTTTGAGCAGTTTACTATCCATGAGACCCGCATATCAACATATATGTGTGAGCCACATCTGGAATCTAATACTCAAATGTTATGATTAGAAATAGTATTAATCTTAATGATAAATATCTTACCTAAAATAGACGGTGGGGCATTTCATGCCTTCTTCTGTTTCAGTGACTTCAGATAAGCTTTGCAGTTCCTCTTCCAATGTCCTTCCTTATTGCAGTGGAAGCATATCTCCTTTGGTGCTGTCTCCTTTGCCTTCTTCTTGCCTACACCTTACACTGGCTTCTTGGACTTCTTCTTCTTCTTTTAGTTCTTCTTTCGAGAACCAGAAGTAGAGTTCACCATCATCACAACCTTACTGTCTTTCTTAACAGTCTGCTCAGCTATTTTAATTAGATTAATCAGCTCAGGTATCGTTATAGATATTTGGTTCATTTGATAGTTAAGCATAAAATGTGAATAACTTAACCAGTTAGAATTAAGTCTATACTTAATTCATGATCTATAATGAAACCCAAACTACCTAACCTCTCAATATATCCATTCATCTTCAGTGCATACTGCACTAGAGATGATCCCTTAGCCATCTTTGAATGGAAAAGCAACATTGAGGCCTCGAACCATTCAGACCGAGCTTGCTCATCAAACAGTTCCCTCAAATGGTAGACTATGGTATGAGCATTCATAGCCTTATGTTGCTTCTATAGTTTTGGTCAAATAGAGGCCAGCATTATACAATTAGCCAACTCACTGTCATCCAGTAGCTTCTTATAAACTTTTCAATCTTCGTCAGATGCATCGAGAGTAAGGGGATTGGGAAGTGGTTCATCTAGGACATATCCTAGTTTTTAGGATTTCAGAACAATTCTCAAATTTCATAGCCAATCCAAGCAGTTTGGCCCCGTGAGTTTGTTGGCATCTAACAGGGAGCGTAGGTTCACACTAGAAGACATCGTACAATTTGATAACCTAAAAGAATGAGAGAAAGTGTTAGAATGTACACTTAATGTATATCTATAAGGACTTTAATAACATGCATTATGGGTCCCATTATTCTAATTCAAATCTATAGCCCTCACTACGAATTCGAGAAAACTTATAGTTTTCTTAATAGGTCGATATCCGATATCACCAAGAATGACCTTAGGTTTGCCTAACGAGCCACCTTAAGTCAACTGGTAGGTATCATTCATACCAATTGCATTCAATTATGCAATTATCTACTTGTGCCATCAACTATTGATTTAGCACAGTCATTGGGTTATCAACTCTTGATTTATATACATCCCATGTATATAACCCAACTTCGCCTTTATCCATGTTAACCTTAGGTTTGCCCAACAAATCAACGATTCCAGATAGGACTGACCCATTAATCCAAAAATCTATTTTCCATGGTTTGAACATATTCGTGTAGAACAGTCTTGGGTTTGCCCAACAACCTAACTTTGAAAGAACTGTGGTTCTTGCCATATCAATGGAAGACGTAAGTCCTAATATTTTGTTTAAGGGATTTGTCATTTAGTCTCATGAATACTTGGATGATCTTGATTATGTATATCACATACACATTTAGATTATGGACAACTCAATTAAATTGAGCCTATGTTCATAACTACCTTTAAAATGCATCTAATGCATGTATCACACAAAGGAGTTTTAAATTTAGGTGGTGACTTGACTATGTATCTAAAGTTCTTAATTCGATTCAACTCTTAAAACTAATTGGGCACTAGTGTAAGTCTTGGATAATCTGAATTATGAATGTGATTCTATTAAGAACCCTAAAATTAAATATTTTGATGTCTAGATTAAAAACTTTAATCCTAATTTATATGCCTTTATCTAGTCACAATAGAAATGCTATACTCCACTTGGATTAATTCTAAATTAATCCCTAGAGTTTTCAAAATTCTCGTACATCAATTAGTCATCTATAATATCCCTAGGTCATCTCAAATTTATCAAAACAATTTCGGCATATGCAAAATTATCTTGATGGCCAAAATTGTCAAGATAAATAAGTGAACCTACTGGACACTAAAGAGGCATATTCGATGTTTGGAAAATATTCGAAACCCTAATTTCAAGCACATGCATTAAGCATGTTATTGTCATCAAAATAATACATTTCTTATCACATAAGAACCTTATTTAGGTCTCATAATCGAAATACATACATTATAAGTCATTAAGTCAACTCCATCAACTTTCAAAAAGTTGACCAATTTTGACTTTGACTTTATTTATTAATTGAATCAAATTTAAATAATTTTGGAAAAATTCCAGTCTTATACACATTTTAAATATGTCTAATAAAAAATTTCAGAACCAAATTCGTAGGAATTATTTATTAATAAATAGGGATAAGCCAACACATCACATGTGTATGACACTTGTCATATAACTTCTAACACTAGTCAAACATTACATCATGCATGCATAAGATAATCACTTTAACAACAAGTGTCATGCATCTCATACATACGGAAACATCTCATCTTGAATGTGCATGCATAAAATTTATAAAAACATTTTTTATAAAAATTAATATAGAATTTACATGCATGTATTCTCATCAAATTTCTAGAATTTCCAGAACTTCATACATGCATTAAGCTGAAACTAAATTTGTAATAAAATAGAAAATGACATTCAATTGCATTTTTTTACAAAAACATAATAGAACACCTTATAAAAAATTTTGTGAAAGAAAAATGGAAAATTTTTTTTCTAGAATTATTACAAATCTTTCAAAGTCAGTACATGCATTCAGTTTTCCAGAAATTCCTAGAAATCAACATTTGAACAATATGGATATTAATTCAAAATAAAATAGTAAATGACATCCAATTGTAATTTCCTTTGGCATAAACGTAATATAACATCTTATAAAAATTTTGGAGAAATAAAATGAAATAAAATTCTATAGTTTGCGTGAATTATTCCAAATCAATATGCATGTCAGTCACAACCCAGCAAACACTTTGCACATGTTCAATACATCATCTATTACATGCATAAACTTGCTTTGATACCATTGTTGGGTTAGCCATGGTTGTATGTATAACATGCATGTGGATGTATTAGAAGTTTCATAATTAAGATTCCGACACTATGACAACCCAGAAACCACAAAATCTAACATGCCTGCATAGATATGTATAAAAAAACATGAAATATAAACTTTTTACCTTGTGTATCTCATCCTTTCTTATTTCTTCTCCTTGTTTGGGTTGTTACAAACACCAAAACCTTCCTTGATCACCCAAGAACATGTAAAGAAGGAAGATGAAACAATGTGTAAGGGTTTTATAATACCAAACTTGATGAATTTAAGTAGATGTTCAAAATGTGTGATAGTTCAAGGTTATCTTGCATGCATGTTGATTTATACAACAATTGCAGAAATTGCATGAACATAACTCAAGAACTCTTCTCATTCTCTCTAGAACTCTTTTATAACCCTTTCTCTATCACTTAAGTGTATAAGAAGTGAAAGAAGCTCGTGTACATAAGTGAAGAACTCACTTATATATCATTTCCTGGCCTCTGTCACGATCATGGCCCTATGGCCATACACACTATGTTTTTCATTCGATCTTTTATGTGTGTGAACCTTAGGTTATCGATTATTTTAGGCACTTGAATTAACACTTAATTCAATTAAATTATGAATGGTTTCATGATTCCAATTTTTCGAAATATAATTGGATTAACACATGAACTCTTTAATAGTTAATTATCCAACTTATGAACCTTTCCATAGACAATTACCATGCAATTCTTTCTTTCAACATACTATACCCCACTTGGTTTAGAGTATGGGCTATGTGTCAACTCCCACTAAACTGACTACGTTACATCTAGTCCAAGTGATATTATTTCTTATCCTGGGATATCATTACTCTTATGTGTCACTGAAGACTCTCTTCATGACACATAACTGCTCTAGCTAGAGACTCCTGAGTAATGACCCCGACAAGAGACCTTGGGTATCATCTCCTTCTATCAGGAGTGGTGAATTCTTTATTGGTTACCCAATTACCTTCGAATACAAATAGTTGTACCCAATCACCACCTTAACAGTGACCTCGTCTTGAGGTAATAAGGAATGATGTCAAAGCACAGGATTAGTATCCAAGATATCCTTGAGTACATCAAGTCTAAGGGTATTTTCACCATTACTATAATGAGATTAATCATTGACATTCAATAGATCAACCATATGATAATCTCATAGCAGGTCTTCTGATGTACTTACTACTCTTAGTAAGCATCCACATGTTAACTCTAAACAATTCATGCTTACAGTTGGTGAGATCCACTGCTTGATCAAATCAAGGAGCATAACATGTGCTAGTCTGTCTAGATTAATAATGTCTTTCCTTATTAATCATATGACTATAGATTATTTAGATACTAATATAATTACACATGATAGGAATCTCATTATCATGATCTCATCATGATTTCCTTCATGCTA
>JANZXR010000171.1:27737043-27757537 GCA_027575705.1 Erythroxylum echinodendron
TAATATGCTCAAGTTAGTTTAAGCTAAAGCCACTAAACTAATGACTCTAAGGTAGTTGTATATTTTTCCAAGTCTCACATTTTTGGTAGGTTTTGGTTATTAAAGGCCTTAATCAGTGACAAAGGCCCTCATTTTTGTAATATAATGGTGGAAGCATTATAAAGAAATACCATGTTAACTATTGAGCCTCTACATCTTATCATGTAGAAGCTAGTGTTCAAGCTGAGGCATCTAATAGAGAAGTTAAGCAGATATTATAAAAGATGGTGCATCTCAATACGAAGGATTGAAGTTTGAAACTTGAATATGCGCTCTAGGAATTTAGGAAAACTATAAAGCACTTATTGGCATATCCTTATATAGATTAGTGTTTGGAAAGCCATGTCATCTGTATGTAGAAATAGAACACATAGCATATTAAGTAATTAATCAATTCAATATAAGTATGAATAAGGCTTATGCCTAAACTAAATTGCCATTATAAAGGCCTAAAAAGTTTAGGAATGATGATTATTATAGTTTAACTGTTTACAAAGAAAGAATCAACTACTATAGAACATTGAAGATAGTTTTAAATATGATTAAACAGTTTTACACCTTGGATCCTAATAAAAGTCACATAAAATGAAAAAGAAATTTTCCCTCCCTAACTTAAGATGATGCCTTTTATATAAGGCTAGATTTTGTCTTTCCAAAGACTTAATAAATGAATTAAAAATCAAAATAAAAATTCAAGATATGGGTCTTTTGTTTTGGCTAATTTTTTGCAACAAATCATGTTTTTAAAATCCTAAAATTTCAGCTAGTTTCTTCCTTATCTTTGAATGGGTTAAGTTTTCAACTCCAGATTTTTTGCATTAGATAAATTTGAACACACTCACTCTCAAGAACTCTTCCTAGCAAACAATCTTCCAATTTTTTAGCTTCTGTTATGTTAACTCCTATAAAATTCACTCTCAATTAGCTTTTTACAATCTTAACTACAAAATAGAATAATATTTCCGATGTAAGCTTGATTAACAATTAATATGACTGTCACATTAAACCATGTTAATAACTTTAAACAAAAGATGCTTCTTAGGAGACAACTTAAGAAACCATATTTGTATTTCCACTCCCTTATTTCTTTTCCAATTAGTTCATTCATTAATAGTTCTTGTTTACATATATTAATTACCCTCTTTTTCATTTTTAGTTTTTACATTGACAATTTAGGGTTTAAGTTTGAGGGAGGAATGGTTCTAGGATGTTTTACTATCTTTTAATTATCTGAAATAGATTAAATTGTTTTGCTTAGTACGAGGTTGAACCAATTGACAATGAGTGTGGCATTTAAAAAGTGGTTGAGTTAACTTAAGATATAAATTTTGATTAATTTTTATAGTGAATTTAGAAGGCAAGTGTGGATATTTTTGGTAAATTGTATAATCTTATGGGCTTTTGAGTATTATAAGATTAAGTCATCTATGTCAATATGTGTTTTTCATTGTGTATGATGTTCTTCTATATAAATGTATCTTTGAAACTTGCTTTAAACGTATGAGATTTTTTAAGAAAATGTGCATGTTTTTACCACTCACTCTTTAATTAAAATCCATTATATGAGCTCAAGTTTAAATTCAAATATCTTTAACTCCCCTTTTGTTTTAGTACGGAATTTGAATTGGGCTAGTTAAAAGGTTTTATGAAAAAAGGGATATGATAATTGTTGGGTCTTTTTTAGGAAAATAAAGTGGTTCTATGATGAATATAGTTGCGAGTTAGATTAAACAGTGATTTGATTATAGTTAAACTTGTCACATATATTTAAAAAAAAGAGAAGAGAAATTTAATGTGATGATAACAATAATCCATATTATTAATGAGTGATGAATTGAAATAAAGAGAGGTTGGGTATTTGAATGTGTAATATGGATTATGATTTCCCAATTGGTTATTTTACCTAGTGTGTTTTTTAAATGCTCTACTAATCTCTTTGGTTTTAACCTTCTTTATCCAGGAAATTTCTTACCTTTAACCTTAGCTCCTATAACTGAGAAATAAGTACCTTTTGATTCATAGATGTATATAATCTAAATAGTGAAATTTTGGTGTATTAGTAAGCCTGTTGTGCATTTATATAAGAACTTGATCGAAAAAACTTGACTCAGTCAATAAATAAATGACTAGAATGAAATTTGTGAGAAAGTTTATCGAACTTTTGTACTTACTTTTCAATCAAATTGTTTTATTGATTTTTCTTCAAATTTTCTTATAAACTTTACACTATTAAATATTTTTTTCACTCGAGTCTTTTATATATTTTAGTATATTTGCATTTTAATTTATAAAGAATGGATTAGATGAGGCTTTTGATTATTGTTTATATTAGAGAGTAAGTTTGCTTGAGAATGAGTAAGGAATACAAAAAATATGTTTTGTCCTCTTAATATTTACTCCTTTACCATGTACATTATATACTTTTTATTCTTATATTTTGATTTAGGGCATAATTGTAGGTTTAAGTGCAAAATGAAGTTACTCAGACAATTTATACACTTTTGACACTTAATAAAATGAGCATAACTCTCAAAATAATCTCTGATTGATATAATTTAAGATACTACAAAAAGCTTATAAAGAACTCTAAAACTTTCACATTTTTATTTCTTATAGACAATAACTATATTAAGATCGAAATTGAGATTGAAAGGGTAAGAGCATATGCAGACATGGGCTAAAGATGGAGACACTACTTATAACACAGGGTTGATAAGAGGATATGTGGTATAGCAAAGATCTAATTGGAAGTACGAAATTGAGTGTCTTAAAATATGTATAATCCTAGAGAATTCCAGTAAGATCCACATGTGTTTTTGAACCTATGTCTAACCCTATAAAGTTACAAGAAGGCCTAAGGTTTAAGACAGACATACCTTAATCTATGTGAAGTCCCAAAGTTTAATAGATAGATCCACATCCTGGGAGATGGTCATGTCCCAAATTGTATCTCTTATAAATTTGATACATATTTAAAGATTCAAAACCTTAATTTTTAATTAGTTTTTCATCTTAAATTTCTATAGAGTTTATAAGAGAAACCATGTTTATTTTTCTTTTTCTTTGTCCCATCTACAGCCCTACATGGCTAATTCTTTACACTTCGTCAAAAAAAACCAAAACATTAGGATGTATTAAACCTGAGATTTTATTTGTTTTTATGTTTAAATTTATACATTGAGTATCAATTATTTTTCTATATTCATCTTTATGACTATATTGATTAATTACTAAGAACGCCTACGAGTTTACTACTTAACTCAATCTATTATTAAGTTAACTACTAAATCTGTAATTGTTTATTCCCTAAAATCTCCACAGCAGCTACGATTTTATGAAATGGTGTGTTTCAAGATTCTTAAATCTTAGGAAGGATAAATAGTTAAATTAATCCAACTTTTGAGGCATTGTTTTTTTTTATTTCGTCAATCTCTCTTAAGTTTCTAAGGTTATTACTCAATTGAATTTTATGTATTTGTCCGGGGGTCATTTAGTTGTTAACATTAATTAGATTATGTATTCTTTCTAAGTAACTATAACAAAGAAGAGATAGGAATTAATATGAATGATAAATATTTAAAGTATAAATTGATTCTTTTGTAATGGAGATTAGTATACAACTCCAAAGGTGGATACGGACCAGAGCAAGGTTTGTTTTTATAGTGATTCCTTTATGTTTTAATTTATGTTATTTATTGATTACAATTTTTATTATTGCTTTATCATAATCACAAACCTCCCCTTATTTATTCTTGTTTATAAAGAATGAAACAAAACTTAAAACTTCTTATGAGATATACCCTTACTTTTACTATTACTTATTGAGAATAAAGTATTATTTTTGGGTATATGAAATAACACTCCATTAGGACGTTAGTTAGTCAAACAGTCTCCACCTCTCTTCTTATGACAATGATAAAATATTAAGTGATCTTAGGAAAAGTAAATGACTTTGAATAAATTACGCTTATGTTAAGGAAAACATGCAATGCACTCTCCTCCTAAATTCATGTAGCATTTGATATCAATAATTAAATTTCAATATCATCATTTCTCTCCTTTTTCACAATATTAAAAAGGTTATAGTTCATATGAAGTAAAATGCATCAAAATGGTTAAGTAGACAAATAATAACCCTCCCCCTTCTCAAAAGTTTTGTCATATAAGCAAGTTTTCATCAAGGAACACATAAAATAAAAGAAAAATTCTTATAGAACTCATATACAATTTTCAAAAATCATAAACCTTTTCCCCTTTAGAATATATAACAATTATTTCACTCCCTAAATATATATACCCCAATTTCATATCCTAAGTCTAATTAATATAAAGTAATCTAATTTTATGTACTGCCAATAATTAATACGAGAAACAAATGGCATCTTTAAGATATTATTACCTGTTATTATAATCCACCTAGCTTAATGTTTTAGCTTCATCCATTTACTTTTTGTAGCCTAAAGTCCATGAACTCAATTTACTTGTATTAGTTTCTACCTCAGTTAAACAATTAGTCTTTATACCAACTTTCTTACTAGGCTTATGTAGGGATCGTGGTGTTTACCCTTTTAAAAGTAATTGTTACTGATACCATTATTATTCCTCATTTCATATTAAAAGATGTGATATTATTTATTGGTATTTATTTAAAACCATTTGATATTGACCTAAAAGGTAAAGAAATCAACATGTTCTAGAAACCTATATAAATTTTGGTCAATGGGTTTTAGTTTTCAAGCATCATTTCAAAGAGTAATTTTTATTGATATGTCCAAAATCACAATAAAAATAATATCTCATATCATGGAAATTGAAAGTTTTAGTATGACATGAGAAAGACCTATAAGAATATGACCTATATACAATTTTAGGTCTTAACGTATTAAATGGGTGATATGATGTTGTAATTGACATTTTCTAGATACCTTAAGCAAAGATGAGACCTAATATAAAATGTTTGATACAGTTGTCACTCTGTATTATTAAGAAAAAAATAGAGAAAAAAAAGGTCATAAAAAGAAAATTAAGTTCAAAGATTAGATTATAAAATAGGAAAGGCATTAGATATCCTATTTACTTACCAAAGTTCAAAAAGAATGTTTTGTAAATTTAAAGATTTTAAAAGAGAAATAAACTTAGGTGTGAGATAAGTAAGAGTGATAAAAAAGAAAATAAAGGTAGATGACTAAATCTACATTAAATATAGTTAAATGGATTTGAAGAAAAAGAATTTAAAGATAAAGCACCTAAAATAAAAGAGTTTAAAAGGAATGAATTGAAGTTAGAATAACCTAAAATTAAGATGTAATCTTATTGAAAGAAATGCGGCAACTTAATCCAATAAGTTTTATTAGTCTTAAGGTTAAAAAATTTTTGACCTTATTAATCTAATCAGCCTAAAGTCAAAATTTCAAACAAAGTAAAAATATAAATGCAATCCTAATAAGCTTGCATGCTAACTAACTTTGACTTTTAATTCATTTTTTAAACTGAATTTAGACTTTAAAATAAGAAATAAGCTTTTGAAAAATTAATTTATCAAAGCTTTTATCTAGTTCATTCCCTCTCTCTCTCTCTCTCTCTCTCTCTAATCATACACTTTATTAAGTCAAGCATCATAACACATAAAAAATAACTTTTTAAATTGATTTTAATTTAGGGACTTTGGGTGTGGACCTTTTGATCTAGGTCCATTACCCAAGTTAAATTTAAAAGCACCTCTATTTGGTCTTAACTAGTTTAAAAAGAAGCCTAACGGGTATTTACTAGTAAAATATATTACAAAATAAATAAAAATAAACACAAATAAAGGACTTTTGGGATAAAATCTAAACAAACCATTTTGGTCGTACTTAGATGTCTAGATCTATTTTATGCCTAAGAATATATTGGGAGACCTCAAAAAATTCTATCTTATTAATGCTTACCCTTCTAGCCCTATAAAATAAAGAATGAGCTAAAATCATGAAAGAAGCATTTAAAGATCAAATTAAACATTAGCTTCTAACTAAATATGCAACAACATTCCTTTTATATTTCAAAACAAAACGAAAAGGGCGTATAAAAGAAAATGAGTGATAAACAAATCAAGAACAATTGAACTATCAATTTAATATAAAGAAAAAGTGCTAAATAATAAAATCACATTATTCTTAAAGGCTAAAAGCCCAAATTGGGGCTTAACCTTTTAGTTTGATCAGTTTGAGACTTAAACTTGTAACTTGCTCATAGATTGTATAAAATTTCATGAGTCTAATCAATGTCAAACTTTTTTGAACAAAAATTAGGGCATGTTTTACATGCGTCATTACATGTAGGTCGGTTAGTCTTTAAGTGACATGTTAAGAACATATAAGTTATTATCCAAACCGGGTGGAATTTAAGAAAAATTTTAATTTCATTTAAATTTATACTCTTCAATCCTAAATTAACCATTTTGTTCTGAAGTCTGTTAGTCTTCTTTGTAGCTCTACAACATACTACAATACATAAATATCAAAGGAATTGAGTAGTAGAACCTCATTAGTTGTTATTATCCGAATCTGCTCTAAGTTTACTACAATAGCCTTCTCTCTACTAAGAATTGTTAAGGGGTAAACAAATAAAGGATCAAACAAGTGTAGATCACGAGCAGGTAGATTACAATGACGTATTATAGTGAACTTTTCAACCTCAATAACCTGGAAGTTTCTAGATGCATCAACATGAGTCCAAGACCGAAGACCCTGGCCATGCTTTTTTAGACCCAAAACATCCACACCTTGAAAAGGTTGGCCTCCAGAGGCAGATGGTCGATAAGATGCTTCTTTAAGGTTCATTACTAAAGCAAGTTTTGGAGGTAGTAGATGTTCTTTGAGATCTGCCATTAATAACAAGCTCTAGATGTTGCATCGTGAAGAGAAAATTAGAAAAATGAGAAGCATCAAATAGTGCTAGGTGAGAGGTAACTAAGAAACCTAACTAATATATGTAATGTATCGAAATTTTCTTCCTTATGGTTGAACAAAAAAACACTTCTTCTGAAAATTTGAGACATCATTATAAAGGGGAAACTTTCAAACCCAAAATCTATATCCATGAACTATTGTCCGTAGCATACAAAGAGCTATGCAAAAATTGGCAGCCAACTGTGGACTTAAACCATTAAAAACTCAATTATCACACATTCTAGAACCTTAATACAGATGTTTCATCCAATTATAGTTAACAACCCGTCCACCACCTTCTAACAAGATGTGTCAAATTATGCAAGAACAAACAAATTTTAGCCATATAAAGTATTGACGCTATGACTCAAATAAAGTTGCAGGAAACCGATAACAAGATAATACAAATAGCAAACCCATAGCTAAAGACTAACTGACCTACATGTAACGATGCAGTTAAAAGACGTCCTAATTTCTATCCAAAAAAAGTCTTAAATTGAGCCGACTCATGAAATTTTAGACCTTCTATGAGCAAGTTACAACTTTAAGTCCCAAGATGATCAAATCCAAAAGGGTTAAGCCCTAATTTGGGCTTTTAGCCTATTCTTAAAGCCTACAAATATTAGAAGATGCTTAGATTGGCTCGATGTTGTATGGTTTTTGGTGAATGAATTTCGCAATTCAGGGTATTATGAATAAAAGACAACACTAAAAAAACCATCTCAAATTGATTCTAGAATTTATAGAAATGTATGAGTAAAAATATATTTCATTATCATCCAAAAATTAAAGATTATAGGTATTTTAATGTGAAATTTGAACCATGAACTCCTAAAATATGATTTCTAAATACTTAAATTTAGGTTGGAGTAACAAATTTTATCATTAAGCAATACAAATATTGAACATAATATAATCCCACAATTTTAAAATGTTGAGTTGAACGTAAGAACCTATGATCTAATGGATTTCAAAGCTTTAAATCTATCCCATCACAAGTATAATCAGAAATGGAAATTGACAAAGCACAAGTATGATACTAGAGGAGAAAAGAGAAAAAAATGTGGTCAATAATTGCACATAAAAGTGATAAATATAAATGATAATCAAAGAATAAGACAAATACAAGATAACCAAAAAGAGAAAGCACAAACATTCCAACAGTTTAAAACTTCTTATCACCTAAGTAAGTTATTAAAAATAACTAAAGGGAAAAAAAAACCAACATTAAATCAAAAATTATTACATAAAAGAAACAAAAATAAAAAATAGAATATGAGGTAATGAATAACCTACAAAAATCAAGTCTAACACAAATTTTAAAAGGAAAAAAGCATCCAAAAGGACTTTAATTTAGTGGAACACAAACTTTGGAAAAAATAAGAAAAAGAAATCAAAAGACAAAAAAAATTAAATAATCTAAATATGAATCAATATGTAAGAGAGACCAAAAAAATGTTTTGAGAAGCTTATCTAAATTTCATAAATCAAAAGTACACGTGAGTGTGAATATTGCACTCTTCCTACGACCAATGGCATTTAGCACTAAGGTAAGCATCAACTTAATGACTAAAGTAAGGGGAAAAAAACAATAGAAAAGGAGGAAAGGAAAATAAGAAAAAGAGATACTCAAACCTAGTGAACTTCTTATCTCCCTCTTCAGTTTAGGTGCTCCTTCAGTGTTATATAACCTATCTTAATCAATATTGATATAGAATTCCAACTAATACAAAAGAAATGGAATGGTGTGAGCTATGAGAAGTTGTGAGTGTAGTGGGTGGAAAAAAAGAGATAAGAAGAATAATGCTTTATTCAATTGAAATATAAGAGAATGACTAGCGACAGTGAGAAGATGGTCTCCCTTCTAGGTTATTTAAAAGTAACATTTTTATACACCAATAAATGAAAAATCCCTCTTGAAATGGTGTAGCATAGGATCCCTTTCTCGCAATGTCACGTGTGTATCTATCCATCATTTTTATTATAAAGATTATCATTTCACACTTATATCAAAAAATATGTTTTAGCATTTTTAATTCAGTAATCAACCTCAATTTTTATTTTATATTTTAATCCTCACCCATTTTATTCCTCTTATTATTTAGTCTAAATTTTTCTTAATCTCCTTTGAACTCAAATTTTAGTTATTCCTTCAAATTGATCCAAAATCTTAAAACACAAAGAAGGCTTAAGAAATTAAATAGTGGTTAAGAAAACTACCTATCCTTTTTAACAAAAAATAATTTCAATTAAAATAAAAATTAATTATGGCAAGATTAAAGAAAAGAATATGAAATTAAAGAAAGAATGAATCTTTTGTTAATTTTTTAAAAATAATAAAAATATAATTAAAAGGGAAATGGACAAATTAAATATTTGCAAATACTCTCTTTTAGATATGCGATGGTTTAGAAGCTCTTTTTATGTGATTTTGAGGCTTAGTATATGAACTAGCAAATAATATGCTTCTTTAATTTAAGTATGACCTATGATGAATGAAAGTATATGTAATGTCTTTTGATAAAATTTAAGGCCTATAATGATAACGACCTTGATGAGATTGTTGCATACTCTTTTGGATGGTCATGCATGAAATTTATGCTTAATTTTTCTTTAAATGTTATGTCCTCTAAATCTTGATTTAGCACCATATATAAAAGCATGTAATTTTCCTTTAGTTTGGGACCTAAAAAATGATGCATAAGCATTAATTTTTTTCATGAACATAACTGAATGTTATATGCTCATTTGATGATTTAAGTAATGTCTCATCACATAAATACTTGATCCTCAAAAAAATTGTATTGCCATTAGATGGTGCTCTTTTATAAGTGAAACAAATTTCAATCTTACTATTAGAGCCTTTTTTGGCTTCCGAGCATGAATTTAGATAAGGACTCTTTGATGTTATGGATCTCTTTTTTGAATTGCTCAATTTCATGCAACAAATTATGATAATTTTCATTAGAAACAATCATAATCTTAAATTAAATCATATCATGCATATCAAATTTTAATTTCTCATTTTTAAAAATGCATGTGTCTAAAAGTTTCTAAACCTTTATATAATTGAAAGATACTTTCTTCCTTTTCATGCTCATAGCCTCTAAACATTTTGTAAGCTTATTATATGATAGTTTAATGTCACAATCATCATTATCTTATAAGAATTTGAGCAAGAGATTACCTTATCATTGTCAGCCAAAAATCATATTCTCACTTTATTTTCAAAATTTTCACTTTTTGGGTTAGTAATGTTATCTATTATGACTTTAAGTGCTTTCTTCCCCTTATTTAATTGTTTATCCTTATTCTTCTTTAAGAATTTATTTAATTTCTTTTCTATAAGCTTTATATCATCCTTATTACTCTCCCTTTAATAAGCCCACTCATCATCAATTTTCTCATTCTTAAAGACTTTAGAAACTATGCTTCTTCTTATTAGAGCCACTTTCTTTTCATACAATTCATTTATCCCCATCTTATAGGTAAGAAAAGATCTAATTTACTCTTCCTTCTAATGGTAAGGTGCTTAAATATTTTACTTCTTCTATGCCCATCACCTTTACTTCCCAAATCTTTGGCAAAAACCTAAGAAACTTTTTTACCAATTCATGATTAATATGCCTTAACAAGAACTTTAAGAGAGTTAATGATATAAATGAAGCTAGTATTACATATTATATTTGGAATCATTTTTTCGTGTGAAATAGCTTATAATAATGTACTAGTAAGCTCACGTTGGTCTCTTTTACTTAAGTAGTGCCTTCACTTATGACTTCTAGTATGTATCATATCTTAGAAGCAGTTCTTTCAAGAGTACAAAACATAATAAAGCCCCAATTTTCTATTTAATGTAATGATTTTCTTATTCTATCACTTCACTTGCTATCATTTGTTACCTTAATGTTCACTTTGCTTATAACCATAATTTTATTAGGACACAAAGGACCATTTTCTATAATTATCCAAAGATTAAACTCTTTGACTAAAGAAAATGTTTCATACTAATTTTTTAATATATGTTATTATTATCTTTAATTATGTGTGTTCACTTATTTTCCTGTTTAAAAACTATTGAATGAAAGAATTGTTTATTCTAATAAATGATTATGAAAAAAATCATATAGAAACAAAATTTTTAATAACCAATAATAATGAAAGAGAGAAGAAAAACTGATTTACAATGGTTTAGTCAAATAACTCTTGACCTCCCTAAACTCCATATGAGAATTAGGGATGTCAAATTTGGCCTGACCCGCCTGATCAGGTCCGACTTTGGCCTCGATTGACCAGGTCACGGTCTGATTGGGTCAGCCCGGGCTGACCTGTGGCCCAACTCGGCCCGACCCATAGCCTAATTGTTATTTCAAAAAAACTAATTTACAATAATCTTCCTTTAATAAGTGAAGAGGAACCCCCCTATCTTCTTTGTTACAGATGTAGAGGAAATCTTATGATTGTCTTGCTTTTACCATTTGTGAAAAATAACCATTTTTACTTTGTTCAAAGTCAAGAAAAACACATATAATGTGTATATCAAGCACTTTCCCAAAATTCTATAGTAACATAACCATATGCAACTCGAAACCTCATTTTTTTGCTCCCTATAATAAATAAACTCAATATATGTTATGATATACAATCATTCACTTAAAGTTTTATCTAACCGCCTCTAATAAACTCTCTAGTATGCTAAAAGTTTTTCCATAACTTAATTATTGTCATTTATACCCAAAAAAACTCATATAGTCATTAAGAACATAACTAGCCATTATAATGTCTAGTTTCTAGGTAGGACATCCTTAAATTGGGGAACCAGTTAGTCAAACTATTAGTTACACAATAAGTCTCCTCTTAGTAACTTTTATACCCACCATTATGTTAGAACCCGTTTTTGGAGTCTAACTCGCTCTCTGATACTAAACAATGATGACACCTGGGTCTCAGAACTTATTACAAAGTTACTTAACAAGGGTATTAGGTATAGAGACCTCTCTAGAAAAGTTCGTCGTGGCCAACCCTTTTGGTTTCGCTGCGGCAAACATTGAAGGTTAAGCAAAAAACCTGTCTGGAAAAGTTCTCCGTGGCTAAGGTCAAAATTCGTCGCTGCGAAACCTTCGAAGATCAAGCAGAAAGTCCCTCGAGAAAAGTTCATCGCGGCTAAAGTCTAGCTTCGCCGCGGCGAAACCTTAGAAATGGACCCGAAACATCCAACATCTATCACTAAGTTTACAAACACATACACATACATTTCCCACAAAAACCATAACAATTCGTCCAAAGATAGCATAAACATATAAAAGAAAATTTTCTCAAATCTCACTACTGAATCAAACGAAGTTTATACATAGCTTTAGTTACATATCAACAATTACATCAATACTTAATACAAAACACAAATAGATGCTCATGTTCGATATGCCTATAAAGTTATCCAAAATGTTCACTAACTTAGTACAAAAGTCTTTAACTATCGTAGAGTTCCCGATGCCTTCCAAGGATTGCTAACTTTCTCGTTCTGCACCTAAGGAGGGAAAAGGATAGGTTGACCTACACGGCTCAGTGGCTAATAAATTTATAGCCATCGGCAATCATCCACAATTCAAGCGTATGTACATGTATAGCTATCAATTCAAGCATTCTCAATCTATTCTAGCAATTCAATCATTTATCAATTTAGCTTAAAACTTATAACATATAACATAGACTTTAACCATTAAATATAACACTCAAACGCATCATACTTGACAATTCAAAGATGCAATGCACAAACAAATGGCTCGAGAGTTCCATCGAACGAAACAGAGAAACTAAAGTTTCCGCCGTGAACAAAACGAGTCCGATTTCTCAAGATCTCTTAGCCTCAAGAGGGTAGCCGGGAGAAGGCTATAAGTCAAAGTGCACATGACTAACGAAACGAGTTCCTCTCTTTCCGAATCACAAACAAATTTTATGCTCAATATAGTCAATCACAAATCCATAATCTCATGCTTCTTTTACTTCTTTCTTCTTTCCTTTTATACAAATATCATAACCTTTTTTTCAAGGCATAACATAATAATAATTCATCATGCATTTTCAAACATTCTCAGAGACTTCAAGCTCAAGAAATTCAATGCAAACAAAAGCAACATACACACAAATAGGGAAGAATTTGCCCAATCACACAATAGATATGAATATATTACCCACCTAATTACTTGAAAATCCATGCTCAAGATTATCTTTCCTCTTGCTCTTGGATAGGGTTTCCTATAACAAACACATTTTTCCATTCAATCTAATATACAAAGAGAAATTCATAAAGCTTTAAAAATCAAAATACTAAAATCTAGCCTAGACTTAGCTTACCCATAGCTTATCTAGGTTAGAAAACAAAACCTAGTTTAGAAATCCATAAAAATCACATGGGTTCTCTTCTTCTCTTCTTTCTTCAAACACCAACCCATTTCTTTACTTCTTTTTTTTCTACCTAAACAAGAAAAAATGATGAAGAAGATTGCCTTAGCTTAGCCAAATCCTCTTTCTTCTTCTTCTTTCCATGTTTTCTTTCTTCTTCCCTAGCTTCCCTGTTTTTTCTTCTTCTTCTCTCTTCTTTCACGATTTTCTTCTTCTTTCTATTTAGCCAAGACCATATTGGTCTCCTTTGTCCTTCCTACTATACCCCTTCTTTTGTCCCTTATGTCTAATACACTATCTAATTCTAACATCTCTATTTAATAACCCTAATTTCTATTCATACTTGCTAAAATGACTAAATTCTAAGAAAATAAATAGAGTAAATAAATGAATAAATGAACAAATAAATAAAAGAAAAGAAAAATTTTGGGGTCTAACAATTCTCCCCCTAAAAGAATTTCGCCCTCGAAATTCTTACCTGAGTCCACGAAGAGATGTGGATACTTCTCCTTCATTGCTTCCAAAGGCTCCCATATTGCCTCTTCTCTCGAATGGTTCTTCTATAAGACTTTAACCAGATTCACAACCTTGTTTCTAAAAATCTTTTCCTTGAAATCTAATATCTCCACTGGTTACTCCTCATTCGTCAAATTCTCTCTTAATTGAACCTCTGAAGGTTGGACTATGTGTGAAGGATCTGATCGATATTTCCTTAACATCAAGACAAGGAAGACATTGTGAATCTTAGACAATTCTGTTGGTAAGGCTAACTTATAGGCTAAAGGCCTAATCTTCTCAATAATCTCATAAGGGCCTATATATCTCGGACTAAGTTTTCCCTTCTTACCAAACCTTAAAACCCCTTTCTATGAAGAAGCTCTAAGAAACACTTTGTCTCCAACTTCAAATTCCTTCTCCCTTTTAAATGCATTCGTATAACTTTTCATCCTATCTTAAGTTGCTTTAAGTCTCTCTCTTACCAATTTAATCTTATCAACTGTGACTTGAACCAATTCAGGCCCTAAAAGTCTTCTTTCACTTTCCTCATCCCAACAAATAGGAGTTTTATACCTCCTACCGTACAAAGCTTCATAAGGTGCCATTTGGATTCCCAAGTGATAGGAATTATTATAGGCGAATTCAATTAACGGCAGATGATCATCCTATGAGTCTTTGAAATCTATAACACAAACTCTCAACATTGCCTCTAAAGTCTGGATTGTTCTCTTCGATTGTCCATTAGTCTGTGGATAGAAAACTGTACTAAAGTACAACTTAGTTCCCAGAGCCTCCTGTAAGCTTTCCCAAAATCTGGAGGTGAATCTGGAATCTCTATCCGAGACTATAAAACTCAGAATCCCATGAAGCCTAATTATCTCATCTATATCTTTCTTGGCCAAAGCATTCAAGGAATCCGTCTATTTAATTGGAAAGAAATGTGTTGACTTAGTTAGCCTATCAAAAATCACCCATGTTGTATCATGCTTCCTACTAGTTCTTGGCAATCCTATCAAGAAATCCATCGAAATCTTCTCCCACTTCCATTCAGGAATGGACAAAGGTTTAAGCTTACCAATAGGAGCTTGATGTTCTTCTTTAACTTGCTGACACACTAAGAATCTTTTAACATACTCTACAACGTCCTTCTTCATTCCTTTCCACCAAAAGTGTTCTTTTAAATCTCTATACATTCTTGTACCTCTTGGGTGTATTGTATATGGTGCATTGTGTGCCTCATTAAGAATCTCGTCTTTTAGCTCTTGCATATCAGGAATACATAGTCTGTTACTTACAGCCATCAATCCATCATCACTTATCTCTATTTCAGATAGTTTACCATTTTTAATCTCTTCTCTAATCTTGCTCAAATGCTCATCTTGCTTCTACAATTCCTTAATCTTCTCATTCAACACTGGCTTTACTCTAAAATTAGCCAATACATAACCAATTCATCTTGTCTCAATGTCTCCCTGAGTTTGGCTAATTCATTTAACAAAGGAAGATATACAGTCTCCATATATGCCATAGTTGATTTCCTACTCAGTACATCCGCCACTATATTAGCTTTCCCTGGATGATATTCTATCATCAAGTCATAATCCTTTAGTAGCTCTAACCATCTTCTCTGTCTCAAATTTAACTTTTTTTGGCTCATCAGATACTTAAAGACTCTTGTAGTCTGTAAACATCCTGATGGTGACTCCATATAAATAGTATCTCCATATTTTTAACGCAAAGATTATAGTAGCTAACTCTAAGCCATGCGCAGGATAATTCATCTTATAAGGTTTCAATTGCCTAGAAATATACGCAATCACTTTATCTCCTTACATCAACACACACCCTAATCCCTTCCTTGAGGCATCACTATACACTATGTATCCACCACTACTGGAAGGCAAAGTCAAAATTAGTGCAGTTGTGTGCCTATACTTCAATTCCTCAAAACTATTCTGGCACTCCTCTGCCCACACAAACTTTTAATTCTTCCTTTTCAGTTTAGAAAGTGGAGCTGCTGTCATAGAAAAGCCCTCCATAAACCTTCTGTAATACCCCACTAAACCCAAGAAACTTCTCACTTCAACTACATTTTTAGGTGCTTCCACTTCACAACCGCTTCTATCTTCCTCGGATCCACATGTACTCCTTGCTCTGAAATCACATGTCCACGAAATGCCACTTTCTTTAGCCAAAATTCACATTTATCGAATTTAGTATACAACTCTTCCTTCCTCAAGGTCTCCAAGGCAATCCTCAAATATTCCTCATGCTCCTTATCACTCTTGGAATAAACCAATATGTGATCTATGAGGACTATGACAAATCAGTCTAAGAAAGGCTTGAAGACTTTATTCATTAAGTCCATAAAGGCTACAGGGGCATTTGTTAATCCAACGGGCATAACTAAAAACTCAAAGTGCCCATACCGTGTTCTAAAAGCAGTCTTTGACACATCAGACTCCTTTATCCTCAACTGGTGATAACCTAATCTCAAGTCTATTTTAGAGAAAACTTTTGCCCCTTGTAATTGGTCAAATAAATCATCTATGCGTGGAAGCAGATATCCATTCTTGATAGTGACATTATTGAGATTCCTATAGTCCACACACATTCTCAACGATCCATCTTTTTTCTTCACAAAAAGAACCAGAGCTCCCCAAAGGGAAGAGCTAGGTCTAATATACCCTTTCTCCAACAATTCTTCTAATTGCTCTTTAAGTTTCTTCAATTCTGCTAGAGCCATTCTATAAGGCCGAATCGATATTGGTGCAGTACCTGGAAGAAGCTTAATGGGAAACTTAATTTCCCTAGGGGGTGGTAGTCCTAGTAATTCCTTAGGAAAGAGATCTGAGAATTCCCTGACCCCAGGAATATCTTCTAACTTTCCTCTATCTACCCTCATGTCTACCACATAGGCCAGAAATGCTTCACACCCTTTCCTTATCATCTTCTTTGCTATCAGAGCCAAAACAATTCTAGGTAGGCTTGCTTTCTTGTCCCCCATAAACACTACCATTCTACCTCAATCTAATTCGAACTCCACTGTCTTCTGTTTACAATCCAAATGAGCGTTATACTTTTCTAACATATCCATGCCCAGTATCACATCTAATCCCCCCATCTTCAATAGCATTAGATTCACCATTAAGTGTTCCCCACCAATACATACTTCACAATCTCTATAGACTTAACTAGTAATAATATACTGGCCGATTGAAGTTCTAACCATCAAAGGAGTATTTAATGGACTCAGTTCTCTACCATGCACTATTTTACTTGATGAAATAAATGAATGGGTGGAACCCAGGTTAATCAAAACAGCAATATTGTCATCAAATAATGTAACCATACTAGTCACAACCTTCAGAGTTGTCTCTGCGTCCTCCCTTATCATTGCAAACACTCGAGCTAGTGCTTGTCCCCCTGGTCTTCTTGGAGGGTTCACTGTCTTAGCTGTCTCAGAACTTCCCACTTCATTTGTCATCTTCTGTCCCCCAGTCTCAGCCTTTCTTGAGGCTTGCTTCTGAGTTTTCTCCTATCTTGCATACTGGGGGCAATCTCTATCCATGTGTCCTTTTTCCCCACAGTTGAACCAAGCTCCTGTCAATCGGTAGCACTTCCCTCTATGGAGTTTCCCGCAGTGATCACACTTAGGAATGGGTGATTTACCCCCTTCTCCCCTTTTATTGCCTTCAGCTATTGAGACTTGATGAGAAATAGTTCTCATCGGTCTAGACCTGCTTGCACTACTGCTCCTCTCCTCAGATAATATAGGGAAAGTCCTGGCACTCCTTTCTGACATGGGAGTATCACCTCCCATCCTGAACTGTTCTCTTCCTTTCCTCTTTCTGTTCACGACACTCTTTATGTTCTCTACTTTCTCAGCCCTTAATGTGCTTCAACCAACTGCTGGAAATCACAAAATTTCTGGGCCACCACTTTTTCCCTGATGGTTAAATTCAATCTCGATTCAAACCTATGGCACTTAGCTGCCTCACTCATCATCATCTTAGCTGCATATCTGGACAACTGTGTAAACCATCACTCACACTCACTCATTGTCATCTCCCTTTGCGTAAGACTCAGAAATTCCCTCCGCTTCTGTTGGATATACACTTTAGACAAATACTTCTTCTTATACACTGCTAAGAAATCTTTCTATGTGAGCACTGACGGTTTCCATGCGAGTACACTCTCCCACCAATGCAGAGCATCTCCCTGTAGCAAACTTGAGTGTACACAACTCTCTCATCATTCTCACAATCTATCTGATTCAGTATCCTCTCAGTCTTTCTCAACCAAGTCTCGGCTTCTTCTAGATCTGTTGTCCCATAGAAACCCACTACTCTATACTTTCTCTTTGTCAAACTGCTTCCTCTTCTTAGTTGGGGCCAAAGTAAAAGTTTGTGGCATCTGGCCCATAGCCAGAACAAATGCCTGAGAAAATGCCTTAAACATCCTCGGATCCAATGGCGTAGGCATTTGCTCCTGCGGATGAGGAGACTCCCGCATCTGTGATCGAACGGGCTCACTACCTTGCCCTATAAAAGTCTCAACATTTCCTGGAGCTATAGATTCATCAGTACTCTCTTTTCTTAGCAAAGAGTCAGGTGCAATTGATCCTTACAAAATTACTCGTGTCCTTCTATGAGGTGGCATCTTACTCCTTCAATTTAAACCACTAACGATTAGCTTACACCTCATTTTAATCTTATTTCCTACATGTATGCATGATATGCATGTCAGTTAATGCAATCAATCACTTTACAATGCAAACAATTCAATTCATACCCCTTATGCATTGTAAGCCTAGGAAAAACCTAATCTCTGATACCAAAACACTATTAGACCCCATTTCTGGAGTCTAACTCGCTCTTTGATAACAAACAATGATGGCGCCTAGGTCTTGGAACTTATTACAAAGCTACTTAATGAGGGTATCGGGTATAGAGACCCCCTCAGGAAAAGTTCGTCGTGGTCACCTGTTGAATTCGCCGCGACGAGACATTCGAAGGTCAAGCGGAAACCTCTCTAGAAAAGTTTGCCACAGCCAACCCTTTTGGCTTCATCACGGCAAACACTAAAGGTTAAGCGGACAACCTGTCTGGAAAAGTTCGCCGTGGCTAAGGTCAGAATTTGCCGCGGCAAAACTTTCGAAGATCAAGCAGAAAGTCTCTCAGAAAAAGTTCGTCGCGGCCAAAGTCTAGCTTTGCAGCGGAAAAACCTTCGAAATGGACCCGAAACATCCAACATTTATCACAAACACATACTTATACATTTCCCACAAAAACCATAGCAATTCGTCCAAAGATAGCATGAACATATAAAAGAAACTTTTCTTAAATCTCACTACTGAATCAAACAAAGTTTATACATAGCTTTAATTACATATCAACAATTACATCAGTATTTAATACAAAATACAAATGAATGCTCATGTTCGATATGCTTATAAAGCTATCCAAATGTTCACTAACTTAGTACAAAAGTCTCTAACTATCATGGATTTCCCGATGCCTTGCAAGGATTGCCAACTTTCTCGTTCTGCACCTGAGGAGGGAAAAGGATAGGTTGACCTACACGGCTCAGTGGCTAATAAATTTATAGCCATCGGCAATCATCCACAATTCAAGCGTATGTACATGTATAGCTATCAATTCAAGCATTCTTAATCTATTCTAGCAATTCAATCATTTATCAATTTAGCTCAAAACTTATAACACATAACATAGACTTTAACCATTAAACATAACACTCAAATGCAACATACTTGACAATTCAAAGATGCAATGCACAAACAAATGGCTCGAGAGTTCCATGGAACGAAACAGAGAAACTGAAGTTTCCACCGTGAACAAAACGAGTCCAATTTCTCAAGATCTCGTGGCCTCAAGTGGGCAGCCGGGAGAAGGCTATAGGTCAACGTGCACATGACTAACGAAACGAGTTCCTTTTCATGCTTCTTTTACTTCTTTCTTCTTTCCTTTTATACAAATATCATAACCTTTTTTTCAAGGCATAACATAATCATAATTCATCATGCATTTTTAAACATTCACAAAGATTTCAATCTCAAGAAATTTAATGATAACAAAAGCAACATACACACACATAAGAAAGAATTTGCCCAATCATACAATAGCTACGAATATATTACCCACTTAATTGCTTGAAAATCCAAGCTCAAGATTGTCTTTCCTCTTGCTCTTGGATAGGGATTCCTATATCAAACACATTTTTCCATTCAATCCAATTTGCAAAGAGAAATTCATAAAGCTTTAAAAGTCAAAATACTAAAATCTAGCCTAGACTTAACTTACCCATAGCTTATCTATGTTAGAAAACAAAACCTAGCTTGGAAATCTATGAAAATCACATGGGTTCTCTTCTTCTCTTCTTTCTTCAAACACCAACCCATTTCTTTACTTCTTTTTTCTCTACCCAAACAAGAAGAAATGATGAAGAAGATTATCTTAGCTTAGCCAAATCCTCTTTCTTCTTCTTCTTTCCACGTTTTCTTTCTTCTTCCATAGCTTCCACGTTTTTTGTTCTTCTTCTCTCTTCTTTCACGATTTTCTTCTTCTTTCTATTTAGCCAAGACCATATTTTGTCTTGGTCTCCCCATT
>JANZXR010000171.1:27781154-27794846 GCA_027575705.1 Erythroxylum echinodendron
AATGTATTATTTCTATAAACTTCAATCAAAATTTGATTTTAGGTTGAAATATGGCACCAAAGAGAAGACAAGATACTGGAAGATGTCCACCCCCTTCACCTATTACATTAGCAGATGAGGCTACACCATTTACCACTCCTTCATCATTTAGTACGCCTATATCAACAGAGATATCAGGGGTAAATAACGCGGATGAAGGAGAGGGTCGTCATCCTGGAGCGGAGGGACCCAATGAAAGAAAATACGTCACAATAGTCAATAATATGTAAGTAAAAATACATGAACCATTATATGTTATAATTACGTTATAGGTTACAATTTTAAAAATAGTATAAATTTTTTTTTTTACATTATAGGTTTTTTCCATCTGGACCCTGTTCTAGAAATATGACATCAAAATTTAAAGAGAAGATTGATCCTGAGGGCTATTTTTGGAAGAATATCTCTCATCCGACAAAGAAATTTTACTATCATGAGTTTGAAGTATGATAGAAATAATTATTTCTTTTTTAATATTAATTTTTTTACATTAATTTGATAACTATTATTACATCAACAGTATTTATCAAATATATTTCCTTTTGTTACAGAAAGAATTTTTTGGGGATTCTCAATTAGACGAGATCATATATAGAGTATAAGAGTCGAGAGCGTGTATACGTTATCGCGACTTTGTTGGTGCGATACGCAGGGTGGCTGTACGAACGCCTTTAATTTCTGAAGAAATATGGAGTTGTTGGCTGATATACTGGACATCACCTGCGGTGATGTCAATTTTACAGTATAATTCGACCAACAGACGTGGAGGACCCAAAGGAGATAATCATTCCAAACATATTGGAGGATCTATTACCCACCAAGAGTATGCACAGAGACTTGTAAGTATCTACAATTAAAAGTTATATTCTCATCTCTTTTCTTTGCTGTATTTTAATTGAATTTGCTTTATAAAATTTATTTTACTTATAATTAACATTTTATTCCTATGCAAGAAAAGTTTTTAAGCGTAGCACCTACACCCCGTCAACTATTTCTGCACACTCATACTAAGAAACATGACGGGGTTAAGAAACATGACGGGGTAACATTTGTCAACGATGGTTATGGAGAAGTCAATGTAAGTGAAATTTATGATTTAATATTAATAATTTGCTTAATAATTATCACTTACTAAAATATAAACATTGGTTTCTGATAAGACCAAATACAGCAAACCATTGAATGGAGGTCTCAGCAATCTGAAAATATTGATGAGACTGACACTTACCTTAAAACAGTTGGTGTAGGGATCGTCGTGGAAGGATATTTGGATTAGGATCATTTACGAATACTTGTTATTCTCAATCCTTCACATCTAGTACAGCAGCATCTACTAGGCGGTCCAACAACAATAAAGTGGAGGCGCTTGAGAACACAGTGCATATATTGTCCACTCAGTTGCAACAGATGTTGGAACAGTTGCATCAGTTGCAACAATCGATGGTTGCCCAACAACAGACGATAGCAGTGCAATAACAGTCGTTGGACCTGCACGCTCAGCTCCGTTGGGTGATGGATGGATTAAAGGGTAAGGGGCAGGTCACCGGACCAACCAGACGATCCATCAGCTCCTGATCAGTAGTGTAGTATTGGTCATTTAGTTGGTATTACAAATATTATTATTTACAATGTAACATTTTTATTATCAATTAAGATATTTTAATTGTTAATCATTAATCAAAATTTCTATGTAACGAAATTAAATATATATTATTAATATTTAATTATTAAAATTTTTCGACGGTTATAATTTAAATATAATGAAAAAATATATTTTAAAAAATTTTAATCAATAACTTTACCAACGGAATATCAATAATTCCGTGAATATACGTCTATAATATATGCTGACGGAGAATAAATTCTTTCGGTAATGGTTAACCTTATTTTCCGACAAAAAACTTGTTAACGTCGGTAAAGTTACTGACGATATTAAATATTCAGATGCTAAATTTACATACAGTTAAGGAACTTATTGTCGGTAAATTTAGCATTGGAAACTTTTAGCTCGTCGATAATTTACGGATGGAAAAATTGTGACAGTCGGCACATTTCGTTAAAATTACTGACGATAACTTATTTTCTAACGCTAAATTTACTAAAGGAAATTTCTTTACCGTCGGTAAAGTTGGCTACGGCCGAATCTACGACGTTTTTGTTTGTCAGTGTATTTCGTCGGTAATATTAAATACTGACACAAAATCTTTTCCGTTGGTATTTTCTGTCGGTAAATTACTGTTTTCTTGTAGTGGGAAGATAAACAATTAATATGAACATTTCATATTTAGATTATGATTAGGGTTTTTAAATTTTACAAAACCAATCATAAAATTATTCAATAGCAATTAAATAGAAATTAAGTTACATAATTAAAATTTGCTCTTCTATCATTATTAGAAGTTAAGGGAATCTCATCTAACATTCAGTAAAAGAAAAATAATATTTTCTATAATTTATTGAATATGAAGATCACTTTAATCTATAACTTAAGTAATGTAATATAATAAGCATGAAATATAAATCATACCTTATTTTGAAGCATGATGTCCTTTTTTTGTAGTTTCCCTTAGACTAATGTTTGAAATAGAATAATCGCAACCACCATAGCCAGATAGATGCCAAACTTCTAACATTATTCACACAAACAAGTTGATAGAAATGTACAAATAGTTGTAGTAAAGGGTAAGCAAAAAATGCTAACTCCTTTAGAACCTAGACATATTTATAATAAGGTTTAAACCTTTCAATAATTTAATTAGATAATAATAATAATTTCAATTAAACCTTAAAATTAAATTTGATTCTAATTAATATCAAATAGTTCTAAATAAAATCCTATATCTAATATTGATTCCTATTTATAAAGTATCTTATATTTGTCCTTAAAGTTTCTCAAGCTTTTCAATTATGTTCAACTTGATGAAATTGCCTTATATTTTTTTAACTATTATCTGTATATAATCCATTATTATCGATAATTTTTATAAATTATAACCCCAAATTATATTTAGGATTAGATAAATTAAACAAATTTAATTTTCTAATTAAATAATTTATTTCTATAGATCAAGATTTGAGTATAGCAACAAATCATAACTACTCAAATATTATGAATACCAAAGTAATTTTGAATAATCTTTTTGTAGATAACTTTTCATATAATTCAAGCTTTTTAATGTACAATATTTTAATTAGATATTAGAATTAATGTCTAACACATGTGAGTCCAGTCATATTAGTTATCCACTAGTAATAACTAATTCTTTCTATTTCATTTGAAAATTATTTTTATATGTTATTTCACTAGATTTATTTAATTAATATTAATTGAGAATAGTGGAACTTTCTTCCTGATTACTTTAGAGTAGTGATCATATATTGATTACTTAACAACCTACATATAGTTTAGGTCATATTCCATGACTACCAAGTAACCTACCTTTGACTATTATAAGTCATAAGTAATATCAAAATATACATTCATATAATCATCAAAAGAATAACTTTCAAAGACATACAAATAATTTTTCATATAAAATTCCCATATTAAGTAAGTTAAGTGAATTTGTTCTTTAATGAACATACACATTTATTTAAGTATCTCTATATTTTAGTTTTTCAGATTGATTACTTCCATGATAAAGAGGAAATATAAATCATGCTAGTCTTTCTGTTACATTGATATCCAATTTTAATAGTATTGCAATTAAGAATAATTTAGAGATAAAATATAAATTTTATAATTATGATATCATAATAATTTTATTTATAAAATAGATTTCTCTTAAAATTCATCTTATACATTAGTTTTGTAGTATTTAAGATAGATAAAAATGTCTTTTAATTAATTATACCACAAATATACAACCAATTAATTGATTACAGGACATAAACCAAGAGATATCTCATGGTTCTAAGGTTATCAATGTTTTGTGCAGATAAACTAGGCGCTAGGTCAAAAGAGAGTTGGTGGTAAGAACGGTGGCAACTGCTGGAAACGACGACAATATTGTGGTCTACGAGTTCAAGTAATCTATTAAAGTACAGGTATGGCAATAAGGTAATCAAGAAGTTCATTGTTGAAAATCAAAGGCATTGCTCAATCACTATCATAAGATCTCTCTTTAATTCTAGAAGTGAAAGGAAAAACACACCCTCGCGTGGGTCATATACAAGTGGAAGCTCATGGAACACTACCGGAAGAGAACAGTATAGGAATATACCAGGATCATTTCCTGAGTTTCTGTCTCGAGTTTGGTGTTGACATATAGATGGTGTTGGGTGTTGTTTAATGATTTCGTTTTGTTTTTGTTCTTTGTGTGTATTTGTACAGGTGACAGATAAAAGTATATGGAAACGTTGAATATCACTAGCAGTTCGTTGTGTCCATTTAGGGATGTTGCCGTCAATTGATATTGTTAGACATGATGAAATGCGGAAAAAGGTCAAGGATGCTTAATTGATTACTATTGGTCCCTGCAAAGTTTGAACCTTTGAGCAATTCATTATTAAGCCTTTGTTATCCTAACTTATAACTTGCAAGTTCCAGAAGTGAAGTTTGTAGTGCTAAAATTGCGTAGTCTGACTTTTGTTCTTTTCTAACAATAACGTCGTTTACGTTATATTATGCATGAATGAACTCAGGAAGGGACATGCAAAAGTTGCAAAGTTTTCTATCGAAGTCATCGTTAGTACCTCAACATGCGGTGGATTATTCTTCTGGCCTTAGTGTTTTATCCTTCGGTTAGCAATTTGCAGCCTTGTTTACTGACAGTGAGGGAAATTGGAGATGCTGTCTCTAACCTTTCTGTTCAACTGGCTTTCTTCATCTTATTAATAGTTATCCAACTAGTACAGGCAAGTCTAGTTCTATTATATGAAGTAGTGTCATGTAAAGTTTCCCTTCTATAATTTATTTGGAAACCGAACAGAAAAGATTAAGGGGTAAGGTCATATAGATATGCGAAGGTATGTAAATTTGGAGCTCAGCTTGGAGTACTACATGGATGTATGTTTCATCTTCAATTCAAGGTAGGATAGCTTCGACTAAGGTTGATCAGTACATGGTCGTTAAAATGCAACTTTAAAAGGTTAATTAATGTCATGAAAATAGGTAGTATTTTTGTTACTGGAAAAGAAGGTATTTCGGTTGGACATTCTTGACTTGTACGAATCCATTTGCATTCTAGAAAGTCTTGTGGATTGGATTGCTTAGTGATTTGGTGATGCAGACAATTATCGTTCCCTACCTTATATGGAGGAGTGATTGGGATGAGCAGGTTTGTGTGTATCATGGAAAAGCATTTAGATTGATGTTGCTCTTTAATTCCTTAATAGCAGATCTCATTAATTAGTATAAAGCCACCACAATGGTCTTGTAGGTGAACAAGGCATCGGGAAGTTCTTAGGTCCCAAGAAACTAAATGGGAACCCTATTATTGCTTTGCTCGTAAAAAAATAGGAAAAATCATGGCAAATGAAGTTACTTGTGTTAGATACTAATTCTACGTGAACATCATTCAGAAGGGCACTCCGGAGTTTCAGTATCAACCTGAGGTGAATGTTATTTACTGTTGTTTCGTTGATTCCATATGAATATCATATATTCCTGTAATGAAAACAAATGTTATTATGATTCGATTTGGTAATGATATGCCATTTAATATATAGTAAAGAGAAATATTGTTAGCAATCGTATGCATACTTTAATGATTATTGGATCATTATTGACAAAATATATTTCTCGTCATATTTAAAAATAGTATAAATTAATAATTTTTATTCAAAAAAAATCTTATTAAAGAGTGAGATTTTATGATTATTGATAAGGATAAAAAATTTCAATTTCAACAATGACATGAATTTAATTTTTATTCATGAAAGATAGACAATTGAATTTTTTTGTTAAAAAATTATAAAAACAAAGTTTAACCTTTTTTAAGGACAGAATTTTCGTCAGAAATAATTTTTTTTATGTGACATAAATTAATAAACAATTTTTTTTTTTGCAGAAAAAACCAAATCATAGCAGTATTAAAATGTAAATGTGCAGTACTAGTGGAAAAAGGAATTATAGAAAGAAGTAAGAAGTCTACTTTTTATTGGAAATACAAATAAGATAGAAAATAAAACAGCACTTCCCTACCGCTGAGCTGGAACAAACCTAGCTAATTTATTATTCACAAAAGGAAAACTTAAGTTGAAGTGGGAACGACGCATCATCTTCTCCAACCACTATCGTGTGGCCACCTGAGGGCAAAATACGGTAAGCATTGTAGTCTATGATTTGCAAACTTTTGCAAACATTGAACTCAAAGTCTACTTTAACCGTTTGTCCTGCAGCTACAAAAATTCTCTTGAAGCCTATAACTTGCTTAATATGAGTATTGTGAATTCCTTCTGGGGGCTTGGAGTATACGATAAGAACGTGATCTCCATCTAAAGAGCCAGAATTTGTGACATCAAGTTGGAAACTGAAAGTTTGTTCACAGCTGAGGTTCTCGTCAATCTTGATTGCAGGACAATCAGGCCTGAAAGTGTCCTCCAAATATTGCAAATCATAGCAGGCTTGAAATCTAGTCAAGTTGATGTGGAGTGATCTTTGGGCAGATGATAGTTTGTGGTCGAACTTGGCGTAGCTGAGTCCATGACCAAAAGGAAAAACTTGTGTCCCATTATAAAATTTGTATGTGCGACCTGGATACCCCAACTCCTGAATGGGCCTGAATTTCATGGATGTCATGGGTATACTGTCAGCGTAACTGGCAGGATACCAGGTGAGTGGAAGTCTCCCTCCTAAGAAAAGACGTAGAAAGACCAATGTTTCAGTTTCAACTAGAGGTTAGGTTACAATTATAATTGAACTATTATTTTTTCTTTACCTGGATTATATTTGCCAAAAATGACATCAGCAATTGCGCGACCACCCTCCTCTCCAGGATATCCAGCCCACAGAATAGCTTTGACATTTGGGTGATCCTTTGCAAATTGAATATCCACCCCTCCTGCAGACATAATAACTAGAATGACTGGTCCTTTAGCAGCATCAGCTACTTGTTTAATGAGTTGATTTTGGTAACCAGGTAGGTAAAGATCCTCTCTGTCCTGTTCTTCCCGTTCCACAATTAAACCAAGTCCAGCTATTATAATAGTGGCGTCAGCTTTCGCAGCAATTCTCACAGCAGGAAATACCAAGCTTTCATTTTTGCATAAAATATCACCACATCCCATTTCATAAAGCACATCCGCATATTGTTTAAGACCATCAAGAGGAGTGGTGTATCCACATGGAATTCCCGCATAGTTACCAATCATTACGTCTGTAGCATTGGCATGTGGTCCAACAACTGCTAACGTTTTGCAGCTATCAGACTTCAAGGGAAGAGTTCCATCCAAATTTTTCAAAAGCACCATTCCTTGTCTAGCTGCATCTGCGGCTAATTCTCTATTCTCTTTGGTGCAAACATCGTCCTTTCCCAGAGAGTCGAATTTTGGATTTCCATCAAAGTAACCCAACCTCATGAGCACCACATAAAGGAATGTCAATGACCTGTCTACGTCCTCTTCCCTGGCTTTCCCCATCCTCACTGCAGCTTCAGCTGATTTTGGATAAAATGCTCCGCAGTCCAGATCCAAACCTATTTTCAACAAGGACAAAGAGTATAGATGCATTATTCTCTCACAAAATTCAGGAACAATTTTTTTTTTTTTAAAAAGAAGATGATCAATAATTTTGCCTGCTTTGAGTGTCTGTGCAACTCCATCCTCAGGTGTATCAGCCAAATATTTGTGGTCGTTAACAAGTACTTCAATTGAGTCACAATCAGAAACTATATATCTGTTAAGGAATAAAAAGAACAACAAAAGAATTAATTCCTACGATCAGAATCGGAATATATTTTTTGTGCAGGTTGGCAAATTAATTACCCATTAAGACCCCATTCATTTCTGAAAGTCTGATTCAGGAGTTTTGGATCAGCACAAGACGGTATTCCGTTAACTCTGATATATGAACACATAACACTGCTGACATCACCCTCTTTAACACAAGCTTCAAAGGGTCGCATAAAGCTTTCAACCATATCTTGTTCCGTCACCTTTAATAACACCAGTAACAAATTTAGATTTTATAGACTAGAAGCAAAGCAAAATTCACGGATCTAAACCAAATTTACCACAGCATCATAAGTCCATCGTGTGTGTAATTTCCATTTGTCCAAGTCATAAGCAAAAAAGTGCTTGCAGCATGAAGAAACTTTGAGAGGCCTGGAGTTCAAATCCTGACAGTCCTCGGTTCCTTCAACGTCTTGAAGGCCTCTAACGTAATTCACAGCATATCTTGAAACAACAAATGGATCTTCACCAGGAGTCTCCAATGTTCTTCCCCATCTGGGATCCCTCACAACGTTCACATTTGGACTCCAATATGTTAGCCCAGCTTTTCCTAGGTTGTACATAGCCCTTCCTTCCGTTGACACAACCTACAAGCCAATCACGTACACATTATTAAATTATAGTTATCTATTTCTCTTAAACCAACAAATATTATACCTCGCCAAGCCTTCTCCATAGTGACTCGTTGAATGAAGCCGCCGTGAGGATTACATTTGGAAAGCTAGTTGCACCAGGTACGACGCTATCAAAGAAGGTACCTGGACCTGTGTTAGCTACACCATGGAGAGCCTCGGACCACCACTCATATTTTGGTAGTCCCAATCTACTAACACCCTTGGCATGGTTTCCCATCTGCAACGCCTTCTCAGTTATTGTCATGTGGTTAACTAACTCTTTGGCTCTCAGATGATAAGGAAGGGACTGGTCACAGAAGAGAAAATCTGACATTTTCAATCCCAAGAGTTCATATCTCTTAGAATGACAAATGTGGGTGAAGGTTTGGCCAGTTGAATTATTTTTTTCCAGTTCTACTAAAGCTCTAAACCCATGCTCAGGATTATGTCTACCACTCACTAGCAGTAAAGTAGTAAAGAAATAAAGGAAAGCAAGTGAACTAAGGAAAGTCTTTGCCATGGCTAGAGTTTCTCAAGAAAGGGAATAAGCTTTGGATACAATAAATTTAGGATTGTTTCCAACTATTTATAATAAGCTACTTAACTACCTGAAGTAAATATGTGTTGAATACTTGAATCTGTTATGTCTTCGTGATCTTCTTAAAACAATATTCTATTATCTGAACTAATTGAGCAAAAAATCTTCGTAAGATATGATATGGGGTTATAGATATCTCGATCAGTACGCTAAATGCAGATGAGGTGAACATATATACTATCTTGTCTGATTAAAAAGATGAAACTCCCCGCTATATTTGTTCGTGCTGCGGTCTATTGAGATCTAAAAGATAAATTCTGTTTCCCATATGTGGATATACTGGTCATTATTTTCCATTTAATTCGTTAATTTTTATGTTTAAAAATTATCCGTCAGCTTGTGAGTAATGATCTTATCTGATCCTTCAATATCCACACAACTTTTTTTTGTTTTTGTCAAATGGATAAATATCAATACCTTTAAAAGAAAGCTGAATTGCTGATATAGTCTAGAAAAATAATTGCGTTCCAGTGCTAAAATAAGAGAAAGAGTCCATGGATTATATTCAACGAGCATTGACAAGGGAAGGGTTAACGATGTCCACTTGAGGAGATTACTAGCTTTTATTTTATCCTTATCTCAAGGAATTTATATAATCAATCCAATGTAGGATTAAAATTTTAAAGGACTTCAACTAACGACTCTGGACGTACCAAGGTTTTCTTTTAAGAAAAGTAATTACCTCCCGAAATCCCCACATCTTTTGAAATTACACTCGATACTGACCCAGATGGAGTTCTGTGGCCAATTCCTCTGGGTATAAACAAGTTGTAAAATTTAATAAATTAGTTGAGCAGAAAAAGATGAAGGTAAGGTCCAAATGACATGAATATATTTCGTTAAGGTTTGTCTTTCTTTGAAGTAATTAATATAGCAACAAGCAAGACAAGAGGAGGTAGAGAATTCAAATTACAAAGTTTTCTGATACGTCCCACGGTTTTCTGCATTTTAAGTTAGCAAATATGTTATGTACTCTAGCATCCATTTTTTTAATGGACGAACAATTGATTTTGTGACAAAACTTCTAAAGCTTTCCAAATTTAATGCCAAAGCTTTTTCTGTTTTTGCGATTTAGATTTCAAATGGATCTTACGAGTGTAAAATGATCAAGTCTTCTAGAAACCAAATGATGCCGAATTAATGATATAAAAGATCCTTGTAGTTCATTTCAACCAATTAATCCTTCTCTCACGATCATCTGGCCTCCGATCGATGGTTCAACTTATACACATTGGGAAGTGCACTCGTTTGCACTAGATGAACATTAGACCTCACACGAGCGGAGCCATATGCTTATCAACTAGGATAATTACCTTACTTGTGCATTAGAATTTCGAAATTTCCTCACCATCACTCCTAATTTTTAGGATCGCTACTTTATAAGAAACTTACTAGCAATAGTGCTTTGCCAATTAATTATAGGGGAGTATATATACATTGTTTTTTTTTTTTTGGAAAAGATTATATATATATACACATTGCTGATATAGAGAACAATGAGAAACGAAAGTTTCTGCCAAGTCAGTTGGTGGCCAGACCTAAGAGATAAGAAAGCGAAAAACAAACCTGAATGCCTGAATGTCTCATTGCTGATACTAACTGACTCAATGTTTGCGGTTTTGGAAACATCAACAGCCAGACTAAAGCTCCGAAGTACGCATATTTACCAAAAAAAATAAAAAAGGGGGACAATCTTTCTAAGGATTCATGGTTTCTAACGTTGAATTAAAGTGACTTTTATCATTCATGACTACCGTAGGTAATATTACTTTAAAAACGAAATTATATATTTTATTTCTATTTGATATATCTATGTTAAAATTGCTAAATTATCAATTATCAAATTCATGAAGTCCTCTGAAACCCTAAATAAATAGAGAATTTAAATCATCCGAAGGAACGGAAATAAGGTCAAATGCATTTCAAAACTCTTAACATAATTCTGCCAATGTTTCTACATCAAAATGAGTCAAATCTTCATTAAGTTTATAACTAGAAAGACCAAACTATTGTTAAGTCTACAATAAAAATCAACACATCTCAAAATTCTATCAGGGTCAAAATTTCTTAACAAATTTTTTATCTAAATTTCTTAACAAATCTTTTATATAACATTATAATTCAATCGAACTCAGACAATTTAACCTTTGCCGATACAATTAGTCGGGTAGCTCAAAGTGTTTTGATCGAATCAATTCCAACTAGTTTGAGCCAGTTCTCTAGAGTTCGAATCCAAAACCTGAGTTTAAGCCTAATCTCAAACTCAACTAAATTTCAATTAACTTAAATTGGGTCAAGCTAGCTGTAGCCACAATGAGACCAGCATATCATTTATACTTCTATTGACCCTTACATCAATAATTTTAAATCACATATGTGATATCATGTTAATCAACCATCACATTAAATCAAGAATAAAGAATCAATTCAAAAGAATATCAAAAGTGAGCCCCACTTCGAATACCTTGAGGTGGTTCATCAACTACTCCAAACTTGGAAAATAGAATGCATTCCTACTGAAATGAGCATTCATTACTACCATATACATGATATGGAAAGAGAGAAACCATCATATATACAAACAAATGGAGGAAGAAACAAATGGAGGAAGAAAAGTACTAGGTAGCTGAAAAAATCGCGAACTAGATTAAAGCTGCAATGTCAACCAAAAGAGTTGACCATATATAAGATCAAGTTAATCAACCATCACATTAAATCAAGAATAAAGAATCAAATCAAAAGTGAGCACCACTTAACTATAACTTAATTGAATTTGAATTTGTAATATTTCTCTTGTTTAGAAATTAGTCAAATATGAAATATGTATCAAGAAATCTAAAAAATGGAAAATTATATTTATTTTCAATTCAGATATTCAATTTAAAGTTCTTCATGTGATATATTTTGATGGTTGATTTCGTAAATCATAGAAGATTTCAATTAAAATAGAAAAGGATTATGGCTTAACATTACTTGGTGTCCACATTTGTATGAGATGCCCTTTCAAACTTATATAAATGGAGGATTTATATCATTTGAATGGAATTAAAATAAAATTTCACAAATGTCTCAAAACTTTTTCATGACTCCAATAATGCTTTGATGTCAAGACTTATTAAAACATCATCATCTTTACAGACTAAAAGATTGAATGTAGCATCCGATCTCTCAAATTGTTGAGAGATTTGAAGTGTTAGACTAGTGAGTCATATGTGTGGCAGCATATAGAACAAAATTGGTACAATTATGACATGATTTTTTTAATTGTATCCAAATGCATAATATTAGCATACACACATTAATTGTTGATTAGACAAATTACACTTAATTGACATATTCTGGGATATGAAACAGATGAAGGTGATAAATGACTGAGAATAATGAACGTAATATGAATGTGTATTTCCAATGTCTTATAATTTGGTTTACCAATGACAAGAATTGATGGATCATAATAAGTAATTTGGAATTAATTGGTACGACTGAGAGATTTATGAATTAATGTGTATTTTTGGACTGAAAAAATGCCAAGTGGCAAGATAATTGATAAATGGTAGTAGAAATAAATGACACGTGGCATTAGTATTTATTGACAAGTGGCATAAAAAAAGGGTGACAATTGGTATAGAAATTGGGAGACAAATGGACTAATTATTAAAAGATATATTGTAGCATAAGTAAAAGGAATTAGGATTAATTTTTATGTGGTAAGTGTCATAAGTCATGACGTGTGTCATGACACTCACTAAGCATTTATTCACCTTGCCTTAAAACACAGCCCACGGTATATTCATTTAAAAGACTATCTCCATTGTCTTTCATTTTCACAAAATACCACTACAAGAAAAATTGAAAATAGGGACGAAATTTGATTTGAGACCGAAATGGGTTAAAAAACAAAAACGTCCCCAAATTCATCCCAAAGTTAGCTACATCTACATCAACCAAACTTTTCGTCCCAAAATCAGTTGCAAAGTTTGCCGCCAAAACCCATGAAGTAAAGTTCATAAGAATTCGTCCCTACTTCCTAACCAAATTTTCGAACAAAAAAAAAGGTCCCCAAATCCGTTACTAATTTGCGACTGTTCACATTGGGACGGATTTAGAGACGGAATATTAAGGACGAAATTTTTCGGTCCCAAATATTGGACGGAATTTGCAACCAATTTCTTTGAGAATATTTTCCATCCCTAAAATTGTAACAACGATGTTGGGACCAAATATTCCGTCGCTATTTCCATGCATAAGTTCGTCCCAATTTTCGTCCATAAATCGGTTCCTATTTTGGAACCTAAATCTGTCCCAATTTTCATCCCTTTTATTTCCCCACTTCTTCAGCAAGTGAAACGGTGCGTTTTTCATTGACTCCTTTTATTTATCCCCAAAGGTCGAGAATCAAAGGGTTTGGCTGCTCTGTATTGCATCTTCTTCAAAAAGGTTGTAAAAATCTTGAGATTTTCTCTTAAAGGTGGAGTTGGTTGGTTTTGATTCATGAAACTAGCCATCAAAGTGTTTGAAGTTATTGAAAGGTTGGCATCACAAGCTCAT
>JANZXR010000171.1:27797362-27824661 GCA_027575705.1 Erythroxylum echinodendron
ATGTTAAGGATATTTATAAGTTTCTTTAATTTTTTTGGAAAATAAAAATAAATTTGAAAATGTATTCAAACTAAAAGAAAAATCCGTTCCTAAATCAGTTCCGAACAAAAGAACTCTATCCCTAAATCCGTCCCTAAATGGGATGAAACAAACCACATGCTCGTGCCAAAATTCATCCCTAATTTCATCTCTAATTTCGTCCTATATTTCGTTTCAATGCTCTGATATTTCGGTCCCTAAATCTGTTCCACATAACAGATGAATGGAAATTTCCGTCCCAAACTTGTTGTCAGCTGAACAAAATTTTCCTTCTCAAAATCCGTTAGTAACTCCATTCTGTACCAATATTGGGGCGGAAATTGTCGTCCCAAAATAATACAATAATTCAATTGGGATCGATATTGCGAACGGTGTTTAGGATGAATTTTTCAGTTCCTGTGATTTAGGGACGGATTAAATTTTTTCCCTAAGATTTGCGACCAACAAAATACCGATGGATAATTTTCGGTCCTAAAATCTGTCCTAAATATCGTTTGGAACCAAAATTGGGACATATCTGTCCCCTTTTTCGGTTCGTAAATGCTATTTTTCTTGTAGTGTACTCTAATCTTCTTCACCTCTTCTTCTCTCATACACAATACTTTAATAACCCAACCATCAACTTTGAGCCTTACTATCAACCTTCCCTTTACCACTCCAAGACCCTTGTTGTCTTCTTCATATAGTTGATGAAAAATCTAGCCTAGTCTACTTTGAAAGTTGATGATTGTGTAATGCTAGGTTAACCCTCGTTTTGAAGAGGCTTTAAGTTAAACAAGTAAGTTAAACATTGTTTTTTATTGTTTGTTTTAAATGAAACATATATGGTGATCATTTTAAGATAAACTGGTTATGAAAATGGTGTTTGAATGAGAGCTGAAAGTTGATGAATGAAAAGATGTGTTTGTGTCCTGTTTTTGTATGATTGATAAGAAATGATTTATAATTTGTTTTATGGGGAGGTGATTTTAATGAGGAAATGAAATAGAAATGATGAACTATGTATGAAATGTTTTGAGTTGATAAGAAAAGTTTAAAAATCTAGAAAAGTGAAGGGAAAAGGGTGGTCCACAATCGTGGTACTCATCCTATGACAGTGGATAGATGCATTAGCTTCTGTCACGATCATAGGAAGGTACCCCACGATTGTGGGAAAGGTTTGGTAATGGTAATTTCAGTTTTGTGCAATTGTTGAACCAACTAATGCTAAGATACTTTCGTTTAGAATATTTAGACTAGAATAAGGCTTCAAATGATCCTAGATTGATGCTTGAAAAGTTGATAAAGTGTTTGATATGTTTAGGTTATTAATTAAGGCTATAAATAAGGAATGAATTGATGATATTATTGTACTAAAAATTTGGAAAATTAGAGATGTTATATGAATGAACGTTAAGATGAATCAAAGGACATGAATAATGTGAATTTAGTATGAATGAATGAGAATTTGGATATTATGTGATCATTATAATGCTAGAAAAAGGATTGGAAAACTATGTGATTGATGAATATATGAATTATGAAATTAGTCAAGTATACTTGAGGTATTATCCTAGTGTAAACCAGTTATATCCAAGTGACAATGATAGAATGATCATTCAGTTATTGAAATGTGAATGATCTGAATATGATATTTTTGGACATTAATGGTTCGAGGAGTTCAATAATTAGGAATGTGTTGGAAGTGTTCTGATTGTATGTGAATCTGACAAAAATACATGTACTTAATAGAAATGTTGAATGCTAGATTTATGCTTGGTGAATATGAAAATGACTGTGACTAAAATAAATGAAATATGTTGAAAGTGAAATATGTGATTCGATGCATTTCATTATATGATATGCATGATCAGATAAAGGAAGCTGTGACTAGAATGGCCAATGAAAAAGAGTTTAAAGCTTAGAAAATGTGTAAAAGAGCCACAGGATCAGTATTAGAATGAGCCCGATATTCACAACAGATACGAGACAATTATCAATGAGCCTGTTATCTACAACAGATATGGGCTAGTTAAAAAGGCGCTCAGTCATAACAAAGTAACAATGAAAGTGAGACACATGTACATTTGTACATATGAATTGATATATCTTATATGAATTATTGAAATGAATTAATTGTATTGCTCTAAACTGAAAATATGGAATCATGTATACGATTGTAATTGTTGAACCATAATAAAATGCGAAGTGATATAAAATGTTTGATGACATGCTTTGCCTGTGAAATGAAATGTGAATTGTTCTTATATTTATTATAAGTAAGCACATCGAGGATGGTTCACTCACTGAGCTTATAAAACTCATCAAAATTGCAACATTGTCTTTCAGGCTCAGAGGAGATATCTTAGACTGATTGGAGAATAGCCACTATAATGGAACATGAGTTACTAGTCGAGATCAGTTTATACCTGCATATGTCTTCAATTATTTTTGTATTATGGATTGTATTCCATAACTATTGTACAATGTATATATGAATTGTAAAGTGTAATGACAATTGCAACCGGTTATGTTTGTAAAGGAAATGGTCCAAAATTGATTACTGGTTCGCTTAAAATGTGTTTGATGTTTAAAAAATTTTGCAATAAGTTAATCAATCGTCCTAACATGCCATCCTTGTTGAATATATTCACAAATATTCTTCATTACATTTTGACAAATGCTCTATGAGAGTGGTGTGTTACATTAAAGCCTTGTCAAGTCTACAATAACAACTAAGACTCTTCAAAATGTATTCACCAATTAGTCATTATTAATATAAAATCAAGTAACTAAGCCATGATCCTCACATGAAGAAAATCAAGTTACATACATAAAATTAAGTTAATTGACCTTCACATTAACTAGAAAATGAAGGATCAAATTAAAGGGTTAATAGAGAGAAAACACGAATATGTAATTTCATTATTTAATTTGATTTATGCAATAATTTTTCGTATTTATTAAATATAAAACTTGTATTTATAGACTTTTGAGACACCTAGTTAGATGGTCTTTAAATCTTATCTCTTTCCTTCAAATAGTTTCAAAGTTAAAATTTAAAGGTGTCTTCAAACAATTGTATAGATATGATGATTATTCAGAAGGTTAAAGAAAACTTATATATTGTCTACACCTTTAAGTAAACTCCTATTGTCGTTTATAAACATATGCCTTTAGACCATGACAACCTCATGCTACATCCATTGACAATAATGAGCTGCATAATTGCTCCTTTAACTCGATTATGAATTTTAATCTTTAAAGCCCTTGACATTTTAAAGAATAAAGATCATAAGATGTCATATTAAGATATTTCTATTAATGAAAGTATATTGATTGTCTCCCTTTAAGAAGTTCAAACACTCCTACAAGTAGAGTCCTTTAAGACCATGATAGTTGCAATCACTAGGATTCCTCTTAAAGGAGGAAGTCATAAATATTACTAAGATCTAAGAAATTCTTTTGATGTTAATAAAGGAGAAAGATAATCAAATGGATCACATTATAAACAAGTAGCATTAAATAGAGGAAAATGAACAACCTCTATAAAATCTTTGTGAAGACTAAAGTAGGTTCAAATTTTTGCTTGACTCTAGCCAAGATATCATTTTTTTAGGGAATCATATTTCCATTAGAACTTAAGAACTCATCGCAAAGGTTACAAAAGACCAAAATAATATGATATATACCTTTATATGTGTGTGTGCGTGTGCGTGTGTGTGTGTGCATGCATGTTTACATGAACGTTCTAAGACATACTCATTACTTATCAATAGTTTTAAGATCCTCTTCAACTACCAACTATTAAGTACACTAGTTTAATGAGATGAGGAACTTAATACAATATAGCACTTAATTTTTCAAATATGAAATAATATTGGCAACTAATTTCTCAAGAAAATGAAATGATTTTGAATTGTATATTAATTTAGAGGTGAGCTTCAATTAGGAACTATAAGTAAAAATATCTGAAACATTTTTGATAGCATTCAAAGTACTGCAAGTATAATCAGGTTAAAAAGATAACAATATTAACCCATTGTTGAATACATTAACAAAGATAAATTCCTTTAGTGCAAAAGAAGAAAGAAAGAAGTTATAAATGGATAGATTTCTTCCTTGTGAATGCTTTGGAGAAAAGAATGTTATAATATCTTCTAAAATAAAAAAAATCATCAAAGTACTTGAGATCAAAAGACTAGAGGAGACAAATAAGATGGACAATTTAAATTACTACAAATATCATCACTTGATTAGCCATCCTATTCGAAAATTTTTTTGCCTTTAGCTATAAAATTATGGACTCATAATGAAATGGGTAATATTTATGAAATGGTATCTATAAGCTATTAAAGGATCATGTATTATATTCACTCTTATGAATCCAATGGTGTTGTTTGAATCACTTAATCCCATAAAATTAACACAAAGACTAAACAAAGATAATAAACTAACTAAATTTGCTTAAGTCTTTAAAGTTTGAAAGCCACAAAGTGATGAGATAAACAATATACAAGAAGAAATAACTTTGGTTTCTTATAAGAGACACCATAAAAATAGATATCTAAATATTAACTAGTTCTTAATATAATGAGATCAGTAATAAAGATCAATAATGAATTTAGAGCATAAAAAAATCAAACTTTAGCTCCTAAAAAACAAAACATTAAGTGACTAGAAGTCCAATTACTTAGAACCAATTTAAATAAATGAAATACCATATTTAAGAGCGTTAAGTTACCTTATTTTATAATATAAACAAAGAGATTAAACAAAGTAGTGAAGCTAGTGTAATGTATATAAAGGTAAGTTGACATTAATCATATAATCATGATAACCATTGTAAAAGGCTCTAGTTAGGTTTGAAACTTTATAGTTATCCACTTTTCGTACATGGAATCTCTTATAAAGTAAAAATAAACTACATTATGGTCAATAATGGCTCTGTAGTCAACATATTACTAGTAAAATCTATGAATGATTTTTGACAATTTTATATAAAAACTATTGGACTACAAGTATATAAATTGTAACTCGTAGTATAAAAGGTATTGTTCCTATAAAGACTGATTAATTACCTAACAAATTGAATGCACTTTGTACAAGGTAGTAAAAGATTGAAAGAATTGAATTAAAATACATTAAATAAAATTGAAATAAAATAATAAAGCTAAACAATTGAATAATTGAACTAGAATTAAGAATAAAGTTGATCAATAACGAAAACTTAGGGTTTATTATATTCTTATTTTGAAGTTATTTCAATTATGCTTGATCTTAGGTATACTAAGGTTTTGATTACAATCTCTTGAGATCTAATCAAGTAATCCTAATTGAGATCGATAACAATAGAATTGTAACCTCTCAATTCACAAAACTATTTATAACTATTCGATTGGATTTAAAACAATCCTAAGAATAATTAAATCACAATTAAGTTCTCTATTCAATTATTTATTGATTTGATATATGTAAGTCCATTAAGTTACTAAGACTCCTTGTGCAGCTTAACACGTATAACTTGATTCAATCTCTCAATTTGTTATCAAGTATAAGCATAAAAACATCACAAACCTTTGATATATCTACTGAATTAGACAAGAATAAGGTTAAACAAGACAGTTCAAGAACAATCCCTAGTACAGATTTAGAAACCCATAATCATGTTCAGTGTCCTACTAATCCAAATTAACATCCAAGATAATGAGATATAAGAAAACAAAAGAAAGAAAAATAGTTGCCTCTTGATTTGGAAAAACTGGAGTTACTCTTGATTTCTCCACTTTGATCTCTTTGATTTTAATGTGCAACCTCCTTTTTGGTGTTTAGTTTTTCCTAAATACTTCTTAAGGCTTCTAGGATTTTTTCTAGGATTTCCCCACTTAATTTGATTCCAAAAATAGCCCCAAAATGTCAAGAATACAAACTTTTACGTGGGGAAAACATGCACGATCGTGCATCCTATCATAATCGTGATAGAGACTCAACCCATACACCAGCTACCTATACATGATAGTGCAATTTCACACGATAGGGCATATTCTTGTTCTTCAATTTCTTCATCTTTTCTTCAATTTTGCTATTTCTACTTATTAAGAAACACATTAAACAACCCTCAAAGCATAAAATTAAGATCAAATCCTTACTCTAAAACAATCAAACAACTAAAACAAATAAAAACACTAACAAGAACATAACTCTAAGTTCTAAACACATGATTATCATCTAAGACAACACTTAAAAAGACACTTAAACTTACTATAATAAACACCTATCAACATCCCTACAGTTAAATATTTCCTTGTCCACAATAAAAACTAAAACCATAAACAAATAAAATACATAAACATGTAAACACATAATCATGAAACAATGCAATGATGGTACATTGGCATCAAATCTCATGGAATTAACTTAACCTTAAACATCAACCACTTAAAAAGTGCCAATATACTAACTTATTCCATTCGTATTTAAGTGTTTTGATTGGAATATACATATATAATTCAAAATATTGACACTCCATTATACACCTATGGAACTTGTAAGATCCTTTTATTATTATTGATCAATTAACAAGGTAAACTCTCACTAGGTAACACTTTATGAAAATTCTTATTATTTATAAAAGATCAGTAAGTTTAATTTTATTATAAACACCATCTTTTTAGATTTTTTTGAATGATCACCTAGTCTTTTGATGTGAAGGAAAACCACATGTCATAAATGTCCCCCAGTTACTCAACTAGGTTATTTGTTTTAATTGACTTAGTTAGAGTGTCATTCTAGCCTTTTGATGCAAAGACAGATATTTTGTTGTGAATGCCCCCGATTACTCAATTATATCACAAGTCTTAACTGACTACTAACTCTATTCTTAACCCAGTTTTCTTAAAAAGGGCCAATGGAATAGGATTTTTATTTAACATTTTTTTCACAATTTCTTAGGCTACCTCATTTTTTCTTAGTCAATCATTCTCATGAAAGATTACTAGTGATGTCTATCAATTTAAAGATTACTAGTGATGTCTATCAATTTAAATAAGTGTAATTATAAACCAAATAAGTGTCATAATGTGAAATGATAGGTTTCATATCTTAATTAACATGCATATTCATCATAAAGACACTTAAAATACACAATTCATAAGTAAATACGCCTTTACAATTTAAATGACCATGTTCAAAGGTAAGCCAATTCCATTTAATTCATGTCATTTACATATTCATACAATTCACAGATAAAGCATGCAAATTGTTCACATAGTTCCAAACTAATCAAAAGCTAAAACAATGCAAATGCAAAATTTAGACACACAAATGATATGCAAGTGCATATATGTTGGCACATTTGAACAACACATTGTCTTCAATGTAGATACCAAAACTATACAAATAAAGAGAAATAGCAATAAAAAATTAAGATAGTGATGGTGTTGGAGATGGAGATGAACTTGGACACCATGGATAATGCAAAATTTAAGCTATTCCTTGCTTGATATCTCTGTTGAAGCACAACCTCCTTTAGCTGCACCTCTATGTTGTCAAAACAATCCTCTAGGCACTTCTTAGTTTCTTACATTTTGTCAAGTACCATCTCCCAGCCTTGTTCTTCCTCCTCATATTCCTAACTTGGTGGTACTTTTTGGTGTTGTTGAGTGAAACTTAAACTCACCTGTCTTGTCCCGTGTTTAACTTTTGATTTCAAATCAATATGTTATGGAACTCTAAAATCTCAGCTCGCCTAAAATGCATATGATTTAAATGCTCCAGAAAACAAAGGGTTAATTCATCAACATTAACACTGTATAATTGAGCCAGAGCAGTAATAAGAAAACCCATGCCTAGATAGCTACTTTTCTTACTAAGCGAAATAACTATTGTTTGAAAAATATAAGTTAATGTACAAACTTGAATCTTACAATCCGTGCACCAAAGAAGAAATAAATCTTTTTTAAAGCATTTGTTACTTTGAATCTTCGTAAAGACAACATGAAATATGAATTTATACAGTAACAAGTGTTCAAGACTTTTAACAACGTTGTTAGGTGCATTGTGTGGATTAAACATATCTAACCTTGTTAATTTTGTCAATATTTTCTATCATTGAAAATTCATGTCTTTCAACAATTTTTAATTTTGGAAAACCAAATATTTCTACCATGATATCATAATCCAAATTATAAGGTTTTCCTTGTAATCGAAACCCAAAATTTATCCAACTTACTTGACTCATAGTATAAAGTGGTGATTCAAGGGTCAATTCTTCATACACAATGTAATCAAAATGTATAAATTTGTCCCATCGAATTATATGTCCCATTGAATTATAACACTCAAAGGCTCAAATTTTCCTTTCAAATTTATATTTTCTAAAATTGAAAAATCAAAATAATGAGGTGTATTAATTATTTTAGAATAAAGATTTTGGAATTTCTTACCATATTTTTGATAGAAGATCACTTTTCCTTTGTAGCAAAACCTTCGCTTTTCCTTTGTAGTTTTAGCGTTTTGAAATTTATTTTATTCTTAGAGACGTGATTGAGAGTAGAACCGAAAAAATAACTAAGAAACCATAAAAACACAATAGAGAACCCTAAAATGTAGGGGAGAGAAAGTGTAGAAAAATCTTACAAAACCTACTAAAATGATGTGTTTTAGTGTGGGAATCTTTAGATTTATATGGATATTAAACTAGATGAAAAATGAAACTAAAAAGTGAAATTCAAGTGAAATCTAAGAGACATGTGAGAGAAAACAAGAAGCTATAGAGGTAGGCTACTAGTTAAAAAGAGAAGATGAGATGTGGAATAAGTGAAACAGACAACATATAGGGTTAGGGTTTGGGGGAAAGGGGGAAAAAATGTGCTCACATGATCATGGGGTGGGCTCTGTGATCATGCACTCCAAAATTGGCAGAATTTATTCCCTAACCTATGAAACCTTTTTAAATATGAGATTCATAAATCAAAATCACTCTAAATATAAAATAAAAATAAAATTACTTGCATGAATTTACAAAAAACTAACATAACATGTTAATTTATGGTTATTAGCTTAACCATGACTTATTTGAATATGTTTAATGAAGTGAAAGGAAAGAAATTACTTCCCTTTCCTGGGAAAAGACTCCTTCGAGATACGATTTACATCTATGTCCATTCACTTTAAAGGTTTGCTTTTTATTCTTCTCTAACTCCAAAGCTCCATGTTTGAATATGTGGGTTAATTGGAAAGACCCGTTCTGTCGTGTCTTGAGCTTTCATGGAAACAAATTTAATTGTGATTTAAATCATAACATCATATCTCCTACCTTAAAATCCTTTTTCTTAATATGAGATTCATACCATTTCCTAAACTTTTCCTTATATAACTTGGCATTCTTATAAGCATTCAATTGAAGTTTGTCTGGCTCGTTTAACTATAGGAGTCTTTTCACTAACTTTCTTCAAATCAAAATTCAAGACCTTTGCAGCTCCAAATCTATTAACCTCTTGATGAATTTTTACACCACCTTGCCATCATTAGTCGACATCACCATTGATGCAACCTATTGTGATACATAATCCACTCCGACTAAAATATATACGTGTTCCTTATGGAGGATGGGAATGATCCCATGAATTCTAGTCCCTACACATTAAAAACCTCAACCTCTAAGATGATAAACAAAGGAATCTCATATCTCTTGAAGATGTTTCCCATCCTTTGGCATCTTTCACATTGTGCTACAAATTTATGAGCATCTTTGAAAAAGTTTAGCCAGTAAAATACATATTCCAATACTCATACTACCATCTTGGTCCCTCCATAATTCCTTGCATATGTGTAATTATGACAATGTGTTAGTATGTCTATCATCTCTTCCTCTTGAACACATTTTCTAATCAAACCATCAGCATATGTTCTATAAAGGATTGGTTCATCCTATGCATAATGGAAGCATTCATACAAGAACCTTTTTCAGTTTTGATAAGATAAATATAAGGGAAGGATACCACCTGTAATGTAAATTGCTATATCTTTATACCATGGCACCACAAGGCAATTTAGCAATATCAAGGTTTGTTTGGGGAATCATTTATTAATGTCATCCTATATATCTTAATAATGCTCAAATGCATTTGAAATTAATTGATGGTGGAAGCTTCTCAATGACCTTCGTTTTAGCTCTATCCACTTTTATCCCTTGGCACGATATCTTATGTCCTATTACTACATTCTTGTGCACCATAAAGTGACATTTCTCCCAGTTTAGAACTGAATATGATTCTTCACATATTTGAAGAACTCTATCCAAATTTTTCAAGAAGTGATCAAAAGAGTTTCTAAAGATTAAAAAGTCATATATAAAGAATTCCATTATTTCCTCTATAGTATATGCAAAAATAGACATCATACACCTTTAAAAAGTTGATGGATCATTACATAATCTAAAAGGCATACTTATATGGGTAATGTTTCATAAGGACATTTGAAAGTGATCTTCTCTTGATCTTTCAAATAGATAAAAATTTTGATTATGCCTTAGTATCCATCATAGAAATAATATAATGCATGGTCATCCATTCTTTTAGTCATTTGATTCATAAATAATGGAAGAAGGAAGCGATCCTTTTCAGTCACCTTGTTGAGCTTCCTATAATTAGTACATTCTCTCCAACTTATAACTATTCGAGCAAAGATCATCTCACCATTTTCACTCTCAATTATTGTTATACCTCCTTTCTTAGGTACAAAATGTGCCAGGATGAACCAATCATGATCTAAAATTAGGTAAATGATACCCGCTTCAAACAATTTAACAACCTCATTCTTAACCACATCCTTCATCCGAGGGTTAACCTTTGTTGTCTTTCCCTCACTGCTTTATTTTCTTCCTCGAAATTAATCCTATGCATTACAATATTAGGATTTATTCCTGTTATATAAGAGATTTGCCAACCTATGACCTTCATCCTCTTCCTAATTATCTCCACCACCCTACTTTCTTGTTCTGCATCTAGCTGGTTTGAAATGATGATAGGTAAAATTTGACCTCTTACCTAAAAAGGTATACCTAAGATGTGTAGGTAAGTGCTTCAACTCAAGAGTCGGTGCTTTCATAATGGAGGTGTGGGTGCTTTCATTCTCACTAAGATCTCTTGATTGGATTGAACACTTAATTCCTCCTTTTCTTCTTCTCCTTCAATTTTAACTTCCTCAAAACTCACTTCCTTATTGTAGCTCTCCTCGTACTCTTTGGTGCACTTAGCCACTATGTCTATCTTCATGCAAGAGCAACTTTCCTTTAGATTCTTCAATAATTTTTTCTTATTACACTCTACTTAGTCAACCCAATTTTAAGGATTAGTTTCCCTTCATGAACATTAATCAAAGCTCTCCCCATGATTAATGACATCCTTCTTCCTCACTTTTAGCTTCCTCAGAACTTGATTTTTTATTGCAGCTCTCCTCTTTCTCTTTAATACATTCATCCATGGTATCTATCTTCATAAAAGAGCTGATTTCTTTCGAATTCTTCAAGACTTTATTCATGTTACACTCAACATGATCATCACCAATCTAAAGAATTAGTTTGCCTTTATGAACATTGATTAGAGCTCTTGTAGTATTCATAAATGAACTGCTAATAAGTTGGAAATTCCTATCCTCTTCAAAATTGAAGACCATGAAGTCCACAAAAATAGTGAATTTGTACACTTTAATAATAATGTCCTCCACCATACTAAATGGTTTCTTTATCGATTAATCCACCAACTAAAAAAGCATAGAAATTGGCTTCAATTTGCCTAGCCACAATTTCCTAAAAATCAACAAAGGCATAAGATTGATTATTGTACCTAAGTCGTATAAGCATTTACCAAACTCCAAATCAATAATAATATAAGGTACAATAAGATTCCCTGGGTCCTTTAATTTTAAAGGAATATGGTTGTGATTATGGAATTACAACTTTTTCTTAGAGAAATCATTCAGTTGTCATTATAAGTATGCTTGTTTAACATTATATCCTTAAGAAACTTTACGTACTTGGGTATATGTTCCAAAGCCTCCACAAAAGTCAAGTTGATTTACAATATCTTTAGATTTTCCACAAACTTTGCAAATTGTGCATCCAATTTGATGTTCTACAACCTTTATAGGAATGAAATATTTGGTGGATACAGGGAAGGAGGAATATAGGGAGATCCTTATTCTTCTTTTCATTCTTTTTTCTTCTTTTCTTTCTTTCTATAAGGTGGGTTTTAACATGTTTTTCAGTTAGTTCTTCCAAACCTTTCCCACTCCTAAATGTGATGGCCTTCAGTTGCTTCCTTAGATTTTTTTCTATGTTGCTCAGGGAGGCTCCCTACACATCATGTAGACAATGCATTGGCTAATTAGCCCTTTTAATCCTCCAAATTATGAATGGAAGATGCATGATTCTTTATTATTTGGTCAAAATTTTCTTCCAACTTCTAGGTCTCATCTTGGCTCATGAAATTAGAATTCAACACGTCCATTAACTTCTCCATATTTGACTCCAATAAACCAAGCTTGTCTTACTAAAATCCTAGTAGGTCTTAACCTCTCTTTTAATTTCCTGCATTGTTAGACCAAGAGAATTTCGAGTGGTTCTTTTGAAAAGGATTATAAGTGTTTGAGTAAGGATTATTACCTCCCTAATAATATTGTGCTCTTATAAAGTTGAGCTGCTTCATGTTGTTGTTTCTCATTAGGAAGCAATCAACTTTTATATGGCTCTCTTATTTACATAGCTCGCATCTGTACTGAATTGCTTTGATTGGGGCAAAAGAGGTGGATATAAGGTTTTTCAATTGCTTGGTTAGGTTAGCTATGTCATCCTGCAATGCTGACACTGAATCTAAAACAAGCATTCCCTCTTAATCTCGAAAGATCGATTGCTGCCTACTTCTTTTTAATGTCCAAAGATATCTATTCTTCGCTATCTCCTCTAATAAATTATGTGTCTCTTTAACTATTTTCCATAGCAACAATCCTCCAGTTACGGAATCAATGGTGTCTCACATAGGTAGATTTACCCAGTCTTAAAATGTTTGTAAGAGGAACACCTTTAGTAAGTTATGATGTGGACAAATCCTTTACAAATCCTTACATCGCTCCCATGCTTCATATAACGACTTCCCTTAATTTTGAAGGATATTTTTAATTTCCTTTATGAGCCTTATTATCTTTGTCAAGGGGAAGTATTTAGCTAAAAGGGTGGTTTACATTAACTACTCCTATGTTGTGATGTTCGTAGGGTTGAATGAATTCAACCACTCCTTGGCTCTATCCTTGAGGGTAAAGGAGAAGAACCTCTTCTTAGCTGCACCTTCTAATAACCTATTATACCTAAACATCTCAAAAATCTCTAAAAAATTGGCTAGATAAGCATTGGGATCCTAGTTGTCTAAACCATAAAATTGTACGTTGGTCTACATCACGTTTAGTAATACTAGTTTAATGTCAAAGTCATTTATTTACACTGGTGTTCATGTAATTCCTTATTTATTGGGATTAAACCCTAACATTATAAAGTCAATAATGGTCAATTGATGTTCTCCTTTATTTCCTTCCTTCTCCATTATTCTTTCTATTACTTTTTGGCATTTAGCTTTTCAAATCTCTCTTTCTTGCCATATGATATCTAAAGCTAATGTATCTTCTAATTTGCTTGAGCTTTGAGTGATCCTTGTGTTCATGCACTTGTAATAACACAAGAAAAAAAGATCAAATCCTTAAATAAAAGGAATTAAAATCATAAAAGATGTTAACTTAATCCTTAGCACTGGCGCCAGAAACTTTTTGATAGTTTTACATAAAAGCCTTTGTACTACAATTATATACATCATAACTTGATGTATAAAAGGTATCGTTCCCACAAATATTAATTAGTCACCTATCAAATTGAATGCATTTTGTATAAGGTAATAAAAGACTGAATATATTGAATTAAAATAAAGTAATTGAAATTGAAATAAACTAATAAAACTAAACAAGTGAATAATTGTACTATCAATAAGAATAAAGTTAATCAATAATGGAAAATTATGGATTATTCTATCCTTATTTTGTCTTCCCTTTGTCTTGTTAATTCAGTTATGCTTTGATTGCCCTCTTTTGAGGTTTAATCAAGTAATCCCAATGGAATCAATAATAATTGAATTACAATCTCTCAATTTTCCAAACTACTCCTAATTATTTAATTAGATTTGAATCAATCCTAAGGATAGTTACCTCATATTGAAGATCTCTCTTCAATTGTTTATGAATCTATTATTTTCAGGTCTAATAAGTTACCAAATCTTGTTGCATACCTTAACAAATATGACTTGATTCATTCTCTCATTTTGTTATTAAGTATAAGCATAATAAATATAAAAAAGCATTGATATATCTATTGAATTTAACAAAAATAAGGTTAAACAAAATAGTTCAACAACATTCCCCGATATGGATTTAGAATCCCATAATCATTGTCAGTTTCTACTAATCCAAATTAACACCCAAGACAATAAAATATAAGAAGAGAAAAGAAGTTTTGTGTCTTGCTTTGGAATTTTAGAAAAACTAATGACTCCACTTTGTTCTCTTTGATTCTAATATGTGGCATCTTTTTTGGTTTTTTTGCCTTAAATACTTCTTGAGGCTTTTAAGGTTTCTTCTAGGGTTTTACCACTTAATTTGATTCCAAAAATAGCCCTAAAATGTTAAGAATACAAAATTTTCAAATGTTGGAAATCACTGTGCTTGCATTGCATATGGATGCATCCTATCCATGCTCTCTATCACAATCGTGCATGGAATGCACGATCTTTGTAGAAGCTCATCCCATTCACCAGCTACTCATGCACGATAGTGTAAATTTGCACAATCATACATCTTTTTATTATTCAGTTCATCACTTCTTCAATTTTCCTGCTTCCATTCACTAATAAACATATCAAACAACCCTTGAAACATAAGATTAAGATCAAATACTTGCTCTAAAACAATCAAACAACTAAAACACTAAAAATAACATAATTCTAAGTCCTAAACACATTATTATCATCTAAAAAACACTTAAGAACACGCTTAAACCTCTTAAAAGCACCTATCAATGACCTGTCCATTCCTATGGATAAAGTTATGTCCAGAAAAATAACAATCCAAAACTTCAAACAAAGGGGACAAGTGCCAATGAAAAATTAAACTTTATATAATTATTAGAAACATCTCATCTAAAAAAAATATTTTATGATATGGAAAAAGGCTTGATTTGTTCCACAATGTTTTACAAAAGATTTAAGTAAGTCCCTACAATTATCTTAAATACCACTTTGTATTCTAATGTTACAAAAATGATACTCATTATACCCTGAATAGGATACAAAATTGGCAATAGATATAATGGTAGGGGCTTAGTTAGACCTTTTTGTGAAAGTTAAGATGAAAAATCAGACCTTTGGATAATGTTTAAAGAAACTAGTTTTTAGATCACATTAGTGTTTGGTGACTCCAAATTTTGAATTTGTGAAATCATATAGGAAAAATTAATGATACATATATGTTCGTCGCAAACCAAATATTAATTTTACATCAAAAACTGCAAGTATACGGGTCGTTACTTGTAGTTAAAAACAGATATCATCCCACAGAGATTGATGTTAGACACCACTTAATTTAGGTTAAGCTTTATTTAAGAAAACGATTTCAAAAGATTAAAAATTGGAAATTAAATGAAAATTAACTAAACTAGCAATGAACACCCAATTAAGGCAAAGTGTAGTAATTTGATGGCCAAGGTTTAAAATTAGGAGTTACTTTATCCCTATTTTGCTTTCCTCTTGTGTTATTGATCCAATTATGTTTGACTCAAGATTTTCTAATGTTCAACTACCCTCTCTCAAGGCGTAATTAGCTGACCCTAATTGAACGGATTAGAATTAGTTATGCTATCTCTAAACTTAATAACTTTTCCTAATCCTTCAACAGGATTTTAAGCACTCCTATAGGTGATTTTTAACAAACAGCTAAGATATTTATTCAGTTATTTGGAAAAACCTGAATATTTATTAGACCCAATATGAGCTAACTCTCATTACATTACCCAACTCAAATAACCACACTCACTGTCTCGATCTATTGTATGGTATAAGTATAATAAACATCACAAAACATCTTTCATTGCATCAAAAACAACAAGAATTCCACAAATAGTTCAAGAATAACTCCTACAAAGTGTTTAGCTACTCATATTCGTGAACAATCCAACAAAGTCCATATTTTTCACACTAAAAGTTATAAAGAGAAAAGCATAAAAGTTGGGTAAAGTCAAAGACTCCTTCCCTCTACTCCAAAAATCTGGAAAAACTTTGAAACTTGATGTTGTCGCCACATTTCTAAGATGTATTCTGTGTTTCCCACTTTGAATAACCTCCAAAAGACTCACTTTTTCTATTTTTGGTGTGGTCTTTTGATAGATGGAGGCTCCTAGGGTTTAGAGCCTTTTCATATGTCAAGGGGAGGGTCAAACCACTTAAAAGCCCGGGTTTAACCTGATTTTGGCAAGTTCCACTGCCACCCTCATGCAAAAGGATGATCGTGACAGAGAGTTAGTAATATATAGTTGCACGATCGTGCACAAGCGCAATCGTGCACTATTGTCTTACAGTTTCTAAACTCATCACTCTGTTGTCCATAACTTCCTCTCCGGACCTCTGATTGACTTGAAATTTGAACTACAAGATCTTCACACATTTTCCTTCCTCTCTACCAAATTTCATTGTCATCTAAATTCTTTAAGTCTGCCTAGTGGTGCCATTAAATCACCTATACCACATCCATAACTGCAATATGATACTTGCATAATTCATCAACAAGGTGCATCAATATAGAAAAATTAGCTGCAAAATCACCCTCAAAGACTAGATAATGTAAAGAAATATCTAAACACTTTAAAGATCAAGAAAAGATGCAAAAGATTCTAAAGGTTAAATAAACTTGAACTAAAACACACAAAGAAGCACTTAAAACACATGAAAACTTACTAGGAACGTAACCTAAAAATACACTTATCAACTTCCCTACACTTAAACCTTTTCTTGTCCTCAAGCAAAATCAAACACAACGAATCCATTCTATCAATTCATCATCACAAGGATTAAGAGCATACAATCTTTCAATCTTCGGCCATTCGAATGTCCTATTACTACATACATTATAACTAGTTTTTATTGGCATACATAAACAAGCTCAAGTTATAACACTATCGATCAAGGGCAAGCATAAACTCAAAATTGATCTTTCTCATGGAATTCACTCATTTCACTTAAGTGTTTAAGGTTAGTGTTTCGCTCAAGACTCCCTTTACGAAAGTACACTACCATAGGCTTGCAGATATTCCAATTCTTCTCCACAGTGATTACATGCACAAATAGATCCAAACGACTTTGCTAAGGGTTGTAATGGGGCTAGGGTTTAAGGTATGTAAAAAGGGTTTAAGGGCTCATCACAAGAACTCATAGAATACTAAGTATGCAAAAGGACGTAAATTGATTTCTAAGACATACAAATGGATATAACTAACTACTCCACACTTATTGTTGCTACTATATGTTATTCTTTTCCTTTCTCCTTTTCCATATTTTTTTGAACAAAAATAAAGAAATACAAACTAACATTAGCAGCTAGATGTAATGTTCTCTGAAAGTAGAAGTACAAAGAAAGCCGCTAAAAGCATCTCAGAAAAAAATTTGTAGTCAAAAATCCCAAACTAATGCAAACATAACACTCTATTAAACTTGTGATAGGGCAGGCTAATAAGGTTTAAAGTTTAAAATGCGGTGTTTTCTAGAAACAAAAAGGTCAAAGGCTCAATGGGGGTTGTAAGGGACAATGAAATAGGTTGTTCATTTAAGTCAAGGACTAAAAGAACGAGGGCCTTAATCACTTCTATTTAGCATGCATCTTGTACATTCAAATTAGTTTAGGGCAAGTTTTAGGTATGGGAGTATCACACAATCAAAGAAATGATATGACTATGGAATAGAGTCGTATAATCTCAACTCCTCACTTAGGCACAAATGAAAATCCATCATGTTTCTACACATCACATAATCACTCAAATATAAATTTCTGAGTAAGCCTATGTAACCAATTAGTTAAGCCAATCTGCATGGTTGACCTTTTATCTAAATGGCCTAATTCAATCTTCAAGCATATGACTCAATCCTATTCCGACAACTATGATAGAATCTCAAGGCAACAACATCTATCTCAAAGGTTCAAATGCAGGGAAAATGATAAACCTAGAACTAGCAACCTAATATACAACCTCCAAGACATGCCAAAATGCAATGCAAACACAAACATCAAATAATTAGCTACCAAGCTACCTCCCCACACTTGAAGGACACATTGTTCTTAATGGGTGATGAGACAACTACAAACAAAGAACACAACTACTAAGGCCAAAAACCACAATACAAAATAAGTACCAATGCAACATTCATAAAAGAACTCGAAACAAACAAATACAAAAAAGAACAAAAATGACAAAAGAGGGAGTTTAGAAAGCTTATAGAGAGGGCAGAGGTGATGGGGTTTGTAACATCCTATTAACTTTGGGAGGTTAGAATATGAGTGATTAATGAGAGCATAGAAATGCATTTTTCATGCTCATGTATAATATGACATACGCATACAAGTGAATAGTGAAATGTTGCACATTTAAAATGAATGTACATGTATTCATTAACATTCTGAGTATAATTGTTTATAAATGTGAGTATATTGGGAAATGTGGTTTCTATATGTTGAAAATTGATTTAGGGAGTGTATAAATTGATTTAGCATTTTTGGAATTTTTGGAGAAATTTCTAGAAATTGTTAGGCATTTTTTTGAAGGAGAGCTTAAAAATGAATTTTTCATGGTCATGCATAAATTGACATACGCATACAAGTGAATAGGGAAATGTTGCACATTTAAAATGACTATACATGCATTCATTGACATTCGGGTATAATTGTTTATGAATGTTAGTATATTAGGAAATGTGGTTTTTATATGTTGAAAACTGATTTGGGGAGTGTATAAATTGATTTAAAACTTTTGGAATTTTTAGAGAAATTTCTAGAAATTGTTGGGCATTTTTTTGAACTAGGAAAATTTGCCAAGTGGAAAAACAATTATTAAACGGTAGTAAAATGTACTGTCCAATGTCAATGGAAGTTTTGATACATGACTTTAGGATTTATTGACAAGTGCTATTGAGAATTGTGGAACAATTGGACTAGGAATTCAAATTGATGGGACTAGTTAAATGAAAGAACCAATCAAATGCTTAGGAATGGACATGTGGCAAGTGACAAATATCACTTGCCAAATAATGCCTTAATTCACGAAGCTTCACTTAAAACGGGGCTATTAGGGTTTGTTTTGGATCTCTCCATCATTTTCGTAACTCCTCTCTTCCTCTTTTCTTCTTGATTTTTCATTCTTCAATCTTTCATGCTACTTTTTCATCTTGCCTTTTTTTCCCCCATTCTAACCAAAAAGCCCAAACCTTTCAACTCAAGATGATGATGATCGTGGGATGTTGATGAAGTTAGGGATTTTTTAGTTTCTTGAAGATTTTGAAGAATTGGAAGCTAGATCAAGTAAGTATCTTGTCAAATATCATGGGTTTTGGTTAAATGAAGCATTTGTGATGATACTTAGAGGTTAATCTCATGAAATGGTGTTTTGGTTATGTGGGTGTCGTGAATGATAAAGACTGTGTAATTTTCTTGCTTTTATTAATGAGCTATAAATCTTGTAGAGGATGAATGATCATGATAAGGAGTTTTGTATATGCTAGAATGTTGGTGAAGAAATGAACATATATATATGTATATATTGACGTTTGTTTCTTGTAAATCTTAAATAATGGGTTAGGAGTTGTTTATATGATGAGAAAGAAACTATGAGTTATGCTACACATGTTTTAAAGATGAATTGGTTATGAAATGGATGTTTTAACGAAAATTGGAAGTTAATGAGTATAAAAATTCATCGATAACCTATTTGTGTTAATGGTTGATAGAAATGAGTTGAAATGGAGTTGATAATGAGGAGTAGATGGAGTAGAAAAGGATGATCTTTGTACAAATATGTTAGGTGTAAAAATCTGGAAAAACTTGAAGATGATGGATCGGAAAATGTTCACTACCAATGCTTCAGTGTTTTAGCCATAACTTCTTTTAGAGTTGTTCAATTCAGATGATTCTTGATTTTGATTAAAGTACAGACATATGGATACATTTCTTATGAAGACATCTAATTTAAATTCGGTCTTTAAGAGTCTCAAAATTTGACATGCAATTAGGAACTAGGTGCAACAAAATTTGTGGATAAATGTAAATGTTGTGTTTTGTTTTGAATATGTGAGAATGTGTTATACCTTAGGTGTTTATAATCAAGTGGGGAAATATGAAATGTGTATGGATGATGTTGAGTTGAAATTGGGTATAGTTGAAGAAGTTATCCATTTGAGATGATGAATCAAAAGAGTTGAGAATTGGGAGTGAATGAAATACAATTGGTGTTTGATTGGTTTTGAGTGATATGAAACATAATTGGTTTTGAATGGTTTTTAGTGATCTTTTGAATTAATTGTGTGGAAATTAATGTTTGGAAAATGAAAGTAGAGAGAAAAAAAATTGGGCTTTGTGAAGAAGATGAAGATTTACGTGCTAGAGAGAGAAGAAAAGTGGTAGTTGCATATTTGAATTATAAACTAGAGTATTTCATTGAACAACCCTAAATCTTTTGGCTATAACTTTTCATCCGAACTCCGAATGACTTGAAACTTAAATGAATGGATTACTAAGATATTTTTATTTCTTATCATGGATATTTGTAGCTATCTGAATTAAATTGGATGTGATTGATAGGATGAAGTTGTGGAAGTCTGATGCAATGTTATGAATTGAAATTTTTTCATAAATATGCTTTGATATTCTGATTATAACTTGATCTATAGATTTCCAAATAAGTTGATTATTAGTTAAGCTTAAACTAGAGACATAATTATACAATGTTCTTGAAGCAACAGAATTTTAATTCTGTCTCTAAGACTTTTAAATTTGGCATGAAACTGCATATTATCTTAGGCTATAGCATTACCAGGGACAGAAATCATGTCCTTTGGTTATTGAATAAACTGTATTGATGTAGGCTGAATTGACTGAGGTTTCTTAACCAAATTTGTATTTTTTTTCTCTTAGCTTTAAATTGGTATAAAGTTTGTACTTTTTGGATATCTTAGCTGAAGAATATGAGTTGTACAATTCGAGGGTATGATCATGTACTAGCCAAATGTTCAAGTATACACAGTCTGTGATATTGTGATCATAACTCATAGAATACCAAACCAAATTGAACGATTTTAATGTCAATAGAAACATAAGACATAGAAGAACACTTTTTTAGAAGTGGATATGATCAAATTACATCAGTTTCACTTTCTAATTGAATGTGAACAGTAGACTCGGAAGTGTGACTTGGAAAAATCTGAAGTGAGTCAATGAGAAAGGAATAGAGATTTTAATGGTTTTAGTGAGGAACAACCTATGTATAAATTGTACTTAGACGAGTTTTGATATGAAAATAAATTTGTTATGAAATTTATGGATAAATACTCGAGATTGTCATGCACATGTATTATACATATTTCATTTCATACATTTGCATTATTAAACACTTATGATTGTACAAATTGTGATATATGTGTATGGTGCTTGACATAGAGGAGCAACTGGAACGTCAACGTCTAGACGTTGCCAGAACTTCCAAGCATTAGCTTTAGGAGCAGCTTGTGAGTAACCTAGACGGTCTCACTTAATTACTTGTTTGCTTAATTTTTGTTTTGAAATGATTGAATGAATGCGACTTGATTGCTGATTCCAGATAGAAGGTCTGATGACTGTGAAATGTGGAATGTATATTAAAGTGCTACTTGAATGTTAATGTGAAGAAATAAATGTGTCATAATATGATTGATTGAAAATGTAAGATGCATTCTATACATAAATGCATGATCAGATAATGGCAGTTGTGACCAGAGTAGTCACCTATCAAAGCTTAAAGATCAACGTGTGCAAAGAGCCTCGAGCTCAAACAGTGATTAAGGGTCTAAGGCTCTCTATGTATAATGAGCCCTGTATCTCATCGGATAAGGGAAAGTTAGTAATGAGCCCAGTATCTAAAATAGATACAAGACAGTTCAAGTACTCGGTCACAAAAACTTAACAATTGGAAAAGCGTCTTATAAGCATTCCATATGCATTTTGATAAGTATGTTTCATTGATTAAAATGCAAAAATTTGCCTATGCTTAAATGAAAATGTGATATAGATGTAAAGTGCAATTTTGTGAAATATTTGTTATGTGAAATGATGGGTTGCATGAATTGAGTGAACCATCAATGATGGTCACCTCACTGAGTTCACAAAACTTATCAAAATTACAACGTTGTCTTTTCAAGAATGAGAGATGACTCTAGCTACTAAGAGGCTCTACCAGCCATGAAGATTATGATTTGGCAAGAGAAGTCATGGCTCAAAGGTCGGTCAGTTGGGATTTTAGATAGATTAGATGGACTTTGTATATTTTTCTCTTTCATGTAGTACTTTTGTACTAGGTTTTGATGATGTAGGTGTAGTAAGTGATTAAAGATACAATGTACAGTTTCGATTCTGTGAAGTGAAATGAGGAAAAAGTTGGTTTTAAAATATTGTGATTTTCTTATGATGCTTTATAAGTGAATAATGAAATGATGCCATATGAAGCGAATGTAGTGATCGAACGTAGCTCGCCTTTATAATAGGATATGTACCGAAATGACCTCCGGGCTTCTCGGTTTGTACCCTGCGGTAAGGTGGCTCTACATTTAGATGGTATTAGAGCATGATTGGCGTATATTGGAGCATATAGAAATGTTAAGCATGAAATATCATAAGAAATACAGAAAATGATTGAAGTCATTGTTTTTTATAGGTCATCCGCTCTAGGTGATGAAATTGATCAACCAGCTGACCAAGGATTGGTAGAAACCAGTAGAGAGTCCTCTGTCCCTCAACCAGAGGTAATATCTCCTAGAGTTCCCAAGAGAAGGGGGAGGAGGTATGATAGGTTGTGCAAGTAAAGGATTGTGGATTTTTATAGTAGCACAGATCCTGCTGAGGCTGAGGGGTGGTTGGAAAGGACGGAAAGGGTTTTTGATCAGATGGACTATGAGCCAGATGAGAGATTTGACTACGCAGTGCCCTTACTACAGGGCCCAGCTTACCAGTAGTGGAAGACTGTCTTAGGTAGTACCATCAGGCCTTGCCAATTGAAGTGGAAAGACTTTCTGAGGATCTACAGAGATAATTACATGCCTAAGATCTATTTGGACATGAAGATGAGTTCTTGGAATTGAAGCATAGTAGGATGTTAATGGCTGAATATGAGATCCAGTTTAATAAATTGATGCGTTAGGCTACTACTCTGATCCCTATCGAAGAAGACAAGTGTAGGATGTTTGAGGATGGACTCAAGATGGAGATCAGAACAAGATTGGCGCTTTTAGATTTGGGTACTTTCACTGAGTTGAGAGTTGCTTCAATTAAAATTGAGCAGCTACTGAGAGAGAGACAAACAGAGTCCTAATGAGAGGGAAGAGGCCTAGCGAGAGTCAGGGAATTTTGGGCAATAGATTTCATAAGTGCTAGAACATAGCATTCAGAACACCAGGTGGATCCAGACAGTTAGGATCTAGGTAGAGGGGTAGATCTTCACAGACTGGTAGTGGAAGGGGTGCAGTGCAGAATTAGTTTCCAGTATGTGAGCATTGTGAGAGGAGGCATGGTGGTGTGAGCATTGTGAGAGGAGACATGGTGGTGAGTGTTAGAGGGTAACTGGAGCTTGCCTCAAATGCGGCTCCTTTGACTACCAGATCAGAGATTTTCCTGCTACTTTAGGTGCTCAATCTGGTGTGAGTGGGTGATCTGGAAGTGATGCTACATTCTTGCAGAGAAGAGGTAGTGGGATTGGACAGAGAGGCCGTGGTAAAGGCAGAGTGAGCACAGGGAGTCCTTCTATCAGGACTGAGATACGAAGCAGCTGACCTCAATCTCAAGCTAGAGTCTATGCCATGACTAGACAGGAGGCACAAGACTGTCTAGATGTTGTTGCAGGTGCACTATTTGTTTACGATTATGAGGCATATGCATTGCTAGATACTGAATCTACACATCCATTCATCGCACTGCATTTGGCATGCAGGCTGCATTGTGATAGAGAGTTTCTACAGTATGGCCTAGAGGTGAGTACACCTTTAGGTAGTAATATTGTCATATGAGATGTCTGCAAGGGATGCCTGATTAGGAATGATCAGGCAAAGTTGGTGGCAAACTTGATTATACTATATTTGAGACAGATAGATGTTATCCTAGGTATGGATTGGCTCACTGCTCATAGGGCTATCATGAACGGCTATACCAATGAGGTAGTAATGGAATCTCCTAGTCAGTCAAGGGCAGTATTTAGAGGAGTTAGTTAAGTAGTGCCAGCCAGCATGATATCCTTTACGAGTGCACTGAGGTTGATGCAGGGAGAATGTGAGGCTTATCTGGCCCACATCATTAATACTAGAGCTGAGCAGAGTGTATAAGACATTCCCATGGTTAGGGAGTTATTGGATTTGTTTCCCGATGAGCTACCTAATTTACTACCAGATCAGGAAACAGAGTTCACAATTGATCTAATTCTAGGTGTTGCTCGTATATCTGTTCCTCCATATAGGGATGGCACCTGTGGAACTGAAGGAGTTAAAGGCTTAGCTTCAGGAGTTGCTAGAAAAAGGTTTTATTAGACCCAGTGTTTCACTTTAGGGAGCTCCAGTGCTGTTTGTGAAGAAAAAGGATGGGACTTTGAGGTTATGCATTAACTATAAGCAGCTGAATTAAGTGACAGTGAAGAACAAGTACCCTTCGCCTAGAATTGATGATTTGCTTGATCAACTGCAGGGAGCTCAGGTATTCACTGGATTTGAGATCAGGGTACTATCAGTTGAAGATAGCTAAGGCTGATGTACTTAAGAGCGCATTCAAGAGCAGGTATGGGCATTTTGAGTTTCTAGTTATGTCATTTGGGTCGACTAATGCCCCGACATCTTTTATGGCTATAATGAATAAGGTGTTTCAGCCCTAAATTGATCGATTTGTGATTGTGTTTATTGATGATATCTTGGTGTATTTGAAGAGCATAAAAAAACATGCTAAGCATCTGAGAGTTAATTTACAGATTATAAGGGAAAAGTAGTTGTGTGCCAAATTCAGTAAGTATGAATTTTGGCTGAATTAGGTTTTGCTTCTGGGACACATAGTAAGTGGAGATGGCATACAGGTAGATCCAAAGAAGATTAAGGCAGTGATGAATTGGGAAGCTCTGAGAAATGTGTATGAAACTCGAAACTTCCTAGGATTGGTTGGATATTATCGGAGGTTTGTCGAGGGGTTCTCTCTGATCTCAACCCCTCTAACAAAGCTTATGAGGAAGAATATAGCATTCAGATAGAATGAGGAGTGTCAGAAAAGCTTTGAGTTGCTGAAACATCGGTTGACTACTGCACTAGTGTTGACTATTCCGTCAGGGACCAGAGAATATGTGGTGTACAGTGATGCGTCGCATCAAGGATTAGGATGTGTATTGATGCAGCATGGCAAGGTGATCGCCTATGCATTGAGACAATTAAGGTCTCACGAGATCAATTATCCAGTACATAATTTAGAGCTAGCTGCAGTTGTTTTTGCTTTAAAGATTTGGAGACATTATTTGTATGGAGAGACTTTCCAGATATATACAGATCATAAGAGTTTGAGATATTTGCTGAGTCAGAGGGAGGTGAAATTGAGACAGAGAAGATGGATTGAATTATTGAAAGATTATTATTATACTATAGAGTACCATTCAGGGAAAACTAATGTGGTGGAAGATGCTTTGAGCAGGAAGTCTAGTATCAGTGCAGCTAAGATTCAGTTATCGAGGCTACCTAATTTGATTCATTTGAGAGCTCTGAATATGGAGTTGAATCTGGAGCAGAATAAGGCATTAATTGCTATATTAAAGTTAAGACCAATGTTGCATGATAGAATCTGAAAAGTTTAAGGAAAAGATCCCAATATGGTGAAGCTTATGGAAAGGTAAAGATGAATCCAGATTATGAGTTTGAGTTGAGGGATGAGACTTTATGGTTGAAACAGAGGCTTTGTGTGCCTAATGTTGACGATCTGAGGAAGGAGATACTTGAGGAAGCTCATATGGCCGCTTATGCTATGCATCCTAGTACTACCAAGAAATACTGAAGCAACATTTCTGGTGGCCTAGAATGAAGAAATAAGTAGCGGAGTATATATCTAGATGTATGACTTGCCAACAAGTTAACGTTGAGCACCAGGCTCCGGTAGGGAAGCTCCATTCGTTGCCTATTCTGGAGTGAAAATGGGAATGTATTACTATGGACTTCATCGTGGGAATGCCTAAGACTCTGAAGCAGAATGATGCTATATGGGTGATAACGGACGGGTTGACTAAGTCAGCTCAGTTCTTACCAGTGACAGAAAATAATTCACTTGATCCGTTGGCCCAATAAGGTGGCGAGACTGCATGGGGTTCCAGTGTCCATTGTATCAGAAAAAGATCCCAGATTAACTTCGAAGTTTTAGAAGAGCTTGTAGTCTGCTATAGGTACTAAGTAGAACTTCAGTACAACATTTCACCCTCAGACAGATGGACAGAGTGAGAGGATAATCAATACTTTTGAGGATATGCTCAGGGCGTGTGTATAGGAGTTTAGAGGATCTTAGGATCAATATATGGCATTTATAGAGTTTGCCTACAAAAACTATTACCACAGTAGTATTGGAATGGCTCTGTATGAGGCACTGTAAAGTAGAAAAATGTTAGTCGCCAATATATTAGGATGAAGAGGGCTTGAGAATAGTTGAAGGCTCATAGTTGATACAAGATACAGTGGATAAGGTAAAGTTGATCCAAAACTGAATCAAAGCAGCTCAAGATAGAAAAAAGAGTTATATGGATCAACACCGATGTGATATGGAGCACAATGTGAGAGACAGAGTATTCCTGAGAGTGCCACCTTAAAGGGGAGTTCTGAGATTCGATAGAAAGGGCAAGTTGAGCCCTAGGTACATTGGTCCTTATGAGATCATTGAGAGGATAGGACCTTTGGCCTATAAGTTGG
>JANZXR010000171.1:27837048-27857578 GCA_027575705.1 Erythroxylum echinodendron
TATTGTGGGTTGTAAGGTTATTAAAGCTTTGTAAAACCAATATTTGTTCAAGAATGAATGAAATATATGTATGTTCTACGTATGATTATGATAACTGTTAAGTTTTCACGTTGCATGAGTTGATCCAAAGAATTTGAGGCATTGAGAAGCAGTTGAGGTTTAGGTTTGTGTATTTCTGACCCTGGATTTGGATGAATGAGGGTGAATGGAAGGAGTTAAGTCTACATTCAATAAGGCAAACGCAAAGGAAGATATAGAGGAAGGGTATCGTCTGTACTGACGTCACACACAGACGCAAAGGAAGACAGACACACGAAACATAGACGCAAGGGATCGTCTGTGCTGATGTCACACACAGACGCAAGGAACACAGACGACACGTCATAACACAGACGCAAAGAATCGTCTGTGAAGACACGTCATAAGATAAACTATAGAAAGACAGACGGTAGGAGAAGGGTCAAACCAGATGATGAAAACCAACAATAGACGATGAAACCCAGACGATAGAACTTCGGCCACAAGTAAACACAGACGATGGGCTAACCATAGACGATATAAAGAAGAAGTTAAGTCAGTATTATTGAACCGTCACTTATTTGAAATTAAACAGAGACTTCATAAAATCAAGGATCAAGAATCAGTTAAAGTCTAAGACCAAGTACAAGTCATGGGGACAAGATGGTAAGAAGTGATCAAGATGAAGTTTCAGGTTAAGGTTTGTCCTAGTGAGGGCACTCTACCCTTGTGTGATGCGCGTCCAGATGTCACTTAGGACATCGACCACGTGTCTCACAAGAGGCGGGGGGCCCAACATTTTTTACATTGACGGTTAGTATTATTTTTACTCAATCATGGTTTTTCCATTTTCATTGTAGCTGGTATTTATTGTTATTGTATTATTATAATTTTAGAAGTACTTGTAGTATTTAATGTACCGATTCTTATTATATTTTTTTGTTGTATGACATTCTTCCCATTCAGTCAATATATTCTATTTAAAATTGTATAACTGCCTTATTTGTAAGGAATTATGGTTTTTTTTACATAAACATGATATTAAATAACTAGAAATAGTATAATTTATATTAAAGGAGGGCATGGTTTGATCTTAGAGATGATATTATCATTTTTCACTGGAGTTGTTACTTCTATTATTATGTCCTGGTAATTTTTATTCATGATTGTGATATTGAATGTATTAAGCACTAGTATGGTTTATGTTTAGGCATATTATTACATTTATTCAATCAATATATTCTCATTTATAGTTTATATCTTCATTATTTGTAATAAATGATGGCTTTTGTATAGACAGACATGGAAAATATAATACTCTTATAATTTTATTGATGTACAGTATTGTTTGTACTTAAAGATGGTATTCTCATTTTTCACTGAAGCTGTTACTTATTTTAAGCACATCATGGTAGGTTTTCTTTATATTTGTGGTATTGAATGTACTAATAAGTTTTGGTATAATTTCTATTATGACATGACATTCTTAGCACTAAGTCATTTTATTACCATTATAAATTGTAGGTCTTACTTATTTGATTTAAAAGATGGTACTTTTTACAAAGACATGGCATTGAAGAGATATAACACGATTATAGTTTATATTGAGATAAGGTATGATTTATACTTAAAGATGATATTTATATTTTCACTGAAGTTATTATTGTTATAACATCTTAGTAATTTTTATACATGATTGTGTATTAAATGTAACAAGTTTTGATATAGTTTGTATTGAGGTATGGTATTCTTTTCAATCAATCAATATTAGGTTGGTGTTACATGTTTACTGAAGCACTTTCTTGTCGTATTGCTTCAGCCAAACTAAATAAGAGATGCCCATCTATTAATCATGTGCTCTTGGCAGACGATTGCTTAATCTTTTTCAGAAGCTTCCGGACGGACTTGCACTGCTATTACCAAACAATCTGACTGATTTTGACCTAGCCTCGACTTGGGGTTTTTTTTGGAAAAAAAAATGTTTATTACGCATAAATGTTACTACTTTTTCTCAGCCCCAAGATTTTACTAGATTTTGAACTTCATTCCACATGAACGTCGGACTCTCATCATTTATTGGCATATCAAAAGTAAGACTGTTTTTAGTGTTACCAAGGATGGACTAAAGCAGAGGATCAATGGCAGTCAGAATAGATGATCAAATTTGTTGGTCAAGCTATAACCACCTATATTTTATGTCAGTTTCCAGATCCCTCAGAAGTTGTGCATAGAATTATGTACCTTTTTTTCTATTTTTTGGATCAACATAGAAAAAACCACTGGAAAAACTAGAAACAGCCATGTGAAAATAAACCAGGGAGTTGAGATCTTTTAATATCCAAGTACGTTTAGCAACTATTTCAGTCTCCGAATAGTCTCGGAGGTTTGTTATCTGGATTGCTCTATCTTTCAGGCTAAAACAAAAAGGAATTCTGCCATTATTTTCGTCTTAGGTGGCGGCAAATAGCACCACCTCTACCTTTGCTAGAGAGTTATCTGATGTTTGGAGTCAAGATCTATACGGATGGTCCAAGCACAAATTAGCTGATTGTGAGAAAAATTAGATAGTCTTTAGAAGCTATCCCTCTTCCATTCCTTCATTCAGCTACAATGGTGGCGCTAGAGGAAACGGATCTTGGCCGGTAGCAGACTAAATTTTTTGAGGATGTAGTTTTCCAGTTATACCAAACCTATTCTCTGTTCTGCAAACTTCGGAGCTATTATTCTTGTTGCGCATACTTTTGTTTGCAGTAGTTGTTATAAATAATTTTTTTCAATAGGTTTGACCAAAGAGAATAAGAGACAGGGGAGGTTAACATCCCGAGGAAATTAAGGAAACGAGGCCGTAGGATTGAATGATGTACAAAACTATAGAGCCCTCACGTGCAATTCTCTTTGACTATTCAGTCTTTGCCTGGATTCCCGTGCCAACGATTTTTCCTCGTGTTTTATTAATCGCCGACTCGTCTCCAACCAACCAGCATCGAACACCAACACTCTCGCTACCCAATCTCATCTTTCCGATTCCTTTTTCTTTTTTCACTACTTTTCTTCCTTTCTAATTCTTTTTTTAAACCTACAATAGGTTGAGATAAATGAAACATACTGTTTATTCAAGTATGATACGAATCTTTCTAATACGTCCACAATCTTTCTAAAAGCAACGGTTTTATGTGGCTGCTTTTTCCATATAGCGCCATCTTGTCTGATTCAATTCCAAAATGTGCACTTCAACGATTCAACTTGTACTATTCTCAGCAATTATTATATCGTGCTTTTACTTAATACTTCTAATTTCTGCACTACTCATTTTTATCTTATTACATATGATTAATTTTAGAATGTACTTAATTAAATGACTATTGTGACTAGACACATGTTTTGGTTGTATCTTTAACATTATCAATGTGTTGCGTAAATGTGCTTATCATCCTCATTACTCCATAAAAATTTCACCACATGACCATGGAACAGTAATCATATACACCTTTTTCGCTAAGGCAATGATCATAAAATTTGGGTAATGATTCAAACACAGGATCAACTTCTTAATTTCTGTTTTCCTCGTTTTTATGTCAAAAATTAAAAGAACAACACAAGCTCTTAATTTCTTCTACCTTTTATACTGTCAGCCCAAACTCCTCGTGGATCTCACCTTCTCGGCCGGACCTTTCAGCAGTTACTTTTCTTTATTAGTCTAAACCTTCTACTATTTAACCTTACGTGTATGTTCCTACCGGATGTACTGGTAAATGATATTATGCCCTTTTGTAGATTATTTTTCTGAATATAATAACATCTTACCCAGTGTTTCTTCAGATTGATTTAGCGATTGGGATTAGACCGAATAATGACACACAAAACCTAATCATACGAAGATATTGATCATTCACCATCTATCAATCAATGACAAATTACTAATCTTCTCCTTTCTCACTCACGAATACCCAATTAATAAATTAAAAATCCATTACTCCTTTTGTTATATATTAGTTTAGTCCCCTCTTTCCTGCCATGAATCAAACCAAACCCTCTTCTCAGTGTGTCTGTTTCTCTATCATTGCCACCCATCTCAATCTCTCTCCGGATAACGGTTAGTAAATGCAAAACGGTGCAGGGCACGGCAAAATCTGACAAAAACTAAAGACTTTTTCTGAATCATCTGTCTCTATACTGCGACACTGCAAGAGTCGTACTTAGGTTGTTAATTGATTCTATTGCTAATAGTCAACCAAGCCGTTTGGCGATACACAATCTGATCTACAAAAAACAAGTGAGATACACAGGCCAAAGAACATAAAAAAGTAGCAGTACAAACTGCAGTGAAAAAAGAAATGCTTGAAACTCTCAAGTACCTAATCGGCTCAGCCGGTCCCAGTGGCTACAGCTCTAAGTCCACCGCCGACCAAGTCACGGAAAGTTGTGATCTGAGTAACATGACCGCCATCATCACGGGTGAGTTGGGTTTCCTAGAAGCCTAAACTCGTCAGCCTTTCGTTAATGTTGATCTCTTGATCTATTGTGTGATCATTGGTGGGGTATGCGTGGTTTTGTAGGTGCTACGTCGGGTATAGGATCGGAGACAGCGAGAGTGTTGGCTAAGAGAGGAGCAAAGTTGGTGCTTCCTGCTCGGAGCCTGAAAACGGCTGAAGACGCCAGGGCTCGTATCTTATTGGAGTGTCCCGAGTCTGAGATCAAAATCATGGCTCTTGATCTCAGCTCTCTAGAATCTGTTCGTAGCTTTGTTTCAGAATTTGAGTCACTCAAATTGCCTCTCAATCTCCTCATGTATGTTTCGAATATCCTTTTATTTTGTTTGGTTATTATGGGATTTAAAAAGGTGCTGAAAATTATAATCTTTCACAGAAATAATGCTGGAAAGTTTACCCATGAGCATGCAATCTCCGAAGATGGAGTGGAGATGACGTTTGCGACTAATTATCTTGGTATGTAGAAAGTATTTCTTCATGTTTAGAGAAGGAATAAGTGTTCTTTAATCTTATAGGGATTTTATTCAGGTCATTTCTTGTTGACTAAATTGTTACTGAAGAAGATGATAGAAACTGCGAAAGCAACAGGCACACAAGGACGAATTGTGAATGTTTCATCTGGGATTCACAGTTGGTTTTCCGGCGATGTAATCAGATATCTGGGTGAAATATCCGGAAGTAAATGGTGGGTGGTCGATTCCAGTTTATATATAAGTTATTAACAAAAAGACACCACCTTTACCTTGCAAATGGTTCCAATATCATAGCACTTACAAAAATTTGTATTGACATTGAACTATTTTGGACGCTTCAGTAACTACGATGCCACACGTGCGTACTCTCTCTCAAAGCTCGCTAACGTTTTGTATACCAAGGAACTTGCTCAGAGACTAAAGGTGCGTGGCATTTACTTTGTTTTGATATGTATTTATCTCCAAATCTGAGAGATGAGGAAAAAGCGAATTTTGTTGTTATCGTTTTGTTTTTACCTGAATGAAGTTTTGTAATTCTGTATCACTGATTAACAATGCAGCATATGGAGGCCAACGTGACGGTGAATTGTGTTCATCCAGGTATTGTAAGGACCAGACTCACCAGGGAACGAGAAGGCCTTGTCACAGGTTCAAACTTTAAATACAAACTTTCTCTTAATTCTCAAACAAATACCTCACCTCAACATCGTTATTTTATAATGGCTCACAGATGCTGTATTTTTCTTGGCTTCCAAGCTCTTAAAGACGATTCCGCAGGTAAATTATAACTTCTCTTTTATTCATGAAGCCGTACATTGGGTATACAGAGATATATATATATATGAATTTAGTTCATACATATATTTATATGTACATAGGCGGCCGCTACCACATGCTACGTTGCAACACACCCTCGACTTAGGGATGTGTCCGGAAAGTACTTTGCAGATTGCAACGAAACGTCGACGTCGAAATTGGGATCCAGCTCGACAGAAGCAGCTCGGTTATGGTCTGCCTCAGAAATCGTGGTTTCTGGAGACTCAAAAGCAGTTTTTGACCCACTCAATGCCATGGACCATGATTAAATCCCAAAAGTAAAGAAAGCTAGACGAATGTAATAAAGAACAAGGAAAGGAAAAGAAAGAAGGAAAGTTAATCGAGTCGATATTTCAGCAAGTAAAGCTAGAGAATGAAATTATTAGTATACGATGCATACACCTTAAATTATTGTAGTACATATACGGATTATATGGCACTTGCATATTCTTCTGGTATCCTTAATTTATACTTACTTTATTGGTTGGGGAGGCGTTTTTAATAAATTAAGCGAGTAGGATAGCGTATGTTACTTATAATTACACAATGATTAATGTGGAAGTACAGCTTATGTTGATTAGTAGTGATGGAGCTTCGATTGGCAAGGAAAAGCTTCGGCAAATCGTTTATTTCGTTCTCATGTCTTTGTTGAGATAAACAAATAATGTTGAAGAACCTGTACATTCTGCTTATTGTAAAGGTAGATAAGTTCCCTAGATTCTTTGATTAACAATTTTCAAGAAGTGGAAGTGCTCATATATAATATATATATATATATATATATATATGGGGGAGTACCTTTTATACGTCAATTTGGGTGCTCAATAATTTAAAAAAAAAACCATCATCACAAACAAAAGAGATTCATATGTACACGATCGCTAAAGCCAAACATTTTGAGATTATACATGATTCTGATTTACTTTTTAATAGTTCTACTAGATATTAAAAGGTAGGAGTGAGTAGATAATGAAAATATCGGAGAAATAGAATAAGTGGGTAATATGAACATGGTGGGTGGGTTTTGGAACCTGGTGGTTGATATTTCATATTTTATTTTAGTGAACGAGTATCTTTAGGTTATGTTGGTGGTGGGACCCTAACTACAACATGCGCCAGGGGATTAAGGATTGGAAGGAAATATGGTTTCAAGAAATTTAATTTAAGAGAGCTGTTTGTACCAGAGTTCTTTCACTGCCGTTGGTAGCATCAACCTGCTTACCTTTTTTTTTTTTTCCTGGCCGCTTTAATTTATTCAAACATATCACTTCATGACAAATTTTATTGCAGTAATTAAACATGTTTTCTTAACTCAAATATCACCGCCGCTACATTTGATTAATTTGATGCCTCATCCATTCATAAAGCTAAACGGTTATCAAGCATTTGGTCAGTCATAATATCAAAATTCATAATACATATCCAGATAAATTATATGACATCATCTCATCTATTAAAGTTCAAGCAAAAGTTGAATCCTCGCACATTGTAGTGTATGCCAAGGAGAGAAGATCCAGTGGATTCCATACCGTAATCATAATCTTTAAAATGGTATTCTTATGGCATATTAGAATGTAATCTAGTCCATATTACCTACAACCATTAAGATCTCTATATAGGAATTAACGAACTTATAATACGTCTTTAGCAATTAACAGAATTTGGATTAATAAGTGACATTCATATTTAATTTATATAAAGTAGAGTTGTTTCACCAACATTTAACAAATGGCACATCCAACAAGGATAATTCTATAAATATTTTCTATAGATCACAAATTTTTAATAGAAACTAATTGATAATTGTAATTAAAATCTACAATAATTGACATTACGTTGAAAGAAAATAGAAAAAATATTAATTTAAACATGAAATTCAATAATTTTAATATCTACATAAAGTATAGTTGTCTTGTCAATTTTTTTAAAAAGTGATATATTCTAATAAAAATTAACTTTACAATTTTGCTTTTTATATAAAAATTTTAAATAATAATTAATTACTAAGTGTAATTAAAATCAACGATTGGTGATGTTATGTTAAAAGAAATAAAAATAAAAGAACTTCTCCTTTTAAACAGACTTTTAGTGAAAGATGTTCTTGCTTCTCTATATGGTGTGTATGGATCTTACTAGATCTCCGATTCTCTCCTAATAGGGTGTTCGGATAGGGAGACAATATATTGTTATATTACTCTAATTTTTGCTATCTATTTCTACCGTACTTCTTCACTTGTTCTTACACTTAGCTATGTCCTTTTCTTCTCTTTTAAATCCCTTCCTTTCTCTAATAATCCCCTCTTCCTTTTCAATATTCGTCCTTTTATCCTTCGCCCTTTCCTTTTATTATTATTCTTGTTTTTCTACTCCTCCATCTCTTCTTTTTCTTTTCCTGCTTCTTCTATGCTTTTTTTAGTTCTTTTTCCAAGTTGTGCCTTTTCTTTTCCTTTTTGAGCATAATGTTAAGCCCATAGCCCCAAGCTTTTGAACCTTTTCCCCTTCAAAAGAAAAAAAGTTTCCTTGCTCCCCATCCTTCTTCTAACATTATCAAGTCCAACTCTTCCATGCTTGATGCTCTTATTAACTAGGCTTTAAGTTTGACAAACACCAAAAAAATGGGTTCCAAGTTTTGAGAGATTCTTCTACTTAGTAAAAATTCCCTTACTCACCACCGCATTAGAAAATCAAATAAGTTATAATTGCTCACCTTATGGAAATTCTAAAGGCAAGAGCTTCCAAGTGGGATGCTACTTTTATAGGTTCATAAATAAGACGCCACTTGTCCCAGCTTTAAATACCTAGGCTATCAATTACTGCAAACACTTCGGCTTGAGAGAAGTCCTTATTAATGAGGAAAATTCATTATTTTTCAAATTTGAATTCTCTCGATAAGCATAAAGTTGCCAACCAATCTTTGTTCAAAGATGAGAGCCTGACATTCAATTCTAAAGTCTCAAGGTGAAATAGGTTCTCCTAAGAATCAACCTTCAGGACTTGCCATTAGAGTATTGGACAAATAAAGTAACATAGTTAGTCATCTTAGCAAGCCTCTATGCCTTGATAATGGCACTACCATCATGATGAGAGTTGATTATGCACATATTTGTATACTTATAGGCATCTAATAGTACCTTTTAGAGATGATAGCTATCCTAAGTTTGGATGAGAATGACGACTTGTTTGAGGAATTTGTGAAGGTTTCTTATAATTAGAGACCTGAACTGTAAAAGGGAAAAAAAAGAAGGAATGGTGACTTTCTGGAAGAAAATTCACTATAAGAGAATACTAGGAAATCTTGTTTCTGCATCTCGTAAGGGATACTAACATTATCAATGAAAATGAAGAAGGTTTAGACAATTATAACTCTCCTCCTAACGAATACAATCAGGGAAATAATGCAAATAAAAAATCAAAAGGATGTTCCTCAATCTCCATCTTTGACTAAAGCTGTCAAACACCCTACAAATGGAGACATGATGTTTCCAAGTTTGTAGGAGGATCCTACACATATGGAGCAATAAAAAAGAAGGAAGTTCAATCTTAATGATTGATATGTGTAAGAATGATGAGCATAAATTAGAGGATTTAACCTTTAATAAACACTCATTTGGAGAATCAGATAAGGATTCTTAACTTGTTAGTAGAAGAAAATCATACAAAAAGAAGAAAGGCCCTATAGTAAATCCTAATCTATTACTATTCTCTCATTAGTTGTTAAGAGGCTTAATTTCCCTATAAAACAACTAACGCTCGCTATTAATCCTATTTTGATGGGGATTTTAAAAACTAAACTAAAGGAGGATAGTTGTAAGAAGCTAATTTTTTTGAAGAAATAATAGAATGTAATCTTTAAACATCAAAGACATCATAATGGTGGGACTTTAGTATCTTATGATTTGGATATGGTTGACATTATACACTTTACTATTGGGAGTTAACTAATATATCTCTCTATTAGAAAGAAACTAGAGAAGCTTAACTTTGAAATTACTTTTATTTATGCTTTCAATAATAGATTTCAAAAAGTCCCTTATGGAAAAAAAAGAAGGATTGGGCATATTTGATTAAATCCCTTATAATCTTATTGGGTGACTTTGATAGGATAATCTACCATTTTGAGGTAGAGGGAAACTCATGCCTGAGAAACTTCTCAGAGGACCGTAGAGATTATGCAAGAGACATCTAGATAATTGACCTCAAAATGGAAGGACAATTTTATACCTAGAGCAATAAGAAAATAGGTTCTTGGTTCTTCAAGTAAAAATTTGATAGGGCAATGATGAATGGATATTGGATTTGCATATTTCCAAGTAATAAAGGAAAATTTGAGAACCTGTCGTAGCGCACTATAACACTACTCAAAATAACTAAACCTATAACTATAGCAATGGTGAGTCTAGGTTGTTCCCACAGAGGGTATGTGTAAAGCTTTTATTATGAAAATAATAAGTGTTTAGGTTATGGGAGTTTTGTTTAATTTCAAATAAGAAAATAAAATGAAATTAAACTAATGAAAAAAATTAAAGAAAACATTCACAAATTATGAATTGAATTCATTTGGGACCTATTTATCAGTTCAATTTTGGCGTATACATAATTAATCATACTTCATTGAGTTGCTATACTTATACCTCTCCTAGAAACTATTACTCGAAGGTTAATAACAAGCTCTGCTAACTGAGTTTTCCCTTAGGTCGTGTTTAGTTAAGAGATGCTCGTTAATTAAACCTAGTTATTGAATAACCTAGGATAAGATTTTTAGATTTAATTGGACAATTGCATTACGTATTATAAAAACAGATTAATCAAGGTAATAGCCACTTAAGCTTAGGTCACTTATCCTAGGTTATGTTACCCTTAATGATTCAACACCAATCAGAAACACAAAAATTTTGGATTGTATCCCTAATAATCTTAAACCAATAGTTGCTACAAATGAATCTCAACAAAACAATTATGGATTATATTGAAGATTCTAGCAATATCCAAACACAACAATTACTAATTGTGCACATAGATAATTGAAAAATAACAAGAATCAAGATCATTCATACATGAAACCCAGATCCATAAGCATAGAATAACATAATCAATTCCTAAGAGAGAAAGAACAAAAAACAATGAAAGAATGTTTAACTGGGTTCTTCGGCGTCAATATCACCTTTGAATTGGCATTAGGAAGCCTAGCCCTCCATGGGTCTCCCAAAGATGTGTTCTATTGCCCTCTTTGTCCTCTCGAAACCCCTAAAATGTTTCCTCCAACCTTTCATAATGTTTCTACTGCCAAAAAGTTGTTTTTATACCAAAAAGTAGGGTTTTTGGAGTGAGCTGGCAACATGTCATAGGCGTGATAACACTCTCACCCCCATGACAAATTTTTCATGGTCGTGAGAAGTTTTCTAAGCGATGACTTATTATATTCTTCATTCCTTTTGACACTTTCTTATATCCTCTTTCTCGAATCTTTCTTCTTCTTGCTCTATGAAGACAAGAGTATAAATCTCAAGAAGGATGACTCAGATATTGTGTTTTTGACCCACTTTAGCTCTTTCGCTTCCAAATTGTACCTAAAATCAAATATGAACTAAAGTGAGTGTCTTAAGAATTTTAAAACATTAATCAATAAGTGTCATATATTAAATGTATTCATAATTAAGCATATATCAATTCCCCATATACTTAGCTTTTGACTATCATCGGGTAAAACATCAAAATCAAAGTCACAGACCTAAAATGTTTACTCAGTGCCCATATTTCCTAAGAATATATAGTCATAAGTAAAGAGAAGCAAATTTCAAAAACCATAGCAAAAACTAAACATTCAATGCTTTTACTCATAACTAATCGACATTCATCATCTTTAAAAACTGAGCAATCTTGAGGTAGACTTAGACAAAATGTGATGAAATATGATAAATTCACGGGTACACTTAAACACAATTCATGATCAAGACACTCCACAACTTTGCATATTATTTCATTTCTTCACCACTAAGGTTCACAAGTATAATCACGAATCAAAGGACCTTTCAAGATTGCAATGTAGGCAAGGGTAAGGTGAGATGCATTTGGGTAATGTAGTGTAAGAGTCATCAATGCTAGTGAAACAAAGTAACACTCAATGCAATATCAAGCGCAAAAACTAACATTCATTCATCACTTGGTACCATCATTTATGATGAATGCAAAAACTATCAAATTGAAGTTTTCACACCTCAAACCATATGAAGCATAACCAATTGAAGGGATCACTTATAAAAATGGATGATAAAAATATAGTTAAACTATAAGGAGTGATTCTTCCAAAACAATATTTACCTTATATGCAACATATTCAATTCACCCATTCAATACAAGTTTAGAAGGAGAAATTAATCATGAATAAATTTTCAAAACAATTGCAATTGTTCCTTGATACTTTTATTCAAACATTTATTTTCCTTTCTTTCTTTATTTTCCTTTTCCTTTTCTCTTTTTCTTTATTTCTTTTCTTTTCATTTAAAATTTGAAAGAAGATATATCAACATAGGAATTTTATTGATAAGACATAAAATAACATCCCAATAATTATAAACGTCCTACACATTTTCACACCCCTACACTTATACTCTTGTACATCCACAATCATTAACAATCAATAAATGCTAAGCTAGATTTAAGTCTTAGATAGCACATTTGGTTAGGTTTAAAGCTTGTAATGTGGTTAGCATAAAAAGAAAGGCTAATAAAGCTTAAGGGGGCTTAACAAAGGGAAAATTCATATCAAGGGGTAAGCTATTTGGCTAACGTAGTTTATAAAAAGAAAGAATGCCTGTATTAGTTCTATGTTAATGCATATTATAAAAATGTGATCTTGAATAGAAAATCAAGGCAAAGTCAGGATGTACATGTCATGAAGGTCACACACAAACAAAAGAAAATGAGATCGATATGGATGTGTTAGTTTATATAGGCTCAAAATCTCACTGGCTTGTGTTTACCACTACTCACTACTCTGCTAAAGATAATACACATTGACCAATCACAAAAGCAAAAGTACATGCTAAAGTTTCCATGGATTCTTCTATTCAATTTATGCTTTAATCATGACTATATAATCCTAGAAGTAATAGAAAAAGAGAAAATGTTTATCTATTTATTTTATTCTCTCTCTCTCATTTTGTTGAAAACTTAAAAACAAGTAAAAACAGATGAAATTAAAAACACACATGCATATAAAAAAGAGATGCGAAAATGTACACAAAAAGAAATTGACTTCCCTTGGGTGGCCCCCCAAGAAGCGCTTTTGTTTAGTGCCACTGGCTCAACTCCTTGTTTTCCTTACATGACAAAATTGTGATCTTCTGGTGTCACATTCTGTGCTCTCTCCACATGAGGATGTTTAGGATAGGGCCTTAGTTGATGACCCCTAATTTTCAACATATTCCCTATCTTCAGAATCTCAATCTTTACTAAGTCCCCACACTCTTGGAATATCTCAAATGTATCTTCACCTTTTTTCTTCTCACTTAATTTCTCCAATCTACTATCTAGAGGTGAAGGGTTAATATTAACAACAATAAGGGACTTAGCATTTACCTTTGAGCTAAATGATGTTTCATTTTCTACTTCGAGCTCCTCCTCAACTTCTCCTTCACAAGGAATTCCTTGAGTAGTTCTCTCAAGATTCTCAAGCTCCTCCCCACTTTGTAAGGTCTTTACACTAATGCCCCTTGGGTACACCTCGAGTTGGGATGGTTGCATCTTTGTGCTTTATGATGCTAACGGGTTAATAGCTTTCACCAACTGATTTTGCTAAATTGTGGATTCTAAAACTTATTTCCTAATGGAATTGTAGCTCTTCCTGCTGAAATCACAAAGTATTAGTAACATAAACATTAACTAATTCTTCTAAAGATGTACCTGAGTTTTGTTGGCTGTCCAAATCTTGGACTCTAGACCTTGTATCTTACCAAAATTGTCCTTCATCCTATTGGAATCGTAGATTATTCTCTTGAATTTGAATATTGTTAGATTATATAACATTAAGTAATTCTTCTAGCGTTAGAATTAAGTTGTAATAAGAAGCTTTTAGCCTATACGAGAATTGCTATGTGTCCTGCAAACTATCATAGAAGTAATTTTGCTGGTTATCCCATCCATAACTAAAGGTAGTATGATCATTCTAATCTATAAGATTGGGAATATGAATTATAAAAGAAACTACTTCCATCCATGAATTTTTCATTTTTTTAAGATGTAAACATTGAGCAAAAATTGAAAAGATTAAGAAATCACTGAAAAGAAACTAATTATAAACAAATATGTAAAAAAAACACAAATTAAAATTAAAAACAAAAACTAAAACATCGTACTCCTTAACAACAATACTAAAATTGATGTAACACATTCTAATACAACTTAAATAACTAGACCTACAACTATAACAGCGGTGATCTAGGTCGATTCCACAGACATTATGTGTAAAGGTTTTATTATGAAAATAATCAGTGTTTAGGTTATAGAGGGAGGGGGTTTGTTTGATTTCAAGTAAGAAATAAAAGTGAAACTAAACTAATGAAAAAAAATTAAAGAAAACATTCACAAATGATGAAAAGATATGAATTCATTAGGGACCTAATCATTGGTTCAATCTTGACCTACACACAATTAAGCATACTTCATTGAGTTGTTATCCTTATACCTCTCCTAACAACTATTAATAGTAAGTTAACAATAAGCTTTGTTAACCTTAATTTTCTTTTAGGTTGTGTTTAATTAAGAGATTAAACCTAGATATTTAACAACCTAGGATAAGATCTCTAGATTTAATTGGATAAACATAATAAGAATTAGAAATGTTGGGTTTTCCATGGATGCATGCATCACATGAATCCGTATGCAGCGGAAGTGTCGAAATCAAGAATTTGACACCATGATAACTCAAAAACTATAGAATCTAACATGCATGCATGGATATGTAAAGAACATGGAACATAAAACTTCTTTTACCTTATGTTTCTCCTCCTTTCTTGTTTCTTCTCCTTTGTTTGGATTATTGCAAACACCAAACCCTTCTTTGATCACCCAAGAACACACAAAGAAGATGAATAAAAAATGTATAAGGGTGATTTAAGCACCAAACTAGATGAGTTATAATAGATGCTCAAGATGATAGAAGATAGGTCAAGAATCTTGTTGTACGTAACAATTGTATGAATTGCAAAACCATTACTCAATACACCTCTCTCTCACTCTAGAACTCTTTTAGAGCCCTTATGCTTTCATTTGTGTGTGTAAGAAGTGTTAGAACCTTGTGTACTTAAGTGAAGAACTCACTTATGTACCCATTCTTGCCCTTTATCATGGTCATGTCCACCTACTTAAATTTGGCTATATACACTATGTTTTTCATCCAATCTTTTATGCATGTGACCCTTAGGTTCTCAATTATTTTAGGGAGTTGAATTAACTCTTAATTTAAGCAGATCATGAAGGGTTTCATGGTTCCATTTATCAAAATATAAGTGGATTAACATATGAACTCTTCGATAATTAATTATCTAACTTATGAACCTTTCCATAGACAATTACCGTATAATTCATCTTTTCACCATACTATACCCACTTGGCTCGGAGTATGGACTTTGTAACAACTCCCACTAGACTGATTATATCACATCTAGTCCAAGTGATGTTAGTTGTTGTCCTAAGATCTCATTACTCTTATGTGTCAATGAAGACTCTCTTCATGACACATAACTGCTCTAGCCAGAGACTCCTGAGTAATAACCTCGATAAGAGGCCATGGGTATTATTTCCTTCTATCAAGAGTGGTGAATCCTTTGTTGGCTACCCAATTACCTTCAAATACCAATAGTTGTACCCAATCACCATGCTAAAAGCAACTTCGTCTTGAGGTAACAACGAATGATGTTAAAGCACAAGATTAGTATCCAAGATATCCTTGAGTAACTCTTGTCTAAGGATATTTGCACTATTGCTATAATGAGATTAATCATTGACATTCGATAGGTCATCCATATGATAATCTCATAGTGGGTCATTCAGTGCACTTACTACCTTTAGTAAGCATCCACATGTTATCTCTAAACATCTCATGCTTATAGTTTGTAAGATCCACTGCTTGATCAAATCAAGGAGTATAATACGTGCTAGTATGTCTGGATTAATAATGTCCTGTCTTATTAATCCTATGACTAGGGATTATTTAGATACTAACATAATTGCACATGATAGGAATCTCATTATCATGATTTCCTTCATGCTATGTTTTACATCATGGACTTCATTAATTCGATTAAAGATCAATATCAATTCATATATAAACGAATATCAAATTAATGAAAAATACCTTTCACTTTATTAATCAAAATAAAATTTGTACAAAATTGCTAAAGGTGATTGCCTTTAGAGCACTACTCTAACAATATTATACTTACACGAAAGCCGATCGCCTTTGTATTTAATACCATAGGCGAGTACACAAAATCAAATTTTGGTTGAGGAAGTGGCTTAGTTAAAGGATCAGTGATGTTCTGATTTGTGGGAACTCTCTCTATCTTCACATCACCTCTATTAATTATCTCCCTGATCAAGTGATATCTCCTGAGTACGTGCTTAGACCTTTTGTGAGACCTCTGTTCTTTGGCTTAAACAATATCCCCTTTGTTATTACACTACAACAATATTAGGTCTACTATGTTAGGAATCACTCCAAGTTCCATAACAAACTTCTTGATCCAAACATCTTCTTTTGTCGCTTCTGCAACTGTAATGTACTTTAACTCAGTCGTCGAATCTGCAGTCATCTCTTATTTAAAACTCTTCGAACTTACTGCTCTACCATTCAGTGTGAAAACATAACTTGACTGGGATTTGTAGTCATCCTGGTCAGATTGAAAATTGGCATCTGTATGCCTGCTCACTGCGAGATCTCCATTTCCATATATCAAGAATACATCCTTAGTCCTTCTTAAGTACTTTAGGATATTCTTAACAGTCACGTAGTGACCATCACCAGGATCCGATTGATATCTACTCATAATATTTAAAGCATTTGATACTTCGGGTCTTGTACGTAACATAACATATATGATTGATCCTACTGCTAAAGCATACAAGACCATACTCATGCAAGTCCTCTCATCTTGCATCTTGGGACTTAGATTTTAAGAGTTTTATCCCATGAGTCATGGGAAGAAACCCTCTTTTGGATTGCTCCATTCTAAATATATTTAGCACTTTGTCTATATATGTTGACAGTGAAAGACCTAGCAACTTCCTTGATCTATCTCTATAGATATTTTTTCCCAATATATAAGTTGCGTCTCTAAGGTCTTTTATGGAAAAATTCTAAGTCAACTAAGTTTTGACTGATTGCAAACTTGAGACATCATTTCCAATTAATAATATGTCATCCATATATATTACAAGGAATATGATAGCACTCCCACTAACCTCTTATACATACAAGGTTCATTAGGATTTTGTGAGAAACCAAACTCTTTGATTGTCTCATCAAGTTAGATGTTCCAACTCCTAGATACTTGCTTCAATCCATAAATGGATTTCTGAAGCTTGCATACCTTTCTATCATCATTAGATATGAAGCCCTCAAGTTGTATCATATATACATCCTCAACTATGTTTCTATTTAGGAAAGCCATATTCACATCCGTCTGTCATATTTCATAACCATAATGAGCAACAATGGTTAAGAGTATTCTAATGGATTCAAGCATAGCTACGAGGCTAAATGTCTCGTTATAGTCAATTCTTTGTCTTTGACAATAACCTTTAGAAACTAGCCTCGCTTTATAGGTAATCACATTACCTTCCATGTCGATTTTCTTCTTTGAAATCCACTTGCACCCTATGGCTTTTAACCCTTCGAATGGGTCAACCAAAGACCATACTTGGTTTTCATACATGGAATTCATTTTAGACTTCATGGCTTGAAGCCATTTTTTAGATTCTGAACTCTTTAGAGCCTCTTCATAAGTTGTAGGCCCATCATTCTCTATGAGCAATACATCATTGTGTTTGCTTACGAGAAATCCATATCTCTCTGGAACATTGCATATCCTACTTGACCTATGAACATTTTGTATGTTAGAAGGTTCAACTGTTGTCTCATCTCTGTGAATAACAATTTCAAGTTTAGGTCATTGAATTGCATTTGTTTGAGCATCATGAACTTCATCAAGTTTAACTTTTCTTCCACTGTCTTCCCTTAGAAGAAACTCTTTCTCTAAAAAGACAACATACTTTAAGACCAAAACCTTTTGCTCTAAAGTATTATAGAATTGGTATCCAAATTTTCCTTAGGATATCCTACAAATAGACATTTATCATATTTCACTTCAAGCTTGTCTGATTGAATCCACTTCACATAAACTGGATAAATCCAAACATTCATATAAGAAAGATAGGGCCTTTTGTTAGTCCATATTTCATACAGAGTAACATCGACTACCTTTGAATGGACTCTTTTTGTAACATAAACAGTAGTCTCAAGCGCATAACCCCAAAAGGATTTTGGTAGATCTACTAAGCCCATCATCGACCTTACCATGTCTAACAAGGTTCGGTTTCTTCTTTCAGCCACACCATTATGTTGTGGTGTGTAAGGTGGAGTCCACTAGGATATTATCCCATTATATCAGAGATAAGTTAGAAATTTCTCGTTTAAATATTCACCACCTCGATCTGATCGAAGTGTCTTAATACTTCTGCTGAGTTGTTTCCCTAATTCATGTCTAAATTGTTTAAACATTTCAAACACTTCAGACTTGTGTCACATTAGATACACATGCCCATATCGTAAATAATCATCGATAAAAGTAATGAAGTACACAAAACCACCTCTAGTATGAATAGACATCGAACTACATACATCAAAATGTATTAGGTCTAATAACCCAGTCATTCGCTCACCTTTTCCTTTAAAAGGTAATTTAGTCATCTTACTTAACAAGCAAGATTCACATGTGTCATATGATTCATAATCAAATGACCCTAGGCTACTATTTTTATCTAGCTTAATCATACGTTTCTCACTTACATAGCCAAGTTGATAATGCCATAAGTAAGATGATTTTAGGTTATCTTGTTTTTGTCTTTTGTTGTCATTGATATTTAAAATTGGATTGGATATATCTAATATGTAAATTCCATTGCAAAATGTAGCAGTACCATACAACATTTCATTCAGCTTAATTGAATAATCATTGCTTGAAAAAGTTAAATAAAATCCCTCTTTATTAAGACATGAAACAGATACAATGTTTTTAGTCATAATGGGTAAAGAACAACAATTTTCTAAAACTAACTATAGCTCACTAGGAAGATACAAAACATATGTCCCTATGGCTAATGTAGCAACTCTTGCTTCATTTCTGACACATAGGTCCATCTCTCCTTCTTGAGCAGTCTACTATCCCTGAGACCCTGCATGTCAGCATATATGTGTGAGCCACATCTGGTGTCTAATACCCAAATGTTATGATCAGAAATAGTATTAACCTTAATGACAAATATCATACCTGAAGTAGATAGTGGGGCATCTAATGCTTTCTTTTGCTTCAGTGACTCTAGATAAGCTCTACAGTTCCTCTTCCAATGTCCTTCCTTGTTGTAATAGAAGCATATCCCCTTTGGTATTGTCTCCTTTTCCTTTTTCTTGGCTACATCTCTAATTGGCTTCTTGGACTTCTTTTTCTTCTTTTAGTTTTTCTTTTGAGAACCAGAAGCAGGGTTCACCAACATCATAGCCTTACTGTCTTTCTTGACATTCTGTTCAACTATTTTGAGCAGAATAATTAGCTCAGGCATCATTGTGGATATTTGGTTCATCCAATAGTTAACCATAAACTGTGAATAAATATCAGTCAAACCAGTCAGAATTAAGTCTATACTTAATTTATGATCCTTTATGGAGCCCAAACTGGCTAATCCCTCAATATATCCATTCATCTTCAGCGCATATTGCACTGGAGATGATCCCTCAGCCATCTTAGAAAGTAAAAGTAACTTTTAGGTCTCAAATCTTTCAGACTGAGCTTGCTCATTAAACAGTTCCCTTAGATGGTAGACTATGGCATGAGCATCCATAACCTCATTCTGTTTTGCAATTCTGGTGACATAGAGGCTAGCATTATATAGTTAGCCAACTCACTATCATCCAGTAGCTTCTTATAAGCTTTTTAATCTTCATCAGATGCATCGACAGTAGGTGGATCAGGAAGTGGTTCATTTAGGACAAATCTTAGTTTTTTTAAGTTGAGAACAATTCTCAAATTCCGTTGCCAATCCAAGAAGTTAGGTCCCATGAGTTTGTTAGAATCTAATAAGGACTGTAAGTTCACACTAGAAGACATCGTGGTGATTCAATAACCTAGAAGAACTAGAGAAAGTGTTAGAATGTACATTAATGCATATTGATAAGAACTTTAATCATATCCATTATAGGTCCCATTATTCTAATTCAAAGCCATAAATGTAACATCCCGTTCTCATATTAAGGGTTAGGACCCGAAATTTCTGTACAAATGAGCTCAAAGAGAGATTAAGGAATTGCATTTTCTTGCTCATGCATAATGTTAGTATATATGCACATAAATATTGAATGTTTGCACATAAAAATCGGTACATTCATTCATTGACAACTTCCAGGTATAATTGGTGTTAAATGTGATTTTATTGAAAATGAGAAGTAGAGGGAGTAGAAAG
>JANZXR010000171.1:27859977-27877472 GCA_027575705.1 Erythroxylum echinodendron
CGCCACCCTCGCGGGGCACGAATTCGGATATCACTGTCGATATCGGGTTCGGGTTCGGCGGGAGTGGGGTGTTACAATAGCAATGGGTTTATACATAAAAAAAATCAAATAGAGCATTTAATCATTCTTACATAATACCCAATTCAATAAACACAAGATAACATAATCAATTCCTAAGAGAGAAAGAACAACAAACACAATAGAGAGAATGCTTAACTAGGTTCTTTTGTGTCGATGTCACTTAAGAACTGGCATCGAGAAGCCCAATACTCTGTGGGTCTCCAAAGGAATGGAGCTTTGCTTCTTCTCTTCTTCAAAACTGAGACACCACGACTATAAAAATGCTTTATTATAACCTTTCATACCTATCTGCCATCATATTATGTCTATTTATATTAAAAAGCAGGGTTTTGGGTAAGCTGGAAAATTTTCATGGGCGTTACTTGGTGTGTCACGCCTATGACTCCTTTGTTATGGGTGTGAGAAGTGTCTCATGGCCGTGAGATACATCTCATGGCATGACTTCTTCATTCTTTATTCCTTTTGGAATTTTCTTATCTCCTCTTGCTCTAGTCCTTCTTCCTATTCCATGAAGACAAGTGAGTATGAATCTCAAGAAGATGACTCAAATATTATGCTTTCGACCTACTTTAGGTTTTTTGCTTCCAAATTTTACCTAAAACCAAATATGAATTAAAGTGAATGTTTTTAAACATTTCATAGCAATAATCACTAAGTGTTATGGAATAAATGTATGATCAATTAAATAGTATAAAATTCCCACACACTTAGCTTTTGATCGTCCTTAGGAAAAACATCAAAATGAAAGTCACAAATCCAAAACACTTACTCATTTTCCCTACTCCTCAAGAATAGATAACCACAAATAAAGAGAAACAACTTTCAAAAACTATAACAAAAACTCAACATTTAATGCTTCTTCTTATGATCAATGAACAATTTCCACCTTTAAAAACTAAGCAATCTAGAGGTAAACTTACACAAAAAGTGTTTAAATAATTAGATCCATAGGTACACTTAAACAACATTCATGATTATAACATTGCACAACTTTGCATATCATTTCATTTCTCCACCATTAAGATTCATATGCATCATTATGAATCAAACAAATTTTCAAGGTTATAATATGGGCAAGGGTAAGCTGAAATGAATTTGGATACTGTAGTGTAAAAGCCGTCAAAGCTATTGAAGAAAAAGTAACACTCAATGTAACATGAAGCGTAAAAACTGACATTCATTCAACACTGGGTACCATCAATTATACTGAATGAAAAAACTATGTTTCATCACTCAAATTCAAGTTTTCACGCCACAAACCATATGAAGCTTAAGGAATTAGAAGGAATCACTCATACAAATGATAACAAACAATACATTATAAACATAAATAGTGATCCTTCAAAACAACATCTACCTCATATGCATTAAACTTAACTCGTCCATTCCACATAGCTTTAGCAGGAGAAACCAATCATGAAAAACTTTTCAAAACCAATGTATTTCCTCCTTGATGCTTTAATGAATCAATCATGCAATTTGGTTAATTATATCAGGAGTTATACCCTAAAAACTATAGGCTATTTGAAAACAAAGACAACAACCATAACTCAGCTTCAAATAAGAATTCAAAAATCTTAGAGGCAGAATCAAATTTCAGTTCCTTCATCAAAGTTTTAAAACTATGTCCCTAGTTTAATCTCCAATTTTAATTATCTAATTTTAGAGGTATATAGGATAAGATATGGCCAAATTATAGAAGTTTATTTAGTGGAACCTATCTCTTACGTGAGCTACACATCCCAAGAAAAAATATCAAAATTTTCTATACATATTTTATGTCTAAGTATGTTGTCCATGTCGAAGCGAACAAATTATTTGTTTACCCTTGTCTTTCATATTAAGTACCATCATATCTCTTACTAAGATGTATTTAATTCATTATGTTCACTTCTTAATACACCCTAGACATGCTATAATACTTATAGGGTATATGTTGGGGTGTTACAAATTCTATCCTAGTTCTCCTAACACCTGTATAGTAAGGTAGTTAGGGTATCAACATACCCACCTAATAAGTGAAAAGTAGACATAGTAACTAGATAATATTGCTTCTATCTTCCTCTCCACAATTATGGAGTTTATAATTTTATATTTTATCTCTTTACACATACATAATAAGGTCTCTCTGATGTTAAGTTTGTTTAAGTTAACTTAAAGAAATTGAGTATATGATGTTATTGGATTTTTTTCATAATATTGGGTAAGAATTTGTACGTTGTTGACTTGTAGATATAGCTTGCTTTTCATGAATATTATATTTGTTTACAATTTTGTTTTTGTATGATTAAATTTATGTTTTTATTATCATTTTCATAACAGAAGGAAAAGTTATGATTAGAGCACCATCGCCTGCATAAGAAGAAGAGAAAAAAGATTGTTAAAGTAAAAAGGACGGTAATCTTTAAGTATTTTGTTAAAATTAATAATGATGATAACATAAAGTTTTTGTAATTTGAAATTTCAAAATATAGGTTAAGGATGTAGTTGTCATTAATGATACAAGTCAGTAAGGTGGGGGTGTAAAGAACAAGGTATGATATTTGCAGCATAAATTAAAACAAATTAATATATTTTGGTGATTAAGCACTAATGTACAAATATAGGTGCATTATATGAATATTTGCAGAGCTTTTAAATTTTTTTGTTTGGAAAGGTTTTCAAATTTATGTAGATCCTTACTTTAGAGTAGCTAATGTAGGTAATTGATATGAGATTCAGTAAACTCTCAGAGATGAAAAGGTTTAGGGTTGGTAAGGATGTGTACTGTGGGTTGTATGGTTGATTTGATATATAAGACTTATTATTAAGAATAAGAGAGGATCAGGTGTAAGAGATTAGAAGTGATACTATTGAATGGATTGTAAGGGTTTTAAAAGGAACTAAATGAATATACGTAAAAGTTGATGAGGATAATGTGATGAGGCTTTAGGAGGAGCACAGAGTCGATTATAAATCATAGTCAAATGCATACAATAAAGCACGGTATGCATGGATAGAGGATTGTTTTTAGTGAAACTTGGTTTTTATATATGTTAGGTGATAATTATATATGTTAGGTGATATTTATGCCTAAATTCCAATTATAATATTAGTATGTAATTGCTAAATGTTGGTGTTGATATTGATGAGTATAAGCATCTTTGTTAGGGAAATTTATCTTGAACCATATTTGAAAACATGCTCATATAAGTTGTAGACATTAAAGATGTTGTGGTTGTATATGGATGTGTAATAGTATTAAGTCATATAAAGTTGAATCATATCAATTGATATGAAGATCTATACATAATGTGTAATTAATTAAAACTAACTTGATTTATAATTTTTTGTATATATTTTATCTTTATATAATATATGTGAACTGACCCTTCAAGTGATGGAATATGGTAAAAGTTGTAGCTTAAGGTGATGTAAACATGGACAAGGAAATAGATGCTACCATGATGTTAAAACAAGAACACAAGAATTTAAAGGTAATGCTATTAAAAAATTTATTCAACATTTTAATAAACTGATTACAAAGAGCTTAATTGATTAATTTTTTAATTATCTTAGACGTGGAGGGTTAATTATAATGAGGATCACTCAATGAAGCATCATAATGGTTAGGAAACAATAAGGAAAGTGCTAAAGGATTTGTGGGAGGTGATAGATGCAAAGGTAATGCGTGAGTAACTTATTGAATTAGCATGTATATTTAATTTTTGGTTTGTATATGAATAGCTATTGAAATTTTAGTTTCATTTTAATAAAGAGAAGTATTAATGCATGAGGAGTGTTGATGATGGAGATTAATAGTGAACAATCATTCCTAAGGAAAGAGGAGACGCTAATGATGAACCCTAAAAGATAAAAGATTTCCTAAAATGTGAAAAGACATTGATAATAGAAGAAAAATAAGGATAAGACTGTGAAAATACAAGGACAAAAATTAAAGAAAAGATGAAGAGGAGGAAGTTTAAAATTACGGTAAATATTGAAGAACCCTTTGTTAAATTTTAATTTTAATTTTAATAACATTTGAAATTTAGTTAAATTGCATTTATAAAGGGATCCATAGGCCAAATTTGGTGATGCTACACTTTTAAAGTTTTTGCCATTTTGGAAAAAAAAGTTCTATTTCTTGTAAAAGAGCTATAACTTCTTAATCTATGAATCTGAAGTACCTTCAAAGGAAACATAGGGAAAATGGGTTAACATAGTAATTATATTATAATAATTTTAACATTGATGCATATGTTAAATATTATTTAACGTTTATACATTTTGGTTGCAATGTCCCTATAAGATTAGTATTAATGACGTAAAAAAATTTAAGTTTGGACTGAAATTAAGTGACATCGTTTTATGTTTTATGCTAAGGAACTACATAATATAGTAACTTCAAATTTTCTTTATATTTTTTGACTCTTTACATATATCTTTTAGTAACTTCAAATATCTAACACTTTTTAGCAACTTTTCATCAATTTTGTTACTTTAAAGTGTATTTCATAGATTTTGTTTGGGTAGGTACAAAATGGACTCTATATTTTGTGGTAAGTAATTTTGACATGTTTGGTTGTGAACAAAATAATAATAAATGTTGTGTTAGAATTGACTTTGGAATTGTGACATTATATACCAAGTGTTGGAGGAAAACATATACAAATTTTATCATCTATTGTTTTTTTTCCATATTGTTTCCAATTATATAAGAAATATTGGTAAGGATTTGGATTTGCCGTCAATATAAGCATAATTAGCTAAGTGCATTTTTTTCTATTTATATTGGCATTGATGCATGGAATAATATTTCAGATAATGATTTAGAATTGAATATTTTTTTCTCATAATTTTTTGTTCTACATACTTTAAAATGATTATTAATGGTGTTATTGCATTTCAATGGACGCATGGGAGATTATGATATTTGACCCCAATCATAGGGAGGATATATGGAGAACTACTGGTTAATAGTATGATATTTTCATTACATATAATAATATAAATTCCATTGTATTATGTCTAACGTAATGAAACATTTATGTAGGGTTGCACAAATATTTCTTGTGGCATGCATTGGTGTCTTTTAGTCTAGAATGTAATTATAAACTTCTATTGTCTATATATTCTACTTCTTATACAAAAGAATTCCCAAGGCAATATAAAAAGTAAGAAAGACATTATTTTTATTTCTTTTTTCGTGTAGAACTATTTTTTTTCCTATTTTGCATTATTATTGAGTTGAATTATCGAGATTGAATAATATCTTAAGTATTTATGTTTGTTAATGAACAAAGCAATTACTATGGGATTTAATTACATTATTCCTTGGAATTTCGGTATGGGGATCATGCATTTGATCCTTGTATGATAGGCACATGTTTTATATGTTGTGTGTACCTTGAACAAAGATTTGGAAGCAACTATGCAACCAGGTGATGTCAAGTGGTTTCAAATCCTTGAGTCATCTATACCTACCTTTTGTAACTAAACTTTGAATAAGAACATAAGTATGAACTCATGGACTACTGGTTCTAGTTTTTAGGAAAGAATGTTGCTCTTATAAAGATTAGTGGTAATTAGGTTAGTGAAAAACAAAGTATTAGTTGTAAGTAAGCTAAACTTATAGTTCATTTTATATGACTTTAGCTGATATTAATTAAGATATTTCATATGTAGTCAATACTAACTCCTTTGATAACTCATGAAATCAAATAGAACTTATGCTTCTTATTTCCAATAAAAGGTAAAAGGAAAGTAATGGATGCTAATATAAATGCAAATTTGTAATAAAAACTAATATGTAGAGAAAAAGAGGAAAAGGTATAAAATATAAACACCACAAATGATGTCCCATTACTTCCCTATTACAAAATTACACATTATAAACTCCATTCAAGAAAATGGAAGTCATTCTATATAATTAGCTCAATAGTGAGCAAAAATGGTTATCCCTCCACTAAGCACTTTATAATTATGGGGTAATAGAACTGACATAACCTTAACATAATGGATTTGAGATCTATAGTTTAACAATATGACCAAGTGATGTGGTACATATGAATTTCTTCAACAAACTAGATATTAGCTTCAAGTTTACAATGATGAATTATAAATTCAAAGAAAAATGCTTATGATTACTACTAACTATTAATTCATCCCACTATTTAAGAAGAATGATTGTAATGTAATATGACGACTACATCTATCATTGTTTAATAGATTAGCCTAATCCTACAAATAAATTCGTGTTATGATAGAATGGAGATTGATCATATATATTACTAATAAAATTTTCCCTTTTAATTGGCAAATCTAATAAGTAGAGCATGTTTTAATGCTTAATAAGGAAACAATATGACAAATACCTGTAAGTATCTAAGATAAATTCTTCAAACCAAATCAACAAGGGATAATGAGACTACCAATGCAAACCAATATGCTCAAAAACAAACCAGTGCTACTGAATATGCTATAAACCAACATCCAATTTTATAGAATAGCCAACAAAGATCCTAACGCTCATTTGACCAACTTTTTGGAGATTTGTGACATATTAAATACAATAGGTTATCAAAAGATGCAGCTAAAATGGCTATTTTTAGAAGATATACAAGTGGAAAAGCCCTACACAAAATCCTAGAGGACTTAAGAGTATATAAAGAAGTTTAAAACATCACTTAATAACTATATAATCATAAATAAAGTGGAAATCAAAGTAAGAATTCTAAAAAATAAGGCTGTAGATTTTCTAGGTCAAGGTAAAGAAGAGTAGATTTCTAGATTTCATTATATACTCTTTTCTTATTTCCTTGTTATTAGTAGATGTTAATTATGATTAAATTTAGGTATTTAGTTACATTTATGGATTACTAAATTCCTTTTTAGAACTTACTCTTAAATTATTTATTAAACTTACATTCGTAATTTAATGAATATGTTGTTTATGTTTAACATATTATAATCAATTTGAATCGAGAGATTGAATTGATTCACTTCTGTTGTGTTACAAAACAAGAGTTGGTATACTAATAGACCTATAAATATCAAATTAATAGGAAATTGAAAAGAGATCTTAACTGTTTATTTGTTATCTATAGGACTGCTTTAAGTCCAATATCATAATCAGAAAGAGTTTTGAGAGATTTAGAGATCATAATTCAATTTCTATCTATTTTAATTGGGATTACTTGATTAAATCTAGAGAGATGGTAATCATAAATATAAGATATCTGGGATCAAGTATGATTAGTGAAAACAATAAGGATAGAAATAATTCCTAGTTTTTATCATTGATTAATCAATTTTATCGCTGCTTAGTTCATAATTTATTTATTAAGTCTTTATTTTTATTTTAATTCTTAATTAATCACCTTATTGTTTAAATTAGACAAAATTTACAAGAATTGTTAGGTAACTATATAATCCTCGTGGGAATGATATCTTTATACTATAAGTTAAGATCTGTGTACTTGTAATAAAGTAGTTTTTTTTTAATTAAAACTATCAACAACTTTGGAACCATTGCTGTTGATTGTTATAGCATCTATTATAGTTTAAGTTACTTTGCTTTACGGACTCTAATAATTTTTTGGTGTGATTGTAGGTGTATAAACACAAGATCCATAAGGAGTTCAAGTAAAGGATAAACAAGTTTCTAACATATCTAAGTAAGAGAGGGAGATTCAAAAAGTGAGATGCTAAGAAACGATAGAAAGAACAATGGCAAATGAATGAAATCAAGGGGAAAAAATCCATTATAAGGTCAAGGTTCAATGGAAATCAGCAAGGGATAACAAGACCACCAGTGTAGACTAATACATTTGGAATCAAACCAATTATGTTGAATATGTTACAAAACAACTTCCAATTTTATTAACTAGTCGATGAGGATCCTAATGCTCATTTGGCCAACTTCCTGAAGATTTATAACATATCTAGATACAATGGTCTGTTAAAAGATGCAGCTAAGATAAGGTTCTTTCCTTCTACACTTAAAGTTCAAACCAAGACATGATTAAACTCTTTCAAACTTGAGAATGTCACAATATGAGAGTGGTTGGTGCAAGCATTTTTAGCTAAATACTTCCCTTCAATGAAGACCACTAAATTCATAAAGGAAATCATAAATTTCCAACAAAGAGAAGGGGAGTCTTTATGTGAATCATGGTAGTGGTTCAAAAAGTTGAAAAGAAGTCGCGTACATTATAACTTGCTAAAGGAGTTCCTTATACAAACATTCTATAATGGATTGAATCCAACCACTTGAGGCACCATAAATGCAACAATTAAGGAAAATGACCGAAACAACATATGATTTTTTAGAGGAAACGGGAAACAATAGTTGTCTATGGACTTTGGAAAGAAGTAATCAATAGCCAACCTTTAGATATCAAAAAGGAGTGCTCTCTGTGGATTCAGTTACAACATTATAGGCTGAAGTAGTAAACCTAGCCAAATAATTGAATAGCCTGAAAGCCACTTCTTCTAGCCCACTCAAAGCAATTCAATATGGATGAGAACTATATGGACAATAAAGTCATATCTTAATATTGCTTCCTAGTAGAAATTACACATGAAGTAGCTTAACTTTATAGGAGCACAGTATATTCAAGGAGGTAATAATCTCTACTCTAATACTTACATTCCTTGGTGGAAAAACTGTCATAATTTTTTTCATTTAACAATGCAAGAAACCCAAGTGGAGCTTAAAGCACACCATGATTTTAGTAAGATATGCACGATTATTTGTTATCAAAGATTGATAAGATAATGGATATTTTGAATCCTAAATTCATGATCTAAGAAGACAACTAGAAGAGGATGGAAGCTAAATTATTCAAATTATAAAGAATAATGCTTCTTCCATCCATAATTTGGAGTTTCAAGTAGGCCAATTAGCTAATGCATTGTCTACATAAAGTGTGCAAAATCTCCTGAGCAATACGGAGTATAATACAAGGGAGCAATTAAAGGCTATCACATTTATAAGTGAAAACGAGTTATAAAAAACCAACCAAGATGAAGGTTGAACCCTAAAACAATTTACACCAAGAGAAAAAGGAAAGAGAAGAAGAGATTTCAATAAAGATCCTATTTCCACTGAGGCTACAGGAGAATTAATTGGAGGTGCAATTTGCAAAGTTCATGGAGAAGTTAAAGAAACCTAACTTTTCTTTTGTGGAAGCTTTGGAGAGCAAATCTAATTACGTGAAATTTCTTAAAGACATCTTATTGAATAGGCAAACTTTAGGGGTCAATAAAATGATCTCTTTGAATAAAAGATGTAGCTCTATAATTACCAGCCACATATCTTATAAATTGAAGGGCTTAGGGTGTTCCACTATACCTTATGTTTTCTTACTTTAAAATTTACTAAATGTTTTTGATTTAGGTACAATTATTAATCTTATGCCTTTGTATATTTTCAGAAAATTGGGGCTAGGAGATATGAAGCCAACTTCCATGCTTATTAGGTTTGTGGATAAATCTATAAAGAATTCCTTTGGCATGTTAGAGGGTGTGTCAGTAAAAGAGGACAAGTCCATTATTCCTATGGATTTTGTAGTGCTTGAATTTATAGAGGATTGAAACTATCCATTAATTCTTAATAGAACATTTGTGAATATAGGAAGAGCCTTAGTGGATGTTTATGAAAGGAAAATAATTTTTAGGATTAGTGAAGAGCAAGTTAAATTTACTATAAATAGAGTATTGAAGAATATGAAGGAAAGTAACTGTTAAATGAAGACTGATTTAACATATGAATTTATAAAAGAGAAAGAGTAGTGCAATATAAATGAAGTACGCGTTAGAGAAGTAGAAGATAATAAAAAGCTAGAGGAGGAGGAGTTAGGTGATAAATTAAAATGAGATCATTAGTGAGGAAGGAAGCACCCGTGCCAGCCTCTATTGAGAAACCACCAATTTTAAAGTTATAAACCAATAAAGAATAAGAAAAGAGAATGTTAGAGATAATTAGAAAGTGATCGAGGCCATAGGATAGGAAATTTTAGACATAAAAAGCATAAGCCTAATGTGATGATGCATAGGACGTTAACATCCAAAAGATGAGTTGGTTAAAATAAGGGCACTAAAATGGTTAAGCTAATGATCTTAAAATTAGCTTATTATGCTTTAGTTAGGTTTGTCTTAATTTTATGGTTAATAGTTCTTTACTATTTTATGTTTTAATTTGTTTAGAGATTTGAATGATGGATATTCTAGACATGAAGTGTATCCAAGATCTAGCTCCTACTCTATCACCTCTATAATCTCCATGAGTAAAATTGCCTTTCTTTTTTATTTCTTTTAATTTTTGTTGTTTTACTAGTTTTGTTTGCTTATGTTGATTTTTTGTGTTCCACATTGAGGATAATGTACTGTTTATGTATAGGGACATAAATGAACTTTCATATCATTTGTGTAAGAAATTACATTTGCATTATGATAGTTTTTAACTGGGTTGGCATTGTGAAAACATTTTATTTCATGACATGTGCATTATATGAATGTGTCAACAATATAAAATTGAAAGAAATTAGCTTATATAGGGATATGATCATCTAAATTGTGAAGAAACATTAGCTTGTGAAGTTTGTGTTTTAAGTGTTTTTAGATGAATATGTATGTTGATTAGAATATTATACCTATTATATTAATTTATGATGCTTTTTTGGATACACTTGTAATTAAATTCATTTAAATTGGTAACGATTATTAGTAGCCTTTCATGGTATCGACTAATCAAGAAGAAGTGATGTAGGTAAGATTAAAAAAAAAAATATTGAACAACAAAGTGTGTTGTATAAATATGTCAAGTACATTTCCTATTCTGTCAACATGTAAAAAAAAGGTTAAAAATAAAGCTAGTAGTTAGTTGTGAGTTATGATATAGTTATCTAATTGGGGGCATTCATAATAAAATGTTTGCCCTTGTGTCAAAAAGCTAAAATGACACGCCAATTTTGGTATCTAAGAATGTCAAAATAAATTTCATAAATGGATGTTTGGTATCTAAGAATGAGAAAATGCTTACAAGTTCCATAGATATTCGAATAAGTTTTGATATTTTGGTTGATATACGTATTTAAATCAAAGCATTTGAAAATGAATGGAATAAGTTAGTGTGATGGAACTTTTTAAGTGAATGATGTTTCTGGCTAAGTTAATTTCATGAGATTTGATGACATTGTACCATTATTGTGTTGATGTATGATTGTGTTTTTGTGTGGTTTTTAGTTTTAGTTTTGCTTGGGGACCAGCACAGATTTAAGTGTGGGGATTTTGATATGTATAAAACTTAGTATGTTTTCTAGGTGCTGAAGTGTATTTTTAGTATTTTCTTAGATGATAATCATATGATTAGAACTTAGATTTATATTCTTGTTAGTTTATTTGTTTGTTTTGTTTGATTATTTTTGTTAAAGGTAAGAGTTTGATCTTAATCATATAGTTCAAAGACTTTTTGATGTGTTTGGTGATGAGTACAGACAAGAAAGAGATAAGAAAAAATGAAGAAAAAGATAGAGAAATAAGTCTTGCGTGATCATGCACAACAATAAAGAAGCTAAGGTTAAAAGCCTCTGAAGCAATCATACAACCCAAACATAATCATGTCAGAGTTTTTAAGATGATCATGCATAGCTATGTACAATTGTGTAAGATGTTTTCTAGGAAGCAAGTTTTTAAGACTTTTGACATTTTAGGACTATTTTTGGAAGATATACATTGGAAAAACCTTAGACAAAGCCCTAAAAGACTCAAGAGTATATAAAGAAGCTTAAAACACCATTTAATAACTTCATAATCGTAATTAAATAGGAGGTCAAGGTAAGAATTCTCAAGAACAAGGTTGCAGATTTTCCAGCTCAAGACAAAGAAGAGAAGACTTCTAGATTTCATTCTAAACTCTTTTCATATTTCCTTACTATTTTTAGATGTTAATGATGATTAAATTTGAATATTTAGTTACATTTATGGATTGCTAAATTCATTTTTAAGAATTACTTTTGAATTATTTATTGAACTTACATTCTTGATTAATGAATATCCTTGTAATGTTTATTTTTTTATTATCAATTTGAATTGAGAGATTGGATTGATCCACTTACATTATATTGCACAACGAGAGCTGGTACCCCAACAAACCTATAAAAATCAAATTAATAGGCAATTGATTATATATATATATATATATATGAAAGTAGTGCTCCAAAAACAATCGTCTTTAACACTTTTGTACAAATTTTATTTTGATTAATAAAGCAAAAGGAAATTTTCATTAATTTCATGTTCATTTATTTATAAATTGAGGTTGATCTTAAATTGAATTTCATGTTCATTTATTTATAAATTGAGGTTGATCTTAAATTGAATTAATGAAGTCCATGATACAAAACATAGTATAAAGGAAATCACGATGAGATTATGATAACGAGATTTCTATCATGTGCAATTATGTTATTATCTAAATTATCCCTAGTCATAGGATTAATGAGACAGAACATTTTTAATCTGGATAGACTAGCACATATTATACTCCTTAATTTGATCAAGCGGTGGATCTTATAAACTTTAAGCATGGATGTTTAGAGTTAACACGTGGATGCTTACTAAAAGTAGTAAGTATTATAAAATTATCATATAGATGATCTATCAAATGTCAGTGATTAATCTTATCATAGAAATGGTGCAAATATCCTTAGACTTGAGGTACTCTAGGATATCTTAGATACTGATCTTGTGCTTTGACACCATTCCTTGTTACCTCAAGACAAGGTCGCTTATAGGGTGGTGAATGGGTACATGTATTAGTATTCGAAGGTAATTGGGTAACCAATAAAGGATTCACTAATCCTGATAGAAGGAGATAATATCCATGGCCTCTTGTTAGGTTCAGTACTCAGGAGTCGTTGGCCAGAGAAGTTATGTGTTATGAATAGAGTCTTCACTAACATATAAAGTAATGAGATCCCTAAGACAAGAACTAATATCGGATGGACTAGATTTCATGTAGTCAGTCTAGTGGGAGTTGACACATACCCCATACTCTGAACCATGTTAGGTATGGAATGGTGAAAGGACAAATTGCATGGTAATTGTCTATAGAAAGGTTCATAAGTTAGATAATTAACTATTAAAGAGTTCGTGTGTTAATTCACTTACGTTCTGGTAAATTGACATTATGTTTATGATTTGTTTGGATTAAAAGTTAATTTAAGTGGCATGAAACCATTCATGACATGCTTAAATTAAGAGTTATTTCAAGTGCCCAAAATAACCAGGAACCTAAGGGTCATACGCATAAAAGATCTAATGAAAAACAAAGTGTACATGGCTGTCATTTTAAGTAAGTCACGATCTTGACCCACTTGATGACATGTGGAACATAAGTGAATTCTTCACTTATATACACACGAAATTTAGCTAAAAACACACTCAATTAAGAGGCCAAAGGTCCAAAAGAGTTCTGAAGGTTGAGAGGAGTGATCTTGAGGTTTGTTGATCCAATTTTATGCAATTGTTGCATGAGTTTAATTACATGTAACTTGATTATGGTCTAACTCTTGATTAAGCATCCACTTGAATTCATCTTATTCGGTGCTCTAACCATCCTTACACAATGATATTTCTTCATCTTCGTGTGCTCTTCACTGGCTGTTGAAGGTGTTTGGTATTTGTGTTCCCTACAAATGCTCCTCGTTTATTAAATCATCTACTTGTTTGCTACAACCTAAACAAGTAGAAGATTTAAGAAAGGAGGAGCATTTGCAAGGTACATATGTTGTAATTTCATGTTCCTACATTCTGTTTATACATACACATGGATTCTAGATTTTACGGGGATGTCATGTTGTTGGAATTTTGATTCCAATGCTTTCACTACATATCTATGCATGAGATGCATGGACCTATGGCTCCCGTATAGTGGTATCAAAACTACTTATGCATGTATTAGATGATCTATTAAACATGTGCAAACTATTTGTTGGGTTATGATTAACATGCATGTTGATTTCGAAAAATTCGTATAAATTGTAGAAAATAATTTTTCAGATTTTCTTTCATAAATAAGATATTATATTATGTTGTCATCAAACGAAATTTCAATTAAATGTCATTTGCTATTTTATTGTGAATTAATTTCCAGTCTGTTCGTATGTTGGTTTCTGGGAATTTCTAGAAATAATAATGCATGTGCTAATTTTGAAAATTTTGTAATATTTCAGAATTTTTTTATAATTTCATTTCATGTAAAAGTTTATAACATATTATATTATGTTTTTGTCAAAGGATATTTTAATTGAATGTCAAACTCTGGAAATTTGATGAAGATACATGCTTGTAAATTCCAAATTAATTTTATAATTTGTTTTATGAATTCCTTCATAAGCATGCACATATGATGCTACCATGTGTATGAGATGCATGATACATGTTTTTGAAGTGATTAATTATTTATTCTTAATTTTACATTCATGCTGGTGTTGTATGACAAATGTTAGTGGACATATAACGTGCTGGCTAAATCCACTTAGGCATATTTAGAATGTTGGACCCTGAAACTTTTCTTAGAAAATTTTGAGCAGTGCATGAGAAGTATGGATAGGTTCATGTTTTGCTTTGGTGATGTTGTTAGTGAGAGACTATAAAATGGTAAGAATTAGGGTGAAAGTGATGAAGAACACGTATATCTATATCTATATCTATATATATATATATGTATGTATGTTCTGTTATTAATGTTCATGATTAATCATGGACTATAATATCTTTATAAATGATATGAAGTTGAAAATGAAGTAGAGAAGATGATCTTGGTATGAGTTGTGATAAGGAAAGATATAGAAACAAAAGTGTAGTGACCTGGAAAATGTTCACTAAGTGAGCTTCGGTCTAGTAGCCATAATTTTTTTTCTAGTTATACAAATGAGATGATTATTTTCTTGAAATACACTAGACATATATGGCTACATTTCTTATGAAGAAATCGAATTTCAATTCTGTCTCTAAGGGTCTTAAAATTTCATGAAGTTGAGAACTGGGTGCAGTACATTGGTTGATGAATGTAAAATTCGTCTTTGTACTTAAGGGAAATATCTGGATTGATCTACACTGAATTTGATGAAGTTGCCTTCTTTGAAATTTTAGATTATTTTTCTAGCTTTCCAATGATATATAGCATGAAATTTTTAGACATTGGAGTCGAAAGTTAGGATCTTTACAAGTGAAGATGTTCAAAAGTTTAGAGGTATCATCTGTGATGGTGTCATCTTCCTCTGGGTGATGTCATGTTCTTCTGTAAATCAACTCCTTCTGTAAACAAATTTCTTCTATGATGACGTCAGCTTCCTCTGGGTGACATCATCTTCTTTTGTAAGGATGCATCGTCTGTGAAGATGCATCTTCTGTAAGTTATCTTCTTCTGTAAGCTATTTTCTTCTGTAAGTCATCTTCTTTTGTAAGGATACATTGTCTGTGTTTTGTATCCTCTGTGAAGCAACTTCTTTTGTGATGATATCATCTTCCTTTGGGTGACGTCATCTTCCTCTGTGTTTTGGTTTCCTCTGTCTTTTGCTCCGCTTATCTTTGTTTCGTCTGACTTTTGCTTCATTTGCTTTCTGCCTAAGTGTCCGAAACTCCATCTGTGTGTACTGTTCATGAACTTCTTCTGTGCTACTGTTCATGAACTTCCTCAGTGCTATTGTTCATGAACTTCCTCTGTGTTACTATTCATGAACTTCTTTTATGTTACTGTTCATTAACTTCCTCTGTGTTACTGTTCATTAACTTCCTCTGTGTTACTGTTCATGAACATCCTCTGTGTTACTGTTCATGAACTTCCTGTGTTTCTGTTCATGAACTCCTTCTTTTTTACTGTTCATGAACTCCATCTGTGTTACTGTTCACGAACTTCCTCTGTGTTACTGTTCACGAACTTCCTCTGTGTTATTGTTCATGAACTTCCTCTCTGTTACTGTTCATGAACTTCCTCTGTGTTACTGTTCATGAACTCCTTCTTTATTACTGTTCATAAACTCCGTCTATTTACTGTTGATGAACTTCCTCTGTATTACTGTTGATGAACTTCCTCTGTGTTACTATTCATGAACTTCTTCTGTGTTACTGTTCACGAACTCCTTCTGTGATGACGTCATCTTCTTCTGTATTTTGCTTCTTCTATTTTTCGTCTATACTTATCTTCTGTTCCATTTTTGACCCCTAAAAAGATAGAATTGGCCTTTGAGGTCTTCATGAAGACATTGTTCTACATATCCACCAAAAATCATAGCCATTCGAAATGAAGTGAGAAAGATTGAGTGAAAAACGTGGGGCTGGTACAGTGTGTGTACTCTTAAATAATATGAACTGGTGTTATTCCACTGAACATACTTCAGTATTTTGATGATTTCTGGATCAGTAAAACTCCAAATAAGATGATTTCTAATTTTCAGTAAACTAGAGACATGGAGATAGAGTTGGTATGAAGAAATTGGAATCAAATTCAGTGTCTAAGATGTTCAAATTTTAGATGGAAGTCGTGCATAGTATACTGTTATGGACAAGAGTAGGAAGAAGAAGGAGAAACTTGGAGGGTGAACTAAAGATCAAAGAGGAGAAGAAATGAGGAGTGCATCTATGACAAATTCTCACGTTCGTGAGAATCATACAAATTCCCAGGTTATGTAGGAATTACAGAAGAAAATGAGATATGCATCTGTGACAAATTCCAACTCTAGTAGGAATCACGTGCGAATTATAATCCGATGCAATCTGTGAGGCTTCATTAAACTTAGAATTTTTGGACTATAATAAGGGAATTAAGCCTCCATCTTAAAGGGAGACGACTCCTACCTGTAGAAACACCATCCTTGAGTGAAGAACACATGTTTGGAGCATTAAGAAAGGATTGAAGATAAGGATCTTCATGAAGATTGGGAAAAATAACACATCAACGCCAAAATTCAATTTCCTGTCATTTTAATCTCTTCTATTCTTTGTAAAAAATGGATTATTTGAATGTTGATGATGTTATGTAGACCATGTTAGGCTGATTTTATTTTAAGGGTTGCTTTTGGAATTATTATGTTGAACTCTTATTTTATTTAATTGAATGCAATTGTCTTTGTTGATTGCTATTTTTAATTGTCATCTTGCAACAAGTCGAGAGAGTGAGTGAGATGAAATTTGTGTAGGATTGTACAATGAGAGTTGGTGACCTATAGATTAGTAATCGTCATGCTAATTGAATAGTTAGAAGAGATATCTCGATTAGTCAATTGATCACCTATAGAATAGTTTGATAACTAATTGAATCGATAGAGTCATTGGGTAGGTTGAGAGATCGTGTAACATCCCGTTTCCAGAGAACGGGTCGGACCAGAGAAACGGGTCCAAGTGTGTTAATCAGAGGAATTAGAATA
>JANZXR010000171.1:27882976-27905582 GCA_027575705.1 Erythroxylum echinodendron
ACGCCACCCTCGCGGGGCACGGATCCGGGTATCACTGTCGATATCGGGTTCGGGTTTTGCGGGAGTGGGGTGTTACAGATCGTCCAATTGATTCCTAATAATTAGATTAGGGATAAATAATTACACCTTGAGAGAGGGTAATTAGTACATTCAAAAATCTAGGGTGGGACATAATTCAATCGATAAAATGGGAGGGAGACAAAATAGGAAAAAAAGTAATCTTTAGTATTCAGATTCTTGAATTTAGCTTTTCTGCAATTTTAGTACTATCCATTGTTACATTAGTCTTTTAATTTTAATTTAAATTTCTAAATTATTTACATTTCATAATTTATTTTCTTAAACAAAGTTCTGACTAAATTAAGCGATGGCTAGGTATCAATCCCTGTGGGATAGATATCCGCTCTTTTCACTATAAGCCATGACCCATTCACTTGCGATTTTTTAGTGTAAAACAAGTAGATAGGTTTTACTATCAACAAATAGACTAGTACATGTTATACACTTTGATTTGATCAAGCAGTGGATCTTATAAACTATAAGCATGAGATGTTTAGAGTTAAGATGTGGATGCTTACTAAGAGTAGTAAGTACATTGGATGACCTGTTATGAGATTATCATATGGATGATCTATCAAATGTTAGTGATTAATCTCATCATAACAATGGTGAAAATATCCTTAGACTTGAGGTGCTCAAGGATATCTTGGATAATGATCTTATGCTTTGACACCGTTCCTTGTTGCCTCAAGACAAGGTTGCTTATAGGATGGTGATTGGGTACAACTAATAGTATTCGAAGGTAGTTAGGTAGCTAATAAAGGATTCACCAATCCTGATAGAAGGAGATGATGCCCATGGCCTTTTGTCAGAGTCATTACTTATGATCCTCTGGCCAGAGCAGTTATGTATCATGAAGAGACTCTTAAATGACACATTGAGTAATGAGATCCCCAGGATAAGAACTAACATCATATGGACTAAATGTGATGTAGTCAGTCTGGAAGGAGTTGAAACATAGCCCATATTTTGAACCAAGTTGGGTATGGGATGGTGAAGGGATGAATTGCATGGTAATTATCTATATAGAGGTTCGTCAGTCAGATAATTAACTATCAAATAGTTTATGTATTAATTCATTTATGTTCTGGTAAATTGGCATCATGAAACCCTTCATGGTTTGCTTTGAATAAGAGTTAATTCAAGTGGCATGAAACCGTTCATAATATGTTTGGATTAAGATTTCATTCAATTATCCAAAATAATTGGGAAATGCATAAAAGACCGGATGAAAAATAAAGTATGCATGGCTGTCATTTTAAGCAAGTCTCGATTATGACCCACTTGATGACATATGGTACATAAGTGATAAGTGAATGCTTCACTCATGTACATGAAATTCAGCTAAAAACACACTCAATTGAGAGTCTAACCATCCAGAAGAGTTCTGGAGGTTGAGAGGAGTGATCTTAAGGTTTGTTTATGCAATTGATGCGTGGGTTTAATTGCAGGTAACTTGATTATGATCTAACTCTCAATTGAGCATCTACTTGAATTCATCTTGTTCGATGTTTTAACTACTCATACACACTGATATTTCTTCATCTTTACATGTTCTTTACTGGCTGTTGAAGGTGTTTGGTGTTTGCTACAACCCAAACAAGTAGAAGATTCAAGAAAGGAGAAGCATTTACAAGCTACATATGCTATAATTTCGTGTTCTTACATTTTGTTTATACATGCAAATGGATTTTGGATTTTCTAGGGATGTTATGGTGTTAGAATTTTGATCCCAATGCTTCTGCTGTATATCCATGCATGATATGCATAAACCCATGGCTCCCTTACAAGATCTTTTTTTATATAGTTATCTATAAGATTGTTCTAAATTCAATTTCATAGTTAGAAAATGTTTTGACAAATTGAGATATCACAATTCAATTTTTATCTATTTTAATTGGGATTATTTGATTAGATGTCAAGAGAGGGTAATCATAACTTAAGATATTAGGATCAAGTATGATTAGTGAAAACAAATAAGGATAGAAGTAATTCCTAGTTTTTTATCATTAATCAATCAATTTTACTACTACCTTGCTCATAATTATTTATTAAATCTTTGTTTTTAGTTTAATTCTTAATTAATCATCTTATTATTTAACCTAAACAAAGTTTATAAGAATTGTTGGGTGATTATACAATCCTCATAAGAATGATATCTTTTGTACTATAAGTTATAATCTGTATACTTACAGTAAAGAAAATTTTCTATTTAAAACTACCCAGAGTAACTCACCTAAAAGAAAAAAATGGATAACTTATTCAATTAATGTAGTTATACTTATAAAGTGAGACAATTGTCCTAATAGAATGAGATAACTCATATGAAAGAAAAAGAGAAACAGAAAAAAGAGAAAATTAATAAGAAAAGAATAAAGAAAAGTGGAGTATGAAATGAATTTTTGATATAATAAATTATATATAAAAAATAAAGACCTCCTTTGTACAAATAAGTTGATGTAATGTTTTCTTATTAATTAAGGATGATTTTAATTTATAATTGTCATTTAAGTTTGCTTTGTAACTCAATAATTAGGACAATGGCTTAATAAAGCTGAATCATACAACTCTAAACAATAGGTCTGAAAAGCTAAGATAGATGAGGATTCTCTTTTGAATCATGCGCATATAAAGTATAATTACCAAGCCACCGTGGCTCTTGAAGGAATACATGCCTTAGGCTATGTTTGGTTGGATGTAAGATTTTTAATGGATTAGAATAGAATGGAATGATTTATAATTGAATGGAATGTAAATGGATGTAATATTAGAAAATTATTGTTTGGAAGGAATGAAAGATTTCATAATATAATATAGTGAAATGTTGTTTGGAAAAAGAGTTTATAATGTAATATAGTGAAATGTTGTTTATTATTTTACATTTCATCCTAAATTTTCAAAATCGGAGGTTTCTTATGTTTACTGTTTAAAATGAAATGAGATAAAATATGAAACTCTCCTCTTCTATCTTATTCTATTCCATTCCATTATAAACCCTCCTCTCAAACGATGGAATAATATTACATTATATTCAATTCTATTAAAAAACCCCCAACTGAACATTGCCTTAGGGACAATAGAGTAGAGAGAGAAATTGACAAAATCTTTATGGTGAGGTTTGAACAAGGCCAAAGGTACATTTTAAACCCTAAATTTTTTTTTTATCAAAATACAAGTTAAATTTTGACATTTCAAAGTGTCCAATTCAAATCTTAATATTTTTAAAATATTCCAAATGAACCACTAAGTAGATGAAAATTTTAATAGAGTTATGTTTCCGTCTGTTAAGTGCTACATCATTATTGATGAGGCATGTATTTATCTTTTTTTAATCACTAAGTGGGCCTTACTACCACGTATATGCCTCTTAGTAGTGTGGGCCCATATCTAACTTTATTAAATTAAATTAACTTTTTAATTTAAATTATTAATAAAATATAATAACTTAAATTAATTACAATAAATCACAACTAGCAATAACTTCATTAAAGCTCTATATTTCTTAATTAACTCCAAGCTCTCTATTTTTATAGAAAATATCATTTTTATTATTAACACTAACAAAAGTAAAACAGGACAGCTAATGTGTTTCTGGTTGCAGTTTCTTTCTTATTGCTCCACTTCTGTCTTCCTGTCCCTATCAGATTTTTCCCAAATGTTTCTTCTGTTTGACACGATATACTACTCCGTGATGTCATAAACACTATTTAGGACCCGTTTTGCAAATTCTTCCATTGCCATTTGGACAAACAGTTCACCAGATTAGCAAAACTCAAAACAATATTTCCATCACTTCCATCTCAAGTCAAGTCGCCAATTTTACTGACAATTTCAACGACAAGCTTCAATCAGTTCCTAGAACTTACTAGCAAATTATTTGAATTTGAACATCAGTAGATAGCTTGATGAAGTGATGATGGAGCAATTAATAAGAACTAGATCCGACAACATCGATGTAATAAGACCTAGATGTGACGACACCGATACATCAAAAGGTGGACAAGTGAAACAAAATTTTGAGTTAATTCGTATATTATGAAAATAGTGCTACTTAAAATTAACTTTGAAAGATAAAAATAAATTAAAAATTGCTTTTGTTTGAAAATTTGGGCTGGAATAATTTTAAACATAAAAGAATTTGACCAGACTAATTGGTCAGATTAAAAATCAAGAAGATTGCATGCGTATACACCAAGGGAAGACAAACAAAATGACGTGATGTTACTGAAGGCCATTTACACCGGCTGGCAACCATATATATCCAGAACAAGAGATGTTTTGAAGGAAACTATATTTTTCAAGCAGTTGTTTTCCAAAGACAAATACTTAAAACATGTCTGGACTTGCTCGAATTCTTCGATTAAGTCTGCTAACTTCAATTTTAATACGTTAACAGTCTCAACTTTTGTTCTAGTAGCAATTCGGAATAAAATAATTATAATATAGATCAGTTAGAAATCAAATTTAGTCTTTAAATATTAATTCTAGTAGGTACATATCTTAACATGTATACCTATAATTTATGCTTATACGTCATTCATTATCTCAGGTGAGTGTTTTAACGGCCTGTAGATAGTAAAAAACCAATTTAACAATTTAGATTGAATTTTTACACAATTAAAACTTAAAAGTTAAATTAAACAGAAAAATAAAATTAAAGATTTCAACTGGACAATTTAAATAAACATGAGAACCTTCTTCAACTATTTTTTCTTCCCTTTTTCTTTTGTCTGATTAACGTCAATATTTATCAAACCATATTAAAGGATAACATGAATTTGTCACTAAAAACAATTGCAATCTCATAACGTTAGTAAGGAGTCAAAAGTAGATGACTATGACCCATCGCTCACCGAGTCTAGATCAACCTACCATTTACTTTTCTTCTGAAAAATAAACCCACCCTAGTATCATCCTGTTTATGCACTAAAAACTTGAATGACATATTAGAATATTGACCTAAGCCTATAGACATAATAAAATTAAAATAGACATAACGAATCCTAAAGTATTCAACTTTTTGAAATTTTTTTCAATCCAATGTCTAAAGTTTTAAAATTTTCAATTGAGTGATTAGGGAGGGCAATAAATCAGGTTGGGCCCAATTGGGCAAGAATTGACCCGAGCTTGAGCCTGGCTCGACTTGACTCAGCTGATTTTTTTCTTTTTTTAATTAAAGGTGCAAAACAATGTCATTTTCAACAAAATGACGTCATTTTGCCTAAAATGGTTGGGTCCAAGCCTAATTGCCACCCTTATGAGTGATGAATCTTTTAAAATTTTAATAGCTCAATTCAAAACATTAGTTCGCTAATAACTTGCTAATTTGGGTTACGAAATCTTTTATTTCATGATATATAGATGTCCACTTACAAAAATAATGGTTATGGTTAGATTGGAGTACAAAGAATATTTTCAAATGGACCCCTATAAATCATAAACAACAAAGATTTCATTAGTTAAACTAATAAATTACTAATATAACTAACAATTTGAATTGGACTATTAAGGTTTTCAATTGTTAGTCATTCAATTGAAAAATTAAAAGCTTGAACATTGGATTGAAAATTTTCTAAAACATTAGACACTTTAGAACTATTTATCTCATTAAAATATTGCAAGATCTATTCAACCATGTAGTCAATCCATCCATTTTGTTGGTGGGACGCCATCAAAAGTAAACCTTAGACTAGAAGAAGGTTTGTAGACGGGAATTACTTGTGGTCTGATTGGTTCGATCATTTACTCAGCATCATCAACCTCAGGTTCAACTTTTGTGTGTGGTTAAGAAGAAAGTGGAACAACCATCATCATTTAAGATATTTGAGTGAGATTACAAGCTATTTTGAGCTCTCTGAGTTTTCTGTAAAAGAATCAGAGACTTGGCTGCTAGTGTGATTGTTTGAGCTACCTGGAACGGATTGAAGGATAGCTATGAATTCTTGATTAGGAATGGGTCTTTTGCTGTGTCTAGGGAAGGTCTTTCTTTTGGTAGAGAAGTTTGTGGTGTATTGATATATAAAGGTTTAGAAGCTAACAAAATGTCTTTTGCTAGTGATTTTGGCTAGGAAGGTTTCGATAGTTTTACAAGAGTTTGTCGAAACAATGGAAGGACATTATGAAGACTTTTTTGGAGTCAGTAGCAACAAGATATGATGTAATGTTCTAGGTAGCTCATATGGCTAGAAATGTTGAGGGCTATAATTCGTATATAGCTCTTGATTATTCTTTAGCCATATCTAAATTAATTCTTTTGAGCTTTTCTCAAACCTTTTGAAGTTCTCAACTTTGGTCCACAATAATACTAGTCAATATGTCTTCTTAGGTTCGAATCAAGTTGAGTAATTTAATTATGTAGTTGTTGATGTAATTGTCAAACTTGAAGAGATATAGTATCAACTTTTGAATTTAATCCTTATATCTGTTGGGATAGACAATTAAGCTTTGTATCAATTCTGCAAAGGACATTGTTTTGCACCATAACATTTTGTGTTTGCCAATTTAGCACTTCTTCTACTAGAGAAATAGGTACATGATTGTGGCGTGGACTAATACATGTGGATCTTAAATATAGTCTTACGGATAATCTAAAGGTTTTATATTAGTTTGTGCTTCTAAAGGTGGAAAATCTTCCTCATATGATCTCATCATAATACAAGGTAAGAGTTTGGGGATCTCCTTTGGGATCGAAGGAATTAATGGAATAAGCACTTTCGTTTGATCAAGTGTTCTTTTCCAACTGCTCTAAATAGTTTAAAGAGATTCTTTAGTCTAGACTTAGGATTCCCAAGATCAATCCAAGGTCTTGTGTGATCACCTTCATCATTCTTGGGTTGGATTTTCTTTTCTGGTTAGATAAAGATTTTGAATTTTTATTGGGCTCTTTTCTCTATCGAGGGATGTAAACTTTGTCATCACTATCATAATCATCATCCATCTTGCATTCAAAATATGAATCACATATAGATGGATCTACATCCTAAAAGAAATGGCCATTGACATGGATAACATACACTGCATGTTCATCAGGGTGGATAGAGTGGAATGAAGGACTACTAATGCCTTCTTCATAAGAAACTACTGGACTAATCATCATTATTGGGCCAAAAAAGGCTCTAGATGATTCTAGGTGTTCATCTCTAGGCTTGCTAAAAACATATTTAATTGTTCCATCCTTTAAACTTCTTAAATTGGAGGAGTGGTGGTATGAATGGAGCGTCCATTAGGTGTATGAAATTTATTTTCATAGTTTGTGATCCACTTTATAGGCATCAGCTTTACCAATTGTTGTGATGGTAACTGTCATGCAATCTGAATGATTATGGCCTCATTTTGAGACATGTTTGCTACCATATAAAAGACATCTCATGTAAATTTGGAAAGTTCAGATCTAGAGCACGGTTATGTAGTTTATAAATGATCTGATGATGGAGTGTAACCATGATGGTAGTAGGGTATTAGTCAGGTATAATAATTTAAATCTAGACTTTTAGTCTATGAAGTTGGAGCATCAAGGTTGATGTTGAAATCTAGAGCAATATTAATGATGATGCTTCTATTTTTGAGAGTGGTCAACAGAGTGTCGATCAAGGCATTTTGGTAATATGTATGTGTTGTGTCAAAGAGAGAAATTCTAGTTATTAGTGGAATTCCTTTTCTTCCATGTAAACATAAGACCATCTAAATAATGCCTACATGGAGATTTATATATCCTTGATCTAACCATAACAAGGTTAGCTCAGAGGAAAACTCTAGATTCACATATTATTATATAAAAATGGATTTTAAAACATATGGGGAATTCAATCATGTCTATCTAAGCCTGTCCTTACTCACTCTTATTAACAATAACTTTAACACTATCACTAGAAAGCCTATGGCTCTGATACCACTTGGGATAAATGGTTATGGGGATAACAGGAAACCAATAGCATTGTCATAGAGAAAACCTCTATGATAGCTCTAAGATAAACAATGAAGGTTGTAGCTAAGACCTTATGTATGCTAGTTAAGACACAACCTCAATAGGTGTTAACTCTCAAGGCCTACCTCTTAAGAATCTAAGCTAAACAATCCTCCCCATATCTCTGTATGATAGAAGTAAACTTATTGAAGCCTCAATCTTTTAGAGGAGAGAGAGAGAGAGGGAGATGTTAAAAGAGAAGTCATATGGAAACGCTTAACTTTTATTGATAAATCTAGCTTAAGTTTGAACTTGGTTATAATGGAAGAGATCCCTTGCTTTTATAGGAAAAGGAGATCACAAAAAGACAAACATCTATTGATAAAAACAATATCACTTCACACCTTAAATGGATAAGAACAACATCACATCAACTATTATAGATAAGAACAACATTATATCGCACAATAAATAGATAAGAACGATGTCAAATCACAAAAGAAACTTAAATATAAAATAGAAAATTTTAAATAAATGTTATCACAATAGTAAGATTATAATCATCATCCCCATTAAATAGATTCTTACTATGATTGCAGATTCAATGGGGAAGCCCCTCCACTTGTGCTATTAGCACCTTCATTCTCCCTATTATATAAATATTAATAAATTTATAAGGGAGGAAAAGAAATAATGCATGAATAGAAGGTAGAAGTACCTATAAGTACCATAATTCATTTTTTAAGAGAGGATCATTGACGAAAATTACAGTGAGATATAGTGCCTGAATGTTAAGCTAAGATGGAAAAAAGTGTAATTTTGCTTGGTTGAGGAAAAGGTGAAGCTAATAGCAAAGGTTTACCTAAGTAAGAGAAGAAATTTTGTTTTTTCAGTGTTAGGCAGGCCAGGCATTGAAAGAATAAGAGGAATATTTTAGGAATGAGTGATAAGGTCAATATGCTTTTGAGGCCATGAGATGATATCAGCTAGGATGCTCTGGTGGCCTTTAATATGGTGAACTATAAATTTATAACAGGAGAACCAGTGTTTCCAGCAAAGTGATTGGCTTTTTGGCAGAAGTGTTTTGTTTGGATGTAGTATATGGAAAGGACATATTGTCCATTTTTACTATAAAGAGATAATGGTTGATGTGGAAGTTAACATTTTCTATACCTTTTGGCTACCAAAATCTCTTTGAAGATTATGTGATAATGCATTTTTGAGGATTTAAACTATCCACTAGCATATCCACAGAAAAACTATTTTCCTTTGATCTCTTTTATTTAAATAGCTCCCTAAATATCTTCACTAGTAGTAATTTGCAATATTCGTTTTACCTTATGAGATATTAAATGGAGGTGGATGATGACTGATCTTTCTTAATTGCTTTACTGCTTTTGCCTGGTCCAGGCCCTATAGTGGTAATTTTTTCTTTAATAGCTGTTGTTGGTTTTGAAGTAAAATAGTGTGTCATTAATGTAAATTAAAGCACTCGATAGGATATTGTCATGGATCCTTGTTATAGGTCTTTGAAATAATTATGGGGTGAATTTTAGCCTAAATGGCATGATTGTCCACTGGTACTAGGTATTAGGAATGCAGAATACTGTCTTATGTCGATCCTTTAAGTCAATACCCACTTGCTAAAATCTAACTTTTAAATCAAACTTTGAGAATATTTTGACTTCATTTAGGAATAACGCCTACGCGTTTATATTAGGTAAAGAAAATTTGTCTTTTTGAAAAAAATGAATTAGACGCTTGTAATCAATAACTAAAATCTTTTTTCCTCTGCTCTTTTTTGTTCTTCTTTTCTACACAAGATGCTTGACATGCTGAATCTAATTTCATTGGCTTGATCAGTTGTTTTTTCAGAAGTATAACATATTCTTCTTATGTCATCTTTAAGATTAATATGCAGCTTTAGTTGGATTAATGTCCTAATTTTTCTTGAATGATAATTGCACATAAAATTCTAAATTCTACCACAATGGAGGTGGATAATTGAATTATTCATGGGTTTCCAAGCAATATTTTAAGGGTTGATCTCTAATATCTTCATACCCAGTAAGAACATCTTATGGCTCGAAGATGTTACAAACTTCAATGTATTATAAAAATCTTGTTCGTAACGAATTCCATTTCGTAAGGTCTGTAACTTTTCTGCTTGGTAGTAAACAACCATTTGATAAGTATGTCAGGACCTAAAAGATTACTTCATAATATTTTTCTCCAAATAATACAAATTGGGAAGAACTTTATCCCAATACTTCTCTTTGTGATAAGATCTATTTTAAAGAATTTGTTGTCAACAGCTATAAAGTATTTTTCATAAGGTTGTCATTCATCTGTAGAAAGAATTTATGGTTTCATCATACTTTTACAAGAGCTTGCATCCATGTAACTAATAGTTTGGATAGGTCTATGAAACTTTTCTAGAAGCAACTAGAACTTGACTTATGATCATATTACTACTAGCTTCCTTGGCTCTAGCTTGAAGCAAGGCTATTTCATCATATACACGGGTTCATCATCTTCTTCTTCAAGAGATGTCATCTTCACTAGATTCATAATCGGGTAATATGAATAGTTTCTATTCATCTTCACTAAACTGTTCTTCAAAAAGATATTTGATGTCTTTATCATCTCTTATAGGCATCATAACTTCATTGGACTATAGGATTCTCATATCCTCTTTGGACTTTTTTGGGCATTTTCTATATAATGACCTGGTTGTACGCAAAGTAACATAGGTCTTGATTTCTATCATTAGAAACACATTGTTTGAAGAATCGTATTCTCTTTGTCTTCCTTTTTTTTTTTGAAAAGACGTGTTCTCAATGGTTTTCTTCTAAAATATTTCTCCTTTTTTTTGTTGCTTACATATTTGTTCATATCTTTGCATTTAATTTTTAAGTAAGGCTAGACGTTTTGGAATTATTCAAGAACACCAACTCTTGACAACTAGTCAAGGTGTAGTGAACTAACGGTAATATGAATTTTTTATTCCAAGTTAGTTAACTTAGAAAACAAGTTGACGATTGCAAGTTTTCTAGCAAAAATTTAACAAAATCACCCTTCCTTTTCATTATACTAGAATTGAAATGCCTATAGTTGCAATAGCTATTATTCATTAATACAAATTTTTCGTTTTTTTAGGGAGAAACTACCGATCTGGTCATACAACATCAATAGCCTGGACCTTTACCATGCAGCTACCTTGAACTTAAATTACACTTTCTCTTCTTCCATAAGAAGTGGGTGCCAAGTCGAATAGGCCTAGTCCAAACCAAAGGAAAATCAAGCAATATTCAAGATGTCTCATCTCATATCAAATATTATTAGGCCTACAACATTCTTGTTCTGACGTCAAAATGCGTCATCATAATGATGAGATAATAAATATCCCTACTATGACTCAACACCTTTTCCATTGTTTGTAAAATACATAATTTATATAGGAATATGTGATATTGTAGAATAGTCAAGGATCCTAGAGTGTTTTGGGCTTTAATTTGTCATCATTCAAACGTCAAGCACCTCTTTCGTCTCTATCTTTGGCTCAGGTGGGAATATATACATTGATTTTTGCTATTATGATCTCTTTCATATTAAAATCGTGAAATGTACGTGTTAATGAATGATTATACACCTATAAGGGGTATTATGGTTATTGTTCTTTAAATAACTACCAAAGGTAGTTAAGTTTTTTTGATGTAAAAACCAAAGAACGAAAAGAATAGAGATTTTTCTGTTGGTGTCTCTTCTTTAACATTTGCTTTGACATGAAAGAGAAGTAAAAACAAAAAATTGACTGCAGTATAGTGTTCTTTAACTGGTGGAACTACAACAATAATCTAAGTATGTGATTTATTGTTTTGTATGCATATGCAAAGATCCTAAATAACATGATCTATGTAATGATGTTCTATATTGTTTATTCTAACATTGGTATCAGAGCATAGGTTTGTTTTTATATATGCATGCTTACAATTTTAGAAAAACCCATCGCACACTCCACTTTGGTTTGAAATAAGATATGAAATATTTGGTTTTTGTAAATACCTATATATTTCTAGAATGGGTGTATACTATTTCTAGAATTGTGTTGTGGTTTGTGGATTCTGGTAAACAACAAAAATTGATATATGTACCTTTAGATACGAATCTGGTTTGTGTATGTGCGATTGTGTTTTGAATATGCTGTATTTTTTTATTTTCTCCGATAATACAATTCAACACTGTCAAAACCATACTCTGCTCTTTGAGGACTCGATGATTGAACAATTTGTTTTATTTGGGAACCCAAATGCTAGGTTCTGTAGAGATAAGATATTTGTTGGGTTTTAGTTTTAAAAGTAAGAGGTTGAAAGGGTTCTTCGGAATCAGTGTGGGTTACATGTTTTGTAACAAAGAGAAAGAAGTAACGAGAGAAAGAAAGACAAGAAGAAAGAAAAAAAAACGAGAGAACAAATTGCAGAGAAGAGAAGGAAGAAGACAACTCTTCTTGCAACCAAACAAGAGGCACGTGGCCTCTCAATAAAAGGTTACATGTTTTGTTACAAAAGGGCTTTTTAAAAGAAAAGTTTTTTAGGCTGTAATGAAATGTAGAGAGATGGTTAAGGTTTTGTGATCCAAAGTGACAATAACTTTTTAGGGCCAGCAAACAACGAATGATTCATGTTTGTGTGATGCCTTATGGGCTATGACTTGGACCCATAATATGTGACTTTCTTTCATTAGGATTGAAGGCTTAGGCCTTAATAACGACATTGAGGTTGGGCTAGATCTTAATATCTATATGGATGTTTTAAATTAAATGTAAGACAAAGAATTAGAAATAAGTTTTCTGATTTACACAAACTAAATTAATTTGTTTAGTTAAAATAATCTTCGAAATAAGTTTATTTTCGTTGAATTAAAATTAGATATATGTTTTCTAATTAAATAAATATTAATTTGTTTAGTTGAAATTAGGTAGGAGTTTCATTAGAAATTAGTTTCTAATTAAACCCAGATAAATTGATTAGTTCAATTATAATTTAAATTAGAAATAAGCTTCTAATTCATTTTGATTTATTCATATTTGAATATGATTAGATTAGAAATAAGTTTATAATTGATTAGATATTAATAGCATAATTTGATTAGTTCAATAAATTGCTAATAGAATTGAATTGTTTCCATTCTATGAGCATGAGTTCGCTTTGTTTTGGACAAAATAGTTTGTTTATTTTGTGCATTTTTCTAATTCCTGAAGCTATATTTTTCAGGAAGATGCCTATTATTAAGCGGATGCCTAAAGTTTATTCGATATGAGGCACAGAAGAGACGCATTGGTAGTATGTATGTATAGTTAGTTAACATGCGCTTAATGCCTGGAGACGGTCTAACACAACGTGTTATGTCAATTAATAACATGATGCAAGATTTATACTTTGGAGGTTTTTTTAGCTTATGCAGATGCTGAAGTAAAGTACATTACTTTGTTTACAATATTACCCAACCTCAAGGTGAACTGTTACGAATGCTCTGGAATAATATGCCTAACAAGAAGACTTATAATTTATTAGTGATGACATTTATTAAAGAGATTAGTAGAAGGAAGTTGATTAGGACTTTGTATCCTATAGGTCTTCCAATGGAAATAGTAAGAGCTATTGTACATCAAGCTTTGAAAATTGTGTCATGCGAATTCGTGAACTCATTTCTACGTAGGGTTCATTACCTATAGATTGTTTATAAGTTGTAGCACATTTAATGCAATATGTTTGTTTATAAGAACAAAGTCTTGATATTTATGTAATATGTTTACATGTGTTTCATATAGGAATTAATTTAAGTAAGGTAATTAGGATTTGATTATTTTATGAATGATGATTGAACACATTAGTAGACTTTTGATTTCATAAGCAATTGTTATCGAATTATTTACTCTATGAAAGATTAATATGACATTAACATGCACATATATTTCTTCCTCATTATAGGAACGATTAATATGACATTAACGTGCATATATATTTCTTTGTTATTATAGAAATTTAGTGTTTCAAAATGGGTACTACTTCAAAGAATATTATTGCTCAACTTAATAGGGGTGAGAAACTCAATAGTGAAAATTATGAAATATGGAATATGAAAATCCAATATGTACTGGAAGAGCAAGAGGCTCTTGAACCATTAAACCTAACCATAGAAGTTCCTGAGGAGGGCACTACGACCCCATATAGGAGGGATCATGACGGATATGAATAATGGAAAAAGAAGAACTCTTTAGCTCACATCATGTTATGGAGTAGCATGGATAATAATATCATGTAAGAGTTCCGTAAATTTGAAACTGCAAAGGACATATGGTTTGCATTGGTTGCTCGTTTTGGAAGTGCTTCAATCACCAAAGTGAGATCACTTACAATCAAGTTTGATACTTATAAGAAGCGCCCAAATGATATAATGTAAAAGCATTTGAGACAAATGTCTAATATGGTAAGTGAGTTACGTGATGTTAATCAAGAGATTTTTTATGAACAATAAGTATAAGCTATAATTCACTCACTGCCTCAGAGTTGGGAGAATATGAAGATGCACTTAACTTATAATGGGAACATCAAGACAATGGAAGATGCTACGAGGCATCTCATATTGGAGGAAGAGCATCTTGAAGCCTCAAAGATATCTTCTGAGGCATATGTAGTTAGTTCTAGATCAGATGAAACTATGAATAAGAAACACAAGCATCATGATGGAGACAAGTGGAGGAAGAATAAGAAATTCAATCACTCTTCTTAGGAATCCAAGAAGAAAAAATGAAACTAACATGGAAAGGGAAAGCGTCATTTTAATAAGAAGAACATGAAACATGTGAACTGCTATAATTGTGGTAATAAAGGTTACTTTGCTTGAGATTGTATCGAGCCCAAGAAGGTACAACTTTATAGTACAAACATTTGTTCAGTGAACATTTATTGTTATGCTTTTCTAACTGAATCACATCTTTTGTGGATTACAGACTTAGGAGCAATCAACCATATAGTAAAGGATCGAGATGCCTTCGTTGAGTTTCATAAACTCCCACATGGTAGTCAATGGCTTTATGTAGGTGACAATTCTAAATTTATTGTACAAGGAATTAGTAGATGTAAATTGGATATGCTTGGAGAGTGACCCCTTATCCTACATGAAGTATTATATGCTCCACAAATTTTTAGGAATCTTTTATTTGTGTTGATATTGGTTAGATTTGGTTTCAATATAAATTTCCACAACGATGGAATGGATTTGTATCTTGGACCTATTTATTATGGTCATGGTTTTCTAGGTGATGGTTTTATAGTACTGGATATGTTAAAGGAAAATAATAATATTAATTATTCATTATTTACATCTAATAATTCCAACAATGATGCAATTTTGTGGCATGCTAGACTATGTCATATTGGTCAAAATCAAATAAGTTGATTAGCTAAAGAAAGACTTTTAGGTAATCTAAGTCAAGTAGATCTACCTTCATGTGAGCATTGTTTAGCTAGTAAAATGGTGAGAAAGCCATATGGAAAGGGAAAACGAGCTTTATATCCATTGCAATTAATTCATTCTGACATCTGTGGTCTAATGAATATAAGGGCTAGATGTGGGGCAGTTTATTTCATCACCTTTATAGATGACTATACTTGGTATGGTCATGTCTATTTGATTTCTCATAAATTGAAAACATTCGATTGTTTCATAAAATATATGAACTTGGTTGACAATCAATTAGATAAGAAAATAAAAGCATTACGAACTGATCATGGACAAGAATACTTGTCAGACAAGTTCAAGGCTTTATGTGATGAGAAAGGAATAACAAGGTAATTAACAATTCCTAAAACCCCACAAAAAAATGGCATCGCTGAAAGATGAAATAGGACGCTATTAGAAATGATTAGGTCCATGATGACCCAAGAAAATTTACTAATCACTTTTTGGGTGATGCATTGCTAACAACCACTTATATACTTAGTCGTGTTCCTACGAAATCAGTTATTAGCACACCATGTAAGTTGTGGACTGGTAGGAGACTTGACATGTCGAGTCTCAGACCTTAAGTATATGTAGCCTATGTTCATGATCTCTATAACAAGCATGGGAAATTAGGCCTAAGAGGGAGAAAAAGTATTTTTATTAGATACTCAGAATACTCAGAAAGATACATATTCATTGGTGAAGAAGGTAATGAAGGTGTAATTAAATTTGAATCACGACATGTAACATTCTTGGAGAATGACTTTCCTATAAAGGTTAAATAGGTAAAGACCTATTGTTATATGAGACGCTTGATCAGAATGATTCCGTTATGAAGAATCAAGATGAGGAACTTTAACAAAGTGGGAGCAATTCCACAGAAAGGTTCTTTATGATGACTAATCCAAGTGGGAGCAATCAGATCAATTGTTAATTTGTTTATGATGAACCTCGTTTGAGACGAAGTAATTAAGGAATAATTCCCTAACGTTATTTCGAGATTGAAAGAGAAATTAATATGATTGTCTTGTAGGAGGAAGAAGAGCCAAGGAATGTAAATGAGGCTCTTATTGGCCCTACTAAACAAGAATGGATGAAAGCAATGAAAGAAGAAATGACTTCTTTAAGCTCTAATCAAGTATGGGACATGGTTGACCTCCCTGAAGGGTACGGAGCAATTGGGAACAAATGGGTTCTCAAAATAAAGCTAAAATTTGATGGCAGTATCAAAAGATACAAGGCACGCCTTATAGAAAAAGGATATACACAATAGGAGGGAATTGATTATGAGGAAACGTTTTCACCTGTTGTGAAGTTTGCTTCAATTCATCTTATTCTAGCTATAGCAAATAGATATAAAAATTGCTTTTCTCAATGAGAATTAGAGGAAGAAATCTATATGGAACAACTTGAAGGTTCATCAAGGCAGGTCAAGAAAATAAGGTATATCGGTTATTAAAATCAATTTATGGCTTGAAGCAATGTTCAAGACAATGGTACATTCATTTTCATAATGTAATCATTTCGTATGATTTTCAAATGATTGATGAAGACCATTGTGTGTATGTTGAGAGATCCAAAGATAAATTCATGATTTTATCTCTATACGTGGATGATATATTGATTGCTTGTAATGACTATGTGTTCTCTACGTAGATCAAAGATTGTTTATCATCTAAATTTGAAATGAAAGACATGGGTAAAGCGGAATACATTCTTGGAGTCAAGATTTCAAGAGTTCGTTCGAAGAGATTGTTATCGCTTTCACAAACGATGTACATTCAAAGAATTCTTAAACGATTATGTATGTAAGATTCTAAACCAATTGATAATCTTATTACTAAAAATAAAGGCCTTAGTAAGAGAAATTGCCTATCAATTCCATAAGAACGGGAGCAAATGAAGAATTTTCCCTATTCCAGTGAAGTTGGAAGTCTTATGTACACAATGATATATACAAGAATAGATATTTATTACACTGTTGGAATGGTGAGAAAATATCAATCAAATCTAAGCCAAGCATATTGAAAAGCTGTAAAGAGAATATTGAGGTATCTAAAGGGAACTATAGACTATGCATTATGTTACCAAGGCAATGATCTACGTATACAAGGGTATACAGATGCAGACTAGGGAGGAGATTTAGATGAAAGAAAATCTACCTCAAGATTTGTATTCTTACTAAACCATGGACCAATATCATGGAAAAGTAAGAAACAATCTTGTATTGCATTATCCACAATGGGAGCTAAATTTATAGCATTTTCATCTATAGTACAAAAGGCTATGTGGCTTCATCAATTCTTACTGCATTTAATTAGGATTCACTAATAACGAAATTGATCCAATGACCATTAACTATGGTAGTCGAGCTGAAATCGTTTATACTAAAGACCCCAAATTTCATTGTTAGATATAGAACATAGATACCAAGTACAATTATGTGAAAGATATAGTTCCATGAAGAGAAGTGAACATGAAATATATATCTACATGACATATGATAGTAGACCCAATGACAAAGTCAATTTCCACAGATGTATACATTGGGCATGTAAAGTCACTAGGACTATGTAAATATTAACATGTACTGATAAACATTTCTCTGTGCATGTTCACTCATTATTATGTCATATTTTAGATATAATGTACGATGAAGATTATACATTATGTATCATTTGATTCATGAATATATGTGTTTTGCATAAGTATAATTTGGGATAAATCATAAGTATATGAGACAAATTAGAGATTGACCTTCTCACATGGGAAATCACCTCTGGTATTTATACTCAATAGAGATGAAAAATATTTAAAGTTTATTATCTAGATGATAATTGAGAGCGAGAAAATTAAACCATAAATGTCACATAGAAATTGATTCATACTGATTTAATGATCACTATATCTATCTTATGTTGCTAGATGTGAGTTCTGAATAGGTTTTAAGTAGATAAGTCAACTTATGCTAAACATTAAGTATGTTTGAAATATCATTTGCACGGTATATCCTGAATGAAAGATGTTCAAGTTAAACGAAATGGGTAAATATCGTAGCATATGACTTGTATCATATATGTAAAACTGACCATAAAAGGGATTAATGTAAGTCTCCAAATCTCATCCTACATTGTGTGAGACCCTTGAGGTTAAGAAGAACCTCGTCATATACCCTTATGACTCTTGTCTCATTCTTGAGAATTGAATTTAAGGTTTGCTACTTTAGGTTATTACCAAAAGATCATGCAAGATGCGATCCTATGGAATAATTATAGGAAAGCAAATTAAATTTAATTTAAAAGAGAATTGAAAACAGAGGAAGGTCATTTATTTAGATCATTGACTTGCATGAAAAGTATTCATAAATGGCCATCGTCTCTTTAGTAGAGAACTTAAATATAGTCATAACATAAGAAACTAAATGAGATCAAAGGAAAGTGCAAATGTAAGATATGACCTAGGATATAGCATATAATGTTTACTCAAGGACATATAAGTCCTAGGATCAATTTGTTAATCGAGGTGTCATACTCCTAACAGAGATATGGCAATGTGCTCTCGTCGTATGCTAATCACACTGGTTATTGAACAAGTATAAGCACTGTAGAGTTTTTTTAATTAGATTAAAACCCATCATCTACGAGTGGGAGATAATGAATCATTATACACCGATGAGGGGTGTTGTGGTTATTGTTCTTTAAATAACTCCCAAAGGTAGTTAAGATTTTTGGATGTAAAAACCAAAAAACTAAAAGAATAGCGATTTTTTGTGGGTGCCTCTTCTTTAACATTTTCTTTAATTGAAGGAGACGTGAAAACAAAAGATTGTCTGCATTATAGTGTTCTTTAACCGGTGGAACTACAATAATAATCCAAATATATGATTTATTGTTTTGTATACATATGCAAAGATCTTAAATAACATGATCTATGTGATGATGTTCTATATTATTTATTCTAACATGCCTCATCAAAATGATGAGGTAATATGTGTCCCTCCTATGACTCAGCCCATTTTCCTTTGTTCGTAAAATACATAATTTCTATAGGAATATGTGATAATGTAGAATAGTCAAGGATCCTAGAGTGTTTTGGGCTTTAGTTTGTCATCATTCAAGCGCCAAGCACCTCTTTCATCTTTATCTTTAGCTTAGGTGGGAATATATGTATTGATTTTTGCTATTATGATTTCTTTCATAATGAAATTATGAAATGTACGTGTAAACACCACATTAATAATCGATATTGCCTTTAACTTAAAACTAGCTAGAGCAATGCATGATCCTTCTTGCATTCACGGATTAACCTTTGCTTATTGTGGTGAGTGTAATCCAAACATAACAACGCCCGAAATTCTTTGAAAGGACCACGATATTAGGAATGGTAATTTTGGCCCGACCAGTCCAGCCCGGCCTGACCAAGTTTTGCCCGCGGACTTCCCATTTTAAACAAAATAGTATCGTTTTGTCCAAAACGACGCCGTTTCGTATATTTTTTATTAAAAATATATATATATGGGCTGGATCAGGCCAGCTCCCGGCCGGTCGGCCCATCGGTGGGCTAGCCTGCCGACTGGCCAATCCGGACCCTGAACTGGCCCGCAGTCCTCCATAATAGTGCCCAGACTGGGCCGAGCCGAAGGTGGCCTGGGCCCAGCCCATTGCCATGCCTACACAATATCAACCTTGTGTCTGTTGTACTTTCACTTTCAATGGCCTCGTAAGAAAAGGTAATATGGGTTATAAGGGGCTTTGAGTTTGCGCCCCAAAAAACTGTTCCTTTCATGAACATTTACCCTAAAATGAGGGGAAGGTCAGGGATTCATGTTGTGTGGGCAATTGAACCTAGTTAGGAAAGTGAGACAGGACCTACCAGCTGTGCCTGCCACTAAATGGGGTGGGGGCCCATTTGAAATTTCATCCTAACTCTCTCTAGGGTAAAGGAAACCTGACGCTCTACCAAACACCAAGTGCAGTGCAGTGCAGTTGCTTGCTGCTTTTATTGTTGTGGTCTGATTTCTCCAACAGTAATGGAGCACTTTAATCTGTGGATGGAAGATTAATCCACCAAAAATGACAGTGAAGAATCCGATATGATAGCTACGAAATAATATATTTTCCTAAATCACCCACGTCTAATTTAGCTGCCAAAATGCAGACAGAAGGATTTCGGCTTACGTACAATCCCAAATCGTTACACCACGTTGATTTGGCAACCCTCTTTCTAACGTGTATTTTTCTAGCTCCTCCACCAAGCAGCCAAAATTCCTGATCATGTGGTCTTTTTGCACTAAAATATGAATTCTAGTGAAGAAAGAAAAAAGATATTGTAGTAGTCATTAAAAGTCTACATGCAGCTCATGAACATAAATCATTGGATAAGTTCTCACTGAAAGAGTTACTTTAATTATATGTCACTCCACAATCCCTTTAATTAATCACAAAATTTCACTTGCAAAGAGGCATGGAGAGATTTTAATTATAATTTCCACTTAAAAACGTTCAAACATAGAGAAACTATGCTAATGCTTAACACGGTCTTATTAGTCAATTGTTATGTCGATATAGTGAAAAAAGAAAAAAAAAAGTAAATTAGGAGAAAATGTATGCATACATCTAAAGAAGCATATAGGTGAAACTATTGTTTGAATCACAAGTCCTTTCTTTAATATCTCGCTCTGTAAATTACAATTGAAGGTTGTAAGAGGGTAGACATCGATCTTACTTTCTAATGCAGGATCTCTCTATGTTGTTATGCAGTACTTGCTAAAATAGGCTTCCCACGTTATGCATCAATTTAATTTCAAATCGTTGACAAACAATACGATGCTCTGCACTTTTCAAACACATACAATTTTACTAAAAGCCAAGGTCAAGGGCACGCACCCTTTGTTAATTGCAAAATAACCCTAGAATTCTATGGAATTGATTACGTATGTAACATACATTTATTATGACACAACAAATTAATTAATGTCAGAACTTTAACACTCTCGTATAATGTATGAAATAAATAATCAAATAATTCCTTTAAATTTTAGTACAAAATATACTTTAGATTTTAATTGTCTCTAATATTAACTAAATTAAATAGTTTAACTTTACATTTAGTATAAATTGAATTATTTATAACATAAATATGCTTTATAGGCCCTTTAGAAAATAACTCTCTAGAGAGAAGTTCCACATCCTTCACTAGCCTTGCATCTAGTATCCTTGACTATGTTTCTTTTTGAATGGGTTTTCTCTAAATTGTAACGGCCTTCATCTCCTCTCCAACTCTCTTCTTTCTACCTTTAGCTACCTTTTTCCTTTCCTCTAAGATCCTCTCCTCTTTCTTTGAAAGTACTTTTAGCCTTAAAAACTTAAGGGTATTTTGGCACTTTGCGTTTAGTTTCTTTTCCCTGCCTTAATCATTTATTGTTTATGGAACAATAATTTAACTTTGACTAGTTTTTCCATTTCCCTCCCTACCCTTTCCAGCACTATGTTTGAACTCCCTTTAGACATTAAGCAGAGTATCCTTAACCCTAAGGATTTTCCAACATTATCCTCATCCTCTTTTTAGAACCTAAACCATCCTCCCTCTCGACCTCTTAGACTACCCTAACGTTTCAAACCTCTAACTTTAAAACTCTAAAACCTCACGGAGACAAGTTGTAAGAGATCTTGCTGAGATAATCATACTGCACTACAGCTATCCCTTGATCATTGACAATTCCAAACTCGTGTCTTCAACTATTGAAGTACTTAAAGAGGGTGCTTCAAACTAGGCATCCACTTTAATAGGGTACTTCGTGAGAAAGCATCTGAAATTTTCTGTCGTAATGAGCTAGGCTCTCAAAAACTAAAATAACATTGGTTTAAAGGATGTTCTCCTTGATGAGGGGAATATTTTTCTTTTGTCCTTTGTCTTTATAGGGCATTTAGGAAAGTGCTAGAAAATAGGTCTCAGTGTTTAGCTAGCATTCTATTTTCCTTAAGTTTGTGCAACTACGACTACCCTTGAAAACTTCAAAAGATATTCATATTTCTTTATGAGCTAAAATTTTGTAATATTCCTGTAACATCCCGGTCCCACCTAACGGGTCGGATCAGGGAAACGGGTCTACGAGAAGACCAATGAGTGAACTAAGGA
>JANZXR010000171.1:27911646-27924107 GCA_027575705.1 Erythroxylum echinodendron
GTCACCCTCGCGGGGCACGGACTCGGGTATCACTATCGATATCGGGTCCGGGTTCAGCGGGAGTGGGGTGTTACAATTCCCCTAGAATATTAGTCAACCAAGGGTCTCAATTATTTATCAAGTTTCTTGGGAAAACCAATATGTATGGATGAAAACATAGTTGCTAAGATAGGAAAAGGGTGGGTTATGTTGAGTAAGTTTAACAATTTATAAAACCCTTAATAACCGCAAGCGCACAGTTGTACTTTGTAGTATTGAAGGGATGATCCCACGAGGAAAGTACTAGCCTAATCATAAGTTCTCTAAGGCTCAAAGAAAAGAATGAAAAGAAATAAAAACTACAAAAGTGAATATGGAAAGTAAACATAAGATACTAATTCAAGAATATAATACAAAAATTTCAGCAATACATAATTAAACTGAGTAGTCACACAGGTCACAATAGAAATCCGTTAAGAGAGTTAATCAAGTTATAAGAGAGGAGATTTCACCTATTACTAATGCTAATCTAATCATTTATGTGTTTACGAGATGTCAGTTCTAGACGGTCGTAGGGTTGATTATTTTCTCTTGAGTTATAACCATTAAACCCTTAATTGTAAACCCTAATTCAATTATTAAACTTGAATCTCTCAATTCACAAGTTACCTATAATTCTAATCAGTTCTAAAGCTCTCTAATAAACAATTGGGTCTCGCACTGGATCTCTCTCAATGAAATTACCAACTAGATTGATTAAGTGGTCAATTAGAACACCTAACTCTCATTAATCTGATCCAATCATTTTTATCCGATTCACCCTCTTAGTTTGTTACTAAAATATGCAAATACATTAATCAATCACAACACCCAAACCAATAAACACAAAAATAACTAAATTAACACTAACTCAAAGTAAAATCCCAAAGGAGAGTTAGAATATTATCAACAACCTGAAATCAATATCCATACAATCCATCTCAATTTTATACATTTAAATGAAAAAGGAAACAAGCAAAAATGAAACTTAGGTTGGAAAAATCGGGAAGGCAGTGGTGTCGGATACCACCTGATTTAGGGAACAGCGATGTCAGGATCCACTTCTTCTTCCTCCTTCTTCCTCTTCTTCTTCTTCCTCTCTCTCTCTCTCTCTTCTTATTCTCCCTCTTTAGGGTTTTGAAGAGTGGATGAATGTAAAGCTTCTTCTTTCTATTCTCGTTATTCTATTTATGTTCTTTTGTGTTTAAAGTTGAGCTAAGTTTTTTCTAGGTCTGAAAGGTCCAAAAAATCCCTTGAAATATGAAGTTTGGAAGTGGTTAAGTATCATATTACAATTGTGGCCTATGTCAGGACTTTCTATCACGATCGTGGCCTATGCAATTGGCCCTAGTTTGCTCTAAAACTCCTCCGTTCTCCGATCTTTACCCTGAAACACTAACAAACACATTAAGGTACCTCAAAAACATCATATTTAAGCTTAAAGGACTGTTCTGACCCATAAAACACTTAAAACAAAAATAAATCACAAACTAACAAAATTCTACCCTAAACATATACTAAACAATTGAATAAACAACCAAACATATATCAAGCTATACCCAAAAATACAATGCATTTAAGACCTATCAAGTTACGCCTACCATTACGTTATAGTTAAGGAGAACTCTGAGCTACCTGAGTTAATAACTATTGTAACCTTGTGTGAGAATTTCAACCTTGTGGCAGAGATTATAAAAGTGTCATATGTTTGGAAGCCTTCATCCCTCATCTCAACAAGGTATGAAAACCTACTAGGAATAAGTTTCAAAATAAAGATTTATAATATCGAATGGGAATTACATTGTATGGTAGTGGATTATTTTTAGAAGGAGGTTAGGCTGAGTCGATTAGGAGAATCGAAGGTGACATTTTGTGGGTTACGGAAAGTTTTTCCCACTAGTATAGTGACCGCTATAGTAGCTAGTAAAATGCTTTGTAAAGTATGCTAAGAATATCTATCTTACATGATTGAACAAGATACTGATGAGGTCCAATTAGGAGATATTCTAATTGCCAAAGAGTTCCTTGACATGTTTCTGGAGGATGCTCTAGGATTACCCCCAAGTAGGGTAAAAGAGTTTGACATAGACTTAACTCCAAAAACCCAACCAATTTTAATCACTCCATACAAAATAGCTCCATCAGAGTTAAAGGAATTGAAAGTACAAATGAAGGAGTTACTAGATAAGGGTTTAGTAAGACTCAACACTTCTCCATGCAGGCTCCAATCCTATTTGTCAAAAAGAACGATGGGAATTTAAAGTTGTGTATCGACTATTGACAACTAAATAGAGTGATAGTTTGCAATCAATATCCACTTATAAGGATTGATGATTTATTCTATAAGCTATAAGGATCCAAGGTGTATTCGAATATTGATCTAAGATCAGGTTATCATCAATTGAAAGTCCATAGTGAGGATATTTAGAAAACTTCCTTTAAGACTAGGTACAGGCTTTATGAATTCTTAGTTATGCCCTTTGGATTAACAAATGCTCTAGCTGCTTTTATCGATTTGATGAATAGGGTGTTGCAAGAGTACCTAGATAAGTTTATGATAGTTTTATTGATGACATATTAGTGTACTCAGGCAGTCATAAGGAGCATGTAGAACATCTTTGGATAGTATTACATACCTTATGAGAGCACCATTTACACGCTAAGTTCAGTAAGTGTCAGTTTGGGATAAATAAGGTTACTTTCTTGGATCGTGTCAGCTCAACTGAGGGATTTAGTGTGACTTAGTATGGATCCCTAAAAGATTAATGTTGTTACTAATTAGAGACCTCTTACCACTATGATGAAAGTTAGGAGCTTCCTTAGATTGGTAGGCTATTATAGGAAATTTGTTAAACGATTTCCATAATAGCAACCCCACTAAACAAGTTGACGCAAAAGAGGAGAAGTTTGAGTGCTCAAGTTCTTGTCAACGAAGTTTTGATGAGTTGAACGAAAGATTGACAATAGCTCCTATACTTACATTACTAACAGGGATGAATGGATTTGTAGTGTATAGTGATGCCTTAAGATAGGGTTAGGGTGCATTATCATACATAATGATAAGGTTGTAGCCTATGCTTCTAAGAAATTGAAGAAGCATGAGAAAAACTAGTCTACCCATAATCTAAAGTTAGCAATAGTAGTTTTTTTCGTTGAGAATTTGGAGGCATTAGTTATATGGTGTTCTCTATAGGATTTTCACATATCACGAGAGTCTACAATATTTTTTCCACTCAAAAAATAGCGGAGATGGTTGGAGTAAATAAAAGATTACGATTGTATGATAAAGTACCACCCTGGAGAAGCCAGTGTAATGGATGATGCTTTAAGTATGAAACCTATTAGTTTGATAACACTGTTGAAGATGATATATCTTCCACTTTTTGAGGAAATTAGGTCTCTAGTAGTGAGATTGGATATGGAAGACTCAGAGGCATTAATTGCTTCCTTTCATGTTCTCCCCATTTTGGTGTTGTAGGTTAGAAAGGGATAGAAAAAAGATCCACAGTTAATGAAGTTAAACACTGAATTTGAGACTAGATTGAGAATAGATCTTACAATCAAGGAAGATGGTATAGTGATGAAGAGGGAACGATTATGTGTATCAGATATAGAAGATTTAAAGAAAGATATCATAGAGGAAGCTCACTCCTCATCTAGTGCTATGCATCCAAGTAGCATGAACCTGTACCATACTCTCAAAGAACACTACTGGTGGGGAGGGATGAAGAGGAAATAGTACAGTTCCTTCTAAGTGTCTAACTTGTCAATAGGTAAAAGAAAAACATCAAAAGCCTGTTAGATTAAAGTAGCCCCTTACTATCTCATAATGGAAGTAGGAGAAGATTACTATGGAATTCATAGTAGGACTTTCATGGATTTAGAAGGGCCAAGATGCTATATGGGTGATAGTGGAAAGGTTAACAAAGTCTGCACACTTCCTTGCAAACAAGAACAAATATCTTTTAAATAGGTTAGCCCAACTTTATGTGGATGAGATAATGAGACTCTATGGCACATCAAATATTATTGCCTCAGACCATGCTTACATCAAGATTTTTGCCCAGTTTATAAAAAGCCTTAAGTACATGCTTGAAGTTTAGCACTACCTTTCATCCTTAGATGGAAGGACAATCAGAGAGGACTATCCAGATACTTAAGGATATGCTTAGGACCCATTTCATAGAGTTTAAGGGGAGGTGGGACACGCGCTTACCACTAATAGAGTTCATAAACAATAATAGTTATTAGGCCAACATTGGCATGACCCCTTAGGAGGCACTTTATGGAAGAAAATGCATAACTCCAAAATGTTAGGATGACATAGGTGAAAGGAAACTGATAGGTCCTAAACTTGTACAGATGAAACAGGCAAAATTCAAGTTATTCAAGAAAGATTAAAGATAGCCTAGGATAGGTAGAAAAGCTATGCAGATAATCGCCATAGGGATCTTGAATTTGAAAATGAAGATAATGTATTTCTTAAGATTTCTCCTTGGGAAGGTGTAAAGTTTAGGAAATGTTGCAAGTGAAGTTTGCGTTACATAGGACCATATGAGATCACAGAAAGATTTAGGTCAGTGGCATATCGATTGAAGCTACTAGATGAGCTCGTGAGGATTCATAATGTCTTCCACACGTTTATGCTTCGTAAATACCTAACAGACCCTTCACACGTAATCACAGAACAACCAGTGAACTTAAAGGAAGATTTGGCTTTCGAGGTGGAACCATTACAAATCCTCGATTACAGAAAACAAATTATGCATAATAGATCATTCCTTTGGTTAAGGTACCATGGAGGAAGCATGTGATAGAGGAAACTATATGGGGTCTGAGCACCAGCTGTGTAAATTGTATCCCTACCTACTTTAAACATGTATGTTTAGTTAAATTTTGAGAAAGAAATTTTTATAAGGAGGGACAATTATAAAACCCTAAATTTTTCCTTTCATTTGAATATAATTTTATGAATAGTATTTTTGGATAAATAATGAGTCTAGGTGAATAGTATTTCTGCTTGAATATTGGTTTTTGGGGAACCTAACTCTGAAAAATTAGAAATTATCTAGAATAGGTATTAGAGTCTAATGACAATGAAACGGATAAAAAATGAAATTATCCCGAATAGGTATTAGAGTTTAATGACAATGAAACGGATAAAAAATAAGTCCAAATAGATGGATTTCAAGATTTCCAAAAGTTTAGGATTAAATTGTCCTTTTTGGAAAATAAAGGTATTGATGATTTTAAACCCATTCGAATTTTTTTAAAGAATACAAATAATAATTATTGACCCTAATTAGAGTACTTCATGGATAATTTGATGATAAGACAGTGGGGGAATATTTTCAGAATTTAATTCTATTAGTTGGTAAATTAAATTCATCAAAAGGTGATTAGGTCTTTTTATATAAAATGGTATTAATGGATTAATGAATCACACTTAATTACCAATTAGAGGATTTATTAAGGATTATGAATCATTAATTACATGGTGATGAGTCATTAGAGATGACCATTGAGGCAATGAAATGTGTGTGATAAGTTATTAGCGATGACCAATGAGAAAGTGACATGTGTAATGCCTTAAAAGAGTATAAAAAGCAATATTTATATATGTGTGATGAGTGGTTGGAGATGACTGTAGTTGACCTAAAGAAACAATAAGCCCTTAGGGAGTTCGTGAAGGAAATAGAACCTATGTTTACAACTATTTTGGAGTCAAAATTCAAACATGAGAACTATACAATTTAAGGATTTTTAAGAGAGAATGGAAAATAGTTACAAATCACTTAAATCATTATAATGGTAGAATTTTCTTGGGTTATAATCTTGATCCAGCAGATATTTATATGTTTCTTTCTTTAAACCAGTTTATAGACCTATAATTAGTTACAATCCTAGTTAATATCAAATTATGAATTTTACCAATGTATGGCTTAAATCATGTATTTTAAAGGAATGTTTTATGGAATGATATCAAGAGTATAGGTTCCACAACCAATGGTAATTGGATGATCTTGGGAGAATTCAATAGCATTTTTATAATTATAAAGTTGTTAGGAATGCAAACCCAAACCACTACAATAATGAGATGAAATATTGCATTAGTGACATAGAGGTCATTAATCTTAACTTCTTTAGTAATTTCTACCTCTAAAAAAAAGCATAAAACTTGGAACATTTTGGAAAAGTTTAATAAGCCTACAATTAATGAAGAATGTCTGAGCATATTTCCTTCAAGCTTTGTAAGTTTCTGTAACCCTATATTCTCTTATCATCACTTTAACCCTATATAGTTCAAATTTTGGCTACCAACCATCCTAAGAAAGGCCCTTTTTAGTTTAACAACTTCCTTACTAAAGTGGATGGCTTCGAGGATGCTATTAAAAAGGGGGCATCAAAAGATTCTTAAGGACATTTTTCAACCAATTTTATATTAATTGAAGGGACCCCCTTACTACTAAATTTGGAATTTAAAGCTTATCTCTAAGTAATTGAGGCTCATAACTCACTGCTCAAAAAAAGGGAAAGAATCTTATGGCTCAAAGAAGGGGATTTGAAAAACAGGATTTTCCATAGAGCCATTAAAATGAGGAAGACTTGAAACAGGATTTCAAGTCTCTTAATGAGATATAAAACTCTTTTACAAGACCAAAGATAAATAAAGAACAAGATTTTGAATTTCTATAGGAATACTATGGGAACTTAGGCACATTACTCATGTACATCTAAGAATTTCTTGACAATCAGTTTATAGACCAAGAGCTCCGCCTACTCTCTAAATCCATCTCTAAGGAACAAATATAATCAGTGCTCTTTTAATTTAATCCACATAAAGCCCCAAGTCTTGATGGGCTTAATGCCTAATTCTTTCAAAATACTTGGACTTGGATAAAAGATATAGTACTGGGTTCCAATCTTGAATTCTTCAATAAGGGGATTATGTCGAAAGAGTTTGATAGGACCTTTATCACTTTAATTTGTAAAACTTCCAATTCTATCTCAATACTAGATTACATACTTATTTCCTATTGCAATACTATATATAAGATTCTTATCTCTATAATAACAAATGTGACAGATAAGGTAATCAATGGAGCTCAACATGCTTTTCTCCATAATAACCCATTTAATGATAATATCCTTCTTGCTTAGTAACTATTCAGGTCTTATGGAAGGAAAAAAGTCCTTGTGAATCAGGCAATTAAAGATGATTTCCATAAAGCATTTGATTCTTAAGTTTGGACTTCATTACTAACATATTTAAGGCTTTTGGTTTCCTTTTGGATATTATAAATTAGATGAAATAGTGTGTCACTACCATTTTTATTTAGTCTTAATTATTGGAGCTCCCATATTTCATTTTCCAAAGTGGAGAAGGGTTGAGACAAAGTGACCCCTTATCGCCTTATATCTTCATTCATTACAACAAAAAATTGACTAGGCTAATCTTTTTCAACATTATAAGGGACCCATGTTTGAATACCATAGCAAATAAAAAAACTTAAAATTTTCAACCTATGTTTTTGCAAATGATTTTTTTTTTTTTGCAAAGGAAAAGACAAATCCTTAACCACTCTACTAAACTCTCTCCAAATGTTTCAGACACTCTCATCATCATCTATTAATCTATAGAAAAATCACTAAACACTCTACTAAACTCTCTCCAAATGTTCAAAGCACTTTTATCTTTATTTATAGAAAAATCACCTTATTGTATCTAAGAGTTGTAAATTATTCTCGAGCTAGTTCTCTTCCATCATAAACTTAAGGTGTAAATTAGGGCAATTTGGATGCTTACCTCAATTAGAAGAGATTGAAAAAGTAATAAGCAATTAGAGTACTGAGGCATTATCCTTTACTGGTAGAATTTTTTTTAATCAATTTTTATGCTCTAATCTTTACATAGATAGGCTTTTCCATATAATGGTGTTAGAAAACATATTAAGAGATTTCTGAAGATGTTTCCATAGAATGGGACAAAAGAATCTAGAACAAATTGAAAAGTTAATTAAGAAGAGTTGTGTAAACCTAGGCATACCAGGGGTCTTAGTATAAGAAGTTTGAAGCTTTCTAACAATGTCTTAATGCGTAAGAAAGTATGAAGACTCCTTTCAAACAAAGAAACTCTGTGCATTTGATGGATTCAAATTTATTTTTTGAAAGTAAAAGGCATATAGGAATATCAATGCAAGGCTAGAACTTCCTGGTTCATTAAAAAATTATTAAATTTGAGGAATATGGTGCAAAACTCCATTACTTGCAAATTTAGGAATGGAACTTCAACATCACTATAGTTTGATAACTGTTCCTCTATTGGACCTTTAGTAAAGCTTCCTAATATGTACCCTATAATGCATTATTTCCCCTTAAATGCAGAAGTCAAAATACTTATTATTAATAGTGTGTTGAATTCTAACTTATGAAGGAGCTTTAGGAACCCTGTACTAAGATGTTTGCCTAACCTCTTTGAAATGGACTCATATTTTTAGGGGAATCACTATTTTGGGAAATTGACAAACACATCTTATGGAATAATTTTGAGTCCTACTCAACTTCCTAAGTTATTAGGGACTAAGTTTATATGGAAAAAATGGACTATACTAAAGGTCACTTTCTTCTTGTGATTAATAGCTAGATAGAAACTTCCCACACTAGATAAATTAACATTCCTCAACATTCCTATTAGGTGTGCGTTACATCTCTAGAGCATGGAATCTTTGAATCATTTATTCTTTAAATGCTCTTTTTCTAAAAGTATCTGGCATTCAATTCAACCTTAAAGTCCCTTATAATTAATCAACCAGATTATAGTTCCATTCTTAGTAGAAGCTCCTCTATAATCCACACAAGATCATCATCCAATAGCTTAATCTACTTAGGTTGTTCTATGTTAACAATTTAGGAAGAAAGGAATTCATGAATATTTAAGTATCAGGATTCTTTTGTTGTTTAAGTGGTTAATCACCTTAGGATGTGGACAAACTCCTCATTCATAGCCTTTAAAATATTCAAGTTTGGTTAATGAAGTTTGAGTTAGTTACTGTAGCTATTGGCCCATTACATCCTTAGTTGATGCTAGTTTTATAGAAGTCCCTCTTATAAATTGAAAAATCACCAACTCGACCTTTTTCGGACTCTTGTTTTGTATATTTTTACAACCTATATGGGAATTTTTAATATAATTATCTCTTTTTTTAAAAAAATCAAGATATTATACATATATCATAGTATCGAATGAGTCATTTAGGTTACAGGACATTAAAGTATATATACTTCATAATTATAAAAAAATGTCATCTTTAATGATTAATATTTAATCTAAATGATGTTAATAATTTAATACAATATTAAATAATTTATTTATTAATAAAAACTAAAAAGTAATTGGAAGATTAATAAGGAAAAATGCATGTTATAAAGAATACTATAAAATAAATGAATTCATAATATTTAATTTTTTATGTTTTGGACTATAGAATGATGAACCATCTTTAATAAAGGAGGTTATTTTAAAACCTCTCTAACTAAATAATAAAATCTTTTTGTACTTTGAACCTCCATTACATTGCATTACTTTATTTAAATGGTAATAATATGTATATTATATGAATCATTTTAAAATAATTTAAGATATTAACTTCATAATTTTCCAAAGGAAAAAGGTATAATTTATCCCCTTAACACTTTACAAAATACCTAAATTGACCCTTGTCATTATTTATAGCACCAATTATCCTCTTACCATTTACAAAATAGAATAATTTGCCCCAAAAAGAGTCACTTCATTAGTTTTTTGTCATTTGGATGCGATACTCTCGCTACCTGAAAACATGTGACCTGTTAGATCAATTAATATGTCAACTTGGTAATTGACATGTCATTTATTATTTAATTTTTATTTTTAATTGAAATTTTCAAACATAAAAATATTAAAAATTTGATTAAATTCAAAACGCCAAACACCTAAATTCTAGAAATACATAACTTAATACTCATCTTCATTTTTCTCTCCCAATTTATACGAAACCTTCTTTCTTCTCTCATAGGAATCTCACAAGTTAACACCTTTACAAGGCATCATAATTTTTCCACCCTTATTATGAATAATTCCAAATATTTGCTTTCTTTTACTGGTAAACTTTGAAAAATAAAAATTTTGCATTCTTTGCCAGATTCCTATAAGAGAGATAACTTTGTTAAGAAAAAGAAATAATTACCTAGAATTGATGGATAAAAATATTGAATGAAGTAATAAAATTTTTAATTTAAAACATCTCCTTTTAATCACTTGTCTAGGGCATGTGTATCTTTCTTGAATAAAGACACTTGATTGAGTTCTCTTAAAAAATTAAAAACCAAATTCTTTAGTAATGACAATTAAGGCCCCTTTATAAAATATTAAGAAACGTGGTGACTAAAGTGTCACCACCATGCATAAGATTGCACGATGGTGGCCAAAGTATCTCCACCATGCAAACTTATGCATGGGGGTGACTAGCCCTCATAGGGGTGACAAACATAATCACCCCATGCAAATTCTTATGTAATCCTTTGATCTATCTATTTTATTACGTGACAATTATAGGTTGATGGGGCATAAAACCTAATCCTAGATGAGGATACAAATAGAAAGGATGGTACCATAAGAAAACCATAAATTAGCGATGGAAAATTACGGGAGTTAATTCTGCAGCTAATTATAAACAGAAAATCAGTATCTATCGATAGAACTGTTGTGAAAATTTTGATTTTATAATGGACAAAATTGTCATCGATAAATATGGAGGGAAAAGATTCGTGTAAATTTTCCAATGGAATATAGCGACAAAAATGCCATAGCCATCGGTAAACTAGGCGGGAATGCTTCCTTCAATTAAATAGTGACGAAATGTTACCGACGAATTTAGTTCTACCAGTTAATTGTACGCGGTTTAATAGTTAGGGTCAGTTTTTTACTGAAAGTAATGTATTCCATTGGTGATTTTTTGACAGTCTTTCCTCTCTATCGTTAACTTCAGATTAGTCATTTTAAAAAAATGAAAATGAAGTCGTTTGGTTTAATACCAAATGACGTTGTTTCGGTTCGAGGTTAAATGCGCCCCAAACCTTCCCCCTAGTTTTCTCCGCTATTTTCCCCATTTTTTCTACTGTCCTCTCGTTGCCATCCTTCTCCTCTCCTCGCCGTCACCATACTTCTTCCTTGCCTGTCTATAGTTTCTCTTTTCAAGGACGTTGCTGTCTGTCGCATGTATGTCTTTTGTTGTTTTCTAATATGCTATTGGCTTCTTACTTATAATCCTATGTTGTTATCTGCCATTTGCTTTGTCACTGGTATGGATTGTTGCTGCGTCATTTCATCTATCCACTTGTTGATGCATTTTTTCTCCTTTTTGGTTGTCATTTTGGTTGCTTAGTTGTTGGCTTGTTTCCCTTTTATGATGATATGTAGTTTTTTCCAGTAGACTCATTCTTTTTACTGGAATTTCTCGGATGAACTTCAATTTGAGTTCGCCAAGTCTGTAAAAAGTTATTCAATACAATTTAAACCTTGATTAGAAACAAAATATAAAATTAACAATAATAGAATTAATTTTTGTTTTTAGAGGGATTGAAAGCCTGAGATTACATTACCCTTAGATAAAGTTTAAGGGACCTAACACATTTTATTTATCAAACTAGAAATGAGAATTATTTCCATTCTTAACTATGGTCTTTACATGTTGATGTAGTATAACTCTGAATTCTAATATCCGATTGGAGGTCTATGAATTGCTCTTACAAGGATTTATAAACCATAAAATATGTTCCTTGATGATGTAAGAATTTAGCTCTTCAATTCAAATGAATTCCTTGTCTATAAAGAGTACCATAAGAATCAAAGTGGTGTAATTAATGAAATTTATACCCTACCTCCTTCTTCTTTTGAAGAGCATACTTTATACCATATTATCTTAACATTATGAGAATTTTTTAGGGCTCCTAATTATAGAACATTCTTTAAAGTGAGAGATACTTCTTATGAGCTATTAGTCTAGTCAATACTTTTGCGGTAAAAAGGTAAAGTGAAACAGGGCTATCTTTCTTTAAGTATTTAACTACCTATGATGGTGAGGGATGAGTCTTCATTGATTAAAATAATATAGGAGGTAGTAGTGAAACATTACTCTAAGCAATTATTGAATTTGTCAATAATCTAAAAGCTTAAAGTGCTTCCACCAAAAAAATTCCATTTGATATGTAATGAATTAATTAGATGTTCGCTTATAATTACATTTTCATTATAAATAGTTCTAATATATTGGAGATTTCTTCACATTCCTATTTACTAAAATTGTATAATGAATGGTGTTTTGTTTTAAATATGGGTCTAGTTTTGTAGTATTTTCATTGTTTATAATGTTAAGTGATCAAAGTTAATATACAATCTAATTAGT
>JANZXR010000171.1:27926074-27975272 GCA_027575705.1 Erythroxylum echinodendron
ATAAAAAGGGGAGTGCTAATCTTGTTAACTTGAAAGGAAAGAATTGAGTGTTTTATGCTTCATTGTTTATATTACTTGAAATGCTTAATTTATTTTATGGTTTTAATTGCAATATTCCTTTTTCCTACCTTTAGCCTGGTCCCATTACAACTAAAATAAAGACCTTCGGATTGATGTTTGTACTTGTTATAAGTGGTGGAGATTGGATTAATAAGCAAGCTTATGGTAGATGCCTTACATAAAATAAATGATTAGTGAATATACCCTACCTTTAAATGTTTGAGAGGAAAAAAAGTGGATTGAGTGTCTATCAAACTTGTTCATGGTTTTTTGAATTGAAGTACTTGTTAATTTTGGCTAAGCATGCGGAGATTGGTTTGTTCACAGAGTATTATGAGTTTCAAGTTCTTAGGTTGTGTTTGTTGAATTGGTTATTGATATCTTTGATTATTAATTAGGATAATCATTTTTTCATCTTTTGTGTTTTTATAGACTAGTGTTCTTTATTTTGCTTGAGGATAAGCATAGTTTGTTCCTATTTCTTTTAATTTCCTTTATATTTTGATTTTTTTTCACAAAATATTGTGATTTGATCCAAATGAGAGACAAACTGGATAAAAATGGTGTGAATATTGCTTGCATTTTGATTAGATTATTTTTTGAGCTTTTTATGAAAAAATTAAAGTTCATATAACCTTGCATGAAAGAAAAAAAAAAGAAGAATATAAGAAGGAAAAAGGTGGCGACTAAAGTGTGACCACTATGCATAAGGTGGTGACAAAAGTGTCACCACTCTCTACCTTGCAAGCTTATACATGGGGATGACTAGCCCTCACAATGGTGACAAACATAATCACCCCATGCAAATTCTTATACACTCCTTTAATCTGTCTATTTTATTACATGGTAGTTATAGGTTAAAGGGGCATGAAAACCTAATCCTAGATGAGGCTACAAATAGAAAGGATAGGAGGGTGGTGGTGAAATCTTTCATTCCATTCTTCATTTTTCACTCAATACACAGAAGATGCAAATGGAGAGAAAGAAATTAGAGAAGAGACCAAGGAAGCAAAGACCAATCGACTAAGGGGAAGAAGAGAGGAACATAACAGAAAGGGGAAGGCAGTGTGAGCATATGGGTGAGAACAAGTTGAAGCAGAAGGTGAGAGCTAATGTGGGAAGCTTAAGAGGGGCAGGAGACCACTGCCTTACTAGTCACCCGATCCTTGTTTGCTTATTATGTTCATCTATTGCTCTATTACTGAACTTGTTACTTTCATAGCCTAGCTGACTATTATTTTTTATCCTTTCATAGTTCATTCGATTATTTACTTGGTTTACTACTTAAATACTTCTCTTATATTGATGAAGATGGGATTGAAGTATTTGAATATAATGAATCTTGTTATTTCCATAATGGTTTGATCTTTTTTCTTTAGGACTAATGTAGCTATTTTAGTCAAATATACATGATTGAGAGACTGTGTTGTTGTCCGATGTTGCTATAGTTTCTGAAATGAATGGATGTAATAACATAATCAAACTTTACATCATTTTGGTATTAAATGAAGGATTAAGAGAGGAAGTTTGATGCTTAGGTTAAGAACTAGAAATATATTAACCTAGGTGGTAATTAGTAGTTAAGTTTCCTTAATTAATTCGGATAATAACTTATCGAATACGAAAGTTAGATTAGTTCATTATTTGAATTGACTTAGATTCCAAATGTTAATTTTATTAAGACAACTTGTCACGAACCAGAACCACATAGGGCACATGACAACCTCCGCCCACCCGGGCTAAAGATACTCATGGTACCCTTAACCCGACTATGCAAGGCTAACTGAATATCTTTAAAAACATTTGGACAGCACAAAAGGTTCACACATAAGGTCATTTACAATCCACAAGACAATTAAGAGTTAATTTACAAAATTTTAAAGCATATCAACATAATCATGAACCACTATATAATAAAAGTACAAAACAGAGACTACCCATGTTAGGTAAAACCTCGAATATGTCAAAAGACCGCATGATTCACTCAGAACTTCAAACTCACCAAATTAACCTGCATGGTTGGGAAGCAAAGGGGATAGTAAACTATGTACTCAATGAGTAGGAAAAAAACGTATATCACAAATAGAACCTGGTACATATTAAGATAGTCTAAAAAACCTAAGGATGATTTTATACATCTAACATGCATATAACCACCTATGAAATGAATATGCATGATATAGAAACACATGGATCTAGTCTATGACTCATCCATACTAGTTAGAAACCACATAGGCCTAGCCTATTAATCACTCATTCAGTGAACATGGGTTCTTGTTCCAGTACACAAAAGCAAAAAATAATCACACATGTAAAAATCAAATCTCATCAAGAAGCCAAATCTCAGAGTAAGCTAAAACAATTATATGTGTCGCCACTAGTCAGCAAAACTAGTGTCCAGACCCACTCAATCCCAGTGTTGGCTCGACTTTCATCTTTGGTGAGTCTAGACTATGGTTGATAAGAGTGCCATGAGCTTAGGTGATGACCTCGTCGGTGACCAGACCTCTAGGTGTGCAATCACCCACGAGTCCTGTAGAATGGTGACGTTACAAGGAGTTAACTTTTAAGTACCAACGTTAAGGGTATGGGGGGTGACTTAATTTGTTGTGCCCAGTACACAATTGGCCAATCATTTCCTCACCAAATCACAAAATAAATCACATATAAATATTAACTACAAAAAAATCAAGTAAGGTATCATGCTTTTATTTATCGGTCCAACCGATAAAATGGAACCTTGTCATAACTCTAAGCCAAAAGAGAACACATACATGCAGCATACATGACCCGACTATGCAGCTGTAAGTTTCAAAATGTTATTTCATGCAATAAAAGTCATCTTTGGCATTCCAAGTGCAAAGTTACACAAAAATGTAGTTTTAGAAAATAAAAACAATATCATTCCTCAAAATATAAAATAAAAACATCAGTTTCACTCCAAGTGCAAAGAGTTATTCAAAACAATGTCATTTATTAAATACATAAGTACACTAGCATCTATTTGAGAATCAATTCTACTATGCATTAACTAGGCTCAAAATTCACATATAAGTCATTATGCATGTCTTGGGTTTTCCTATTCCCATTTAAGAGGCATGTTTTTCCCAACTCACCTTAGAAGAAGGTGTACACTCCTTTGACTTCAATAATCCTTTGTACGAGCTCCTTGATTCAAAACTCTTAAGACTTTATACATACAAATGCAATGTATTTACTACTCAAACATATATTTCATATTCATACACCATCACATAAGTGTATAAAACACAATATCACAATTTTTAAACTATAGGATTCGGCCATGAAGCTTCTCACATGGTTACTTCCCTTATTAATCACATAAGCTTTCTTTTGAATTTTCCACGGCATTTAATGCCTTTGATCCAATACTTACACCTTTCAAATCTTAATTAAGCACATTTTTATCGAAGCACATTAGGCCACTACACATCAATCTAAGAAAAAAATTCAAGTTTACTCTTAAGTATACATAAAAGCCTCTTTCTAATGCATACCATTAAAATCCTTAAATCCTAAGCCAAGTTCACTTAGGCATTTTATCAAACACATAAAGGAATAAACTTGAAAGCCACCTTCCAATGTACTTCTTCCTCATTTTTCATCATGAATTCACATTATACATACACAATTAACATCATAGAATTCATTTAAACCATCAATTTCAAAAGATATTCAAAATTTCACCAACTTTCACCAAAAAGAGGGCATTCGGTTTTGGCTTAAAAAAGCTTCTCCATCATTCATTTCATTCATCTAAACCATGTCTCATGCATAGTCAAGTATGGAGAACAACATATCTTAACACCAAACTGCAAATCATAATGTAGAGAGAGATGAGACAAAATTTACCTAAACTTTCCTTTAGTGATATCTTAAAATCCTGTAAGAATTTCTCAAATCTAATGATAGATTTGAGTTTCTTGACCCCAAATTAACTTATACAACCTTGGTTTGGGTTGAAGAATCAAAAGAATGGTGGAAATTTGATGATGACCAAAAATTCTTCTTCTTCTCCTCTCTTCTCCTTTCTTTACCTTTCTTTTAATTAAAAACAAAGTGTTTATAATGTTTTATGGTGGGATGCATGGCCACACAAGGAGAAGGGTCTATATTTTGACTCTTCTTTGACCAAACATGGTAAATTTACCTTTTGCCCTTAGTTTATGTGAAATTACCATTATACCCTTCAAAGTTTTTCTAAATTTACAACTAAGCCCAAAATTTGAGAATGACCAAAAATTTTATTTTCATTTTGGTCCTCAAACTTTTGAAAATTATAATTAAGTCCCTTAGCCTTATAAAATTACATATTGGTCCTTCAAGAATTTAAAAATTACATTTAAGTCCCTTAACTTTTATTAGGTTGTAAATAAGCCCTTATGTACATCAACTTTTCAAATTAAGATTTCAAAGTGTCCAATAAGTATATAAAATCATGTCTAATCACCTTTAAGGCATTAGAACACATTTACTCAGCCACCATGGCCATATACATTCAATAGAATTGATTTTACACACTTAGAAGCTTATATGTCAGAAATATCCAATATTTCACATACCGATGAACTCTAAGTTCTTTTAAGGGCATATAACATTATATATCACTAGCATATATACCGAAAGGATTCAAATATATTTTTTGAACTCATATACAACCATGTATATATAAATATACAGTAGTATCTCCAAGTATAGACCAATACAAAAGGGCTTAAAAAGTAAAGCGTTACATAACTATCTAATAATTTCCTTTAATCATGCATAGGAGATTAAATCAGTGAAATTAATTCTCAAGAGTTTTTCACTCTGATTAATCTATTTGTTTTTGCTCCCAGTTAATTCTGTTTACTTTTCAGTTTAATTTTGTTATTTCCTTTAAAGACTTTATTCAACAAATCAGGATAGAGTGTTTAGGATTGCATCTATTTTTTTTTGTTCAAAATTAATTTGAGTGGATCAATTTCACCTCTGTGGGCGGCAACCCTTGTTAATCACTACAATTACCTTGTATACTTGTGACTAGGATAGCCTAGGTATTTTTAGAACCTATTTGGGAACAACAAATATGACATCTACATTAGATTCTTTTATGAAATTCCCATCCATGAAATGACTATCCTTAAAACTAAATCCTTTTTTAAGAATAAAAAGCATCAACCAAATAAAGAGAAACATCATTCACTTTATTAAGACTAAGCTTAAACATGCCATTAAAAGAATATCGTTTTCCTACAAAAATACCATTCTTAGACAAGATTACATTATTTGACTCAAAAATAGCCTTCAAGCCCTTCTTATTCAGGATATCTACAGAAATAAGTTTTTTGTTCACATATGGAATAAGAAGAACACTAGTGAGCACCAACTTTTTGTTGGAAGTGAATGGAAAATGCACATCTCCCTTTCCATGCACTTTGACTTTCATACCATTGGCCATGACCACTTTATGTCCTTGAAGAACTTCATATTTCTTAAATTGGTCCTTGTTATTACACACATGAATTGCTACACCAGAATTATATCATCAATAAATAGAAGGAATTGATGTTTTTATATGAAGTCCTATCACAGTACTAAGAATCAAGGTTGCCACAATTTCTACACATTCATCATCAAAGTTAGCACTAGGAACATTGTTTCCTTTTTGCTTCTTGATGGATTGGCAATTAGCTTTATGATGCCTTTTTTTCCACAATTGTAGCAAACTTGATTCTTTTTCTTGTCTTTAGCATTAGCATTTTTAGGTCTTTTCCTTTCAGAATTGTTAGATTTCTTCTCATTCATAAAATTCATCTTTGGATCTCCTTCCACTTTATTTTTTTAAGAATTCTTGAACTTTCTTCAATTCAAAGATGCTTCAAAATACTACCGATAGTTAAAATTTCAGAAGTGTGCAATAACTTCTTTTGATAATCATTCTAAGAAGAAGGCAACTTAGCAATAATTGCCCCTGCTTGTAATGATTCTGAAATTTCAACACCAAAGTCTTTAAGTTTTGAAACAATCACTTGTAAATTGTGGATTCGATCCATAGGAGAGCAACCATCAATAAAGTTAAACTCAAAATATCTTTTAATAAGAAACTTATCTACGCCTTGTTTTTTAGATGCATATTCACAATCAAGCGATGCCCAAATCCCCTTTGGACTCTTCACGGTTGTAAAGAGATCATAAAGGCTATCTGAAAGGGTGTTGAGAATGTGACGTCTGCAAAGCAATTAATCTTATTGACACTTGTCTGGTTCAGCCTTCCTTATGTCTACTTCACCCTCCTTTCGAAAAGTAATTGTAGGAAGAGTGGGCTCAAATACATATGCAATTTTCAAAGTGGTAAGGAAGAACATCATCTTGTCCTTCCAATGATTGAAGTTAGTGTCGGTTCCTTCAAGTTGATCTAACTTCGCAAAGTCTTGGTTTGTCAATTTGAGAGTGGATTCTTAACAATAGATAACACTTTAAGATTACAATAGAATAGGGGTTGGATAATCTAACAATGGATTTTTAATGAAACGATCCATTAAACACATTCAAATCATCTTTTCATAATACCCAAATTCATACGCAAAGGATAACATAATCAATTTCAAAATAGAAAAAGAAAACCACAAATACAAGGAGAAATACACTTAACCTGGTCATCGGTCTCGATGTCACCTCTAAACCGGCATCGAAAAGTTACCTTTCCATAGGTCTCTCATGGTTGAGGGGTTTCCCCCTTCTTCTCATCTTTCCTAAAGCTCCCTCTTTGTTTTTCTCCCACCCAGAAATCCTCCAATCTTTCATTAAAACCCATGCCATCACATGTCCCAATTTATATTAAAGATGTAGGTTAAATGGGGTGAGGTGTCCCTCTCCTAGTGGTGCATAGGGCTATCATGAGTATGACTGTGTATCACAACCGTGACTCAAAGTTGCATGAACATCAGAGTGACTCACACCCATGCATGTCAACTCACGACTGTGTAATTAATATGACCGTGAGTGATTCTTAATCATTTTCCAATTACCTTTCTCCAACCGAAGTGCAGCCTTCCACCATCCATCATCTAGCCATTACTTACCATAATTCTCTTACAATAAAATACCAGGCTATTGTTAAATGAACAAAGGGTGGCCATATAAATTCATGCACAATAGTGAGTGATTGTTCACAGGTGTACATTTTATTTCCAGCTTTGGTCGTGAGCAACATAATTTGGTTCTTCTTCTTTTTATTTTCATTTTCTTGTCTTCTTCTTGTCTTTTAATCCCCTTCTTCTTTCTCCATGAGGACAAATGACTGTGAATCTTCAGAAAATGGCTCAAATGTAGTTCTTTCAACTTACTTTAGCTCTTTCGCTTATGTATGAACTAAAGTTAGTATTGTAAGCAATTTTATGCCATTAGTCACTAAGTGTAATGGATTAATTGTATAATTAATTAAGCATATATCGATTTCCCCTATACTTAGCTTTTGGTTGTCCTCAGGAAAAACATCAAAAATTAAGATGATAGACTTAGAAGCATTTACTCATTTCTTATATGTTCCAAGAATACATAATCATAAACAAAGATGAATGACTTTCAAAATTCATAACAAGAACTTAACATTCCAATTTTTTACTTATGATCAATCAACAAGCATCACCTTCAGAAACTAAACAATCTAATGGTAGACTTGCAAAATGTATTTGAGAAAGATATGTTCATGGGTACACTCAAATACCATTCACAATCAATATATTCCACAACTTTGTATATGATTTCATTTCTCCACCACTAATGTTCACATGCAAAATAATGGAACAAAGGACTTTTCAAGGTTGTAATATAGGCAAAGGTAAGGTGAGATATATTTAGGTCAAGTAGCATGAAACCCATTAAAGCTGGTGAAACAAAGCAACACTCAATGTGACATCAAGTGCAAAAAACAACATTCCCTCACAATTGTGTACCTCAACTATGATGAATGCGAAAATGATGTTTCACCACTCAAAATCAAGCTTTCACACACAAACCATATGCAACATATATCACTCACAAAAATTGATCATAAATAAGATTTGGTAACCATAGCAAGTGACCATTGAAAGAAACATCCACCTCATATTCGACATACTTAAGTAACCCATTCAATATAACTTTAGGAGGAAAGACCAATCATAAACAATTTTTCAATAAATATGCACTTCCTCTTTGCTACATTTATTTAAACATTTTTTCTTTTTTCTTTCTTTTTCTTTTCTTTTCTTTTGTATCTCTCCTTTCTTTTTCTCTTATGAAAATTAAAAGAAACTACATCAACATAGGAATTTCGATGATAAGACATAAATATCATCCTAACATTACAACCAACCCACACATATGTACACCCCCACACTTATACTTTTGTACATCCTTAAAGTAAACAATCAACAATTGTTCCACTAGCTTTAAGGCTTAAGAAGGATAACTGGTTAGGTTTAAAACATGTAATTTGGCTAATACACAAAGAAAAGGCAAATAAAGCTTAAGGGGGCTTAACAAAGGAAAAATCATATCAATAGGGTAGGTTATTTAGCTAATGTAGTTTGGAAAAGCAAAGAATGCCTAATCATTTCCATATTAATGCAAGTGATAAAAATTTGGTCTTGAATAGAAATTCAAGGCAAAACTAAGATGCACATGTCATGAAGGGCACACATCATCAAAAGACAATAAGACTAATATAGATATGTCAATCTAATAAGGCTAAAAATCTCACTAACTTTGTCTACCACTAGTTACTATTCTTCTAAAGATAACGTACATCAACCAATCACAAAAGTAAAAGTGCATGCTTAAGTTTCCATGAAATTCTCTAGTTAATTCATTCTCTAATCATGAATATATAATCGTAGAAGTAAAAGAAAATGAGTAAATGTTTAATTGTTTATTTTATTCTCTCTCTCTCTCATTTTAATTGAAAATTTTAAATAAGTAAGAAACAAACCATCGTAGAAACACACATGCATATAAGAAACAAATGTAAAAAATTAACGAAAAGAAATTTTCTTCCCTTAGATTGCCTCCCAAGAAGCACCTTTGTTTAGAGTCACTGGCTTGACTCCTTACCCTCCTTACATGACAAAATTATGATCTTCGGTTATCACAATTTGATCTATCTCTATATGAGGTTGTTTAGGATAGGGCCTTGGTTGATAATCCTTCATATTCAACATATGTCCTATCTTTAGACTTCTAATGTCTACTGAGTCTATGCACTTTCAAAAGACCTCGAATGTCTCTTAACCTTTTTCTTTTTCATTCAATTCCTCTAACCTACTAGGTAAAAGTAAAGAGTCGTTCTGAACAACAAATTGGAACTCAGTATTTACCTTTAAACTAAAAGATGTATCCCTTTCGGCTTCAAGCTCATCTTCGCTCTGTAAAGTCTCTACATAAACATCCCTTGGGTACAACTCGGGTTGAGATAGTTATGTTTCTTCACTTTATGATGCTAGGTGGTCAAAAGCTTCCGTTAACTGACTCGTCTGACTTGCCAAGTTCTAGATCCTAGAACTTGTTTCTTGCTAGAATTTCATCTCTTCCTGTTGTAATCGCAAAAGTATTAACAACGCAAACATTAACTAATTCCTCTAGAGAAGTACCTGAGTTTTGATGATTTTCTAAATATTTGATGCTAAACCCTGCATATATTGGAAAATTTTCCTTACAACCTACTCGAACTATTGTACACTCCATTGAATTTGAATATTGTTAGCAATCATAATCTTAAGCAAATCTTCTAATACTTAAGTCATGATAAGAAGCTTATAGTCTACATGAGAATTATTGCGTGTCCTACATATTATCAAGGAAGTAATTATGTTGATTATCCCATCCATAACTGAAGTTAGTTTGATAAATCCAACCTGGGTTATAGGATTAAGAATAAGAGTTATAAAAGAAATTACTTCCATCTATGTCAAAATAATTTTTTAACACAACAAACTCTAAACAAAAAGTGAAAAGATCGAGAAATAACTAAATAGAAACTAATTGCAAATGAATATGTACAAAACACTAATTAAAATCAACAACGAAAACTAAGCATTGTAGTCCCCAGCAACAATGTCAAAATTAGTAGTGCGTCTTAACATTACACAAAATAAACTAAACCTACTATTGTAGCAGTGGTGAGTCTAGGTCTAACCCATAGAGAGTGTGTGTAAATTTATGAAATGAAATTAATTGGTGTTTAGGTTTTAGGGGTTTTGTTTGGTTTGAAATAAGAAAACAAAACAAAACTAACCAACAAAAGAAAATTAAAGAAAACATATGAAAATGATAAAAATGGTGAATTCGTTAAGGACTCGATTCTTTGGTTAAATCTCGACTTACACCTAATTAAACCTGTTTCATTATATTATTGTCTTCGTATCTCTATTTGAAATAGATTAACAACAAGCTCTATTAATCTCGATTTTTCCTTAGGTCAAAGTTAAATATGATGAGCTCATTAATTAACCCTGGATATCGAATAACCTAAGAGACAGTCTCTAGATTTAATCGAACAGCCGTCTTACAAATAAGAAAAACAAACTAATCTAAGCGATAATCAAACAAGATCAGATTATTTGACCTAAGTTATGTTATCCCTAATGATTACGAACTATTACGAACCATTAGTCGCTACAAATAAAATTTAATATAATAATTACAAGTTATATTGAATATTCTAGCAATGGGTTTATAATAAAACGATCCAATGAATGCATATCCATCATCTTTTCACAATACCCAAATCCATAAACATAGGATAACATAATCAATTTCTAGAGAGAGAAAGAAAGGAACAAATACAAGGAGAAGTACACTTAATCGGGTCATAGGCATCGATGTCACCTTTGAACTGGCATCGATGTCACCTCTAAACTGGCATCGAGAAGCTACCCTTCCACAGGATTCTCATGGTTGAGGGGTTTAGCCTTTTTCTCATCTCACCCAAAGCTCCCTCTCTATTTTTCTCCCAGCTAAAAAGCCTCCAATCTTTCATAAAAGCCCTAGCCATCACATGTCTTAATTTATATTATAGATATAGGGTAAATAGGGTAAGGTGTCCCTATCATGGCTGTGCATGGGGCTATCACGGGTGTGACTATGTGTCACGCCCATGACTTAAAATTGCATGGGCATGAGAGTGACTCACACCCATGCATGTATATTACACAACCATAAGTTTGCAATAATTTGGCATGGCCATCATAACCATGCCAAATTAATATGGCCATGAGTGATTCTTAACCCTTTTCCAATTACCTTTCTCCAATCTAAGTGTAGCCTCCCACCATCTATCATCCAGCCATTACTCACCACACTTCTCTTATAATAAAATACTAGGTTATCGTTAAATGGATAACTAGTGGCCATGCAAATCTATGCACAATCATGTGTTATTATTCACGGTTATGCATTTTATTTCTAGCTTTGGTCGTAAGCAACATAGCTTGGTTCTTCTTCTTCGTGTTTTCATTTTCTTGTCTTCTTCTTGTCTTTGAATCCATTCTTCTTGCTCCATGAAGATAAATGATTGTGAATTTTCAGAAAATGGCTTAAATGTATGTTTTCGACTCACTTTAGCTCTTTCTCTTTCAAATTGTACCTAAAACCATAAATGAACTAAAGTGAGTATCTTAAGAAATTTCACTAAGTGTAATGGAGTAAATGTATAATATATTAAGCACTTATCAATAACCATATAAACATTTTGTAACCATGTAAACATATAAAAGCAATAGTGCTCTACCTAATTTCTTCCTTAAATTCCATCTACCTTATTGATTATTTAACTAGGTAATGAATCAACCATTAAGTTATGTAATTCCTTAGATCCTCATTATAGTAACTAAGTTTTGCATTCCTTTCTGCCTCTAAAGGGTCTACTATACTATTGAATTTCCTTAAAATTAACCATTCATTCCATAGGGATATTTTTTAAAAGCAAATTTGAAGCATGAATAAAAGTCATGAAAAATCAAACCTTCTTTTTTTAGCTTGACTAGTGTATAAATATATAGATATGAGTTGGAAGTTTTTATTATGTTGACTTTGTTAGAGTAAAAAAACTATTAAAATCCTCCTGTAAAACTGATCCTAATGGTTAGATATGATTTTCTAATTTTTCTTCAAAAATACAGATTATTTCATTTATTCTCAACCATTTTGGTCTCTAATAGCCTTACTATATATGGCTTAATAGTGTTAAGGTAATCAATAAGAGCTTTTTGTTTTATGGGGTGTTGAGATCCCTAATACTATAAGTCATTAAAAGACAATATTTAAAGGAGGCTAAGGCCTTTTTCCTCTTACCTTATTTTCTTTTGGGAACCTTCTTGAAATCAGAGTTTTCGTCCAGATTATCATATGAGCTACCTTGGTTTATGTCTTCGTTCTTTAAGTTGATAAGATGTTATTTCCCCAGTGTGTTAACAATATCATTCATCTTGAAGTGACATAGCCTTAAATCTCCATTAGGATTCTCCTTAACCAAGAATGAAATAGCTTTCATTATATGAGTGGATAGTTCTAAGTTATTAGGTAGGTTTATATAAACATTAGAAGCTGATTTAGGATTGACATCCTCTTCAACATCCAAAATTGAACCTTGCACCCTTATTTAAGCTCTATTAAGGATAACTATTTTCCGCCTTCTATTTGTATAAACTCTTTATAGTATCTTATTAGAAATCTAATTTTGTTCATTATTAAAGGTTATTGGTCTCCATGCATAAGTAACATAAACCTACTCTTTAAATAAATTATCACCCTCATTGAGTTTTAAGATGGGGATTACTTTAGGTAGCTTCTAATCAATATTAATAAGAATACGTATTCTTGCTTAATAAAATCTTGACATGGCCACATTAGCCTCACCTAAGCAAAGAGGCTTCCCCATATAACCAAAGAGATAACTTAATCCAATATTCTAAAGCAATATTATGAATGTTGATCTAAAATAGGGATATACTTTTGTTTCAAGTTTTCCATATGAATTCTAGGTCCCCAATTTTACAAAAAAGAAGGGAAGAAGGAATACTATAGACCAACCTTGATAAGTTTATGTGTTTGGGATTGAGAGTCAAACTTGAATAAGAATAGGTTGCCTTTATTAACTAAAAGCTCCCTTAAACTATAAATTTTTCACTAAGAATGAGACCAGCTATTGATAACTAAATAGGATGGCCTCTTGTTGCGGAAAAACCCAATTAGGGTGGCATTCCACTTTCACGCACCTTCCTTAAGCATTTGAGGTAGGGGAGTCACTAACTACTTACCATTATAAGTAGTAAGGTGACAAAACTGCAAAGAGGTCGATAAAATTTAAGACCAATTTTTCTTAAATAGTTTATTAGGTGGAGGGGTGGAGGTACCGTAGGAAGAAGGTATGGATAGTTCGGTTCCTTAAAGAGGACTGAGGGATGAGTCCTACTTTTGATAATTGATTGGTAAGAAACATGACATGAACTTAGAGAGATACGTTAAGGCATGGAAAGGAAACTGAAGTTAAGGGAGGAAAAACTTAAAGGTGGAAGGTTTTCTGGGGTTAGGTTAGGGGTAACCTTGATACTAAAAATAGTAAAGAGGGAAACATGTGCAAAAAGGAAGGGGGAGGTGAGAAAAAACTATACACTAGAGAAACTAAATTAGAATAGGAATAAGGACGAGGAAGTGCAAAAGTAGTTGGGAAAGGATCAATGGAAAATATGAGTGGGGGGGCCACCTAGGTCAACATAAGGACTAGTATTTAAAGAGGAAAGACAAAGAGGAAAAGGATATAAGGGTGAGAACACAACAATAGGAACTAGAGAAGAGATGACCTGCAAACAGAAGATGCAAGAAGAGCCAATATGCAAAGCCATGCAAAGTTAAGAGATGCATGAAGAGCCACTATGCACAATCAAGCAAAGAGATACTTAGAGAGAGGTTAGAGCTAGGGAGAGCATTAAGTTTCTTTAATGGAAGGATAATTCAAGAAAAATTTTATGATGTAATGAGAAACTTGGTGAAATTTTTTGTCAACTGGCCTTTAGTAGAAAAATAATGAATTTAAAGTTTTGATAAACGACCTTATTGTGAATAAAATGAAATTCAAAGTTCTTTTTTAGTGGACTTATCATGAATAAAATGAAATTCAATTTAAGCTACTTAGAATGAGGATGAAAGATAACAATTTTTTGAAAAGTATGAATAAAAAACAAGATTGATGATAATTTGGTGCTTAAATTAGCATCCAGTAAGTTGAAAATATGCTTTTAAATATAAGGCTAATTTATGCTTTTGTACATAAGAGAATGTAATTATATAATAGAAATTTACTATATTTGGCATAAATTATCATTAACCTCATAAACAAGAAATTTTAATTACAAAATAAAAATAAATATATTTAACACAAATCATCATTATAAAAACACAACACAACACAACAATACCCAAATTCTCGCCTAAGCAAGGTATGGGGAGGGTAAGATGTATGCAGTCATGCCCGCATCTCCTAAAAGATACAGAGACTGTTTTCTTATAGACCCTTGGTTGTTTTGGTGACTCGAACTCAAGACCTCCTTAGTGCTTGTTTGGTTGAGCTTATATCAATTGAACTTTTGTCAATAGAGCTTTTGTCAGTAGAGTTTTTATGAGAAGAGCTTTTTTAAAAAGAAAGTTGACTGTTTGGTTGTCAATTAAAAAAATAGCTTTTTAAAAAGAGCTTCATATAGTAGACTGCTTCGCAACATGAAAATAAAAGGTAGTTTTATTAATTTTAACTATTTTTTATTTTATAATAAAATTATTTAAAATATAAATATTATTTGAAATATATTAAACAATATACAAAACAAAATATATTAATTATTATATAATTTTAAACCATACGAAACATAAATGAAAATATATCTAACCAAATTTTTTGTATAGATTATAACATAAGTAAAAATCTACTTAAAAAGTGCTTTTTTGAAAAGCTCCAAATTTGTGCTTTTGAAAAAGTTGTATTTTAGCTTTTAAAAAAGCTATTTCTACTCCAAAAGTACTTTTGAAGTTTACAGCCAAATACTCATTTTTTTCTTAAAATAACTTTTGCATTGGAAAAAAGTGAATTTCCACTTGCCAAAAGCTTAACCAAAGTACTCTTCGAGCCAAACACTCTTTTTTTCTTAAAATAGCTTTTGCGGTGGAAAAAAGTGATTTTCTACCTACCAAAAGCTGAACCAAACGGAGGCTACAACTGATTATAGTCCTCTAATTAACTCCTTTGACAGGAAGTTACACTTATGGTGTAACTGTTTCTTGTCCTAAAGAGGGAAACTTTAGCTTGCCATCTCTGTCCTTAAGAACCTCCATATATACTAGTGTTCCCACCTTGCACTACCCAAGGTAGTCACGAAAATAATTGACAAATTAGTTAAGGACCTTATATGAAAGTGCCGCAACGACAATAACAAAATTCTCTAAATCAAATGGAATACCTTATACCTCCTAAGCAACATAGAGGGTTAGAAATTTGCTCAATTAGAAAAGTCTCGTTAGTCATGCCAACCAAAAGATTATGAAAGATTTGTCTAGACAAAGAAACCCTATAGGTCACATGAATGCACACCTACCACCTCAAAGGCCAAAAGTGTCATCTAGTTCCTTTTTGATAGGTTGCTAACGTTCACCTTGGCTAATTAAACATTGAACTTCTTTTAATATATCCAAAAAATATATTTTATATATCAATAAAATATAAGTTGATGGAGAAATTGATTCTAAACTTTTTGAAAAACAAAAAAATCTAGTAAAATTGATGAATCACATCAAAAGTTGATATCTTATTTTAAAAATTAAAATAAAAAAACCACTACTAAAAAAGAAGTAAAAATTGAGCCAATCGGTACTTGAAAATATGTCCGTTCAATTTTATTAATATTCTTCACAAATGTATTCCATAGAGCCAGACAAACTACTTTTCGAGATGGCCGGCGCGTTCTTAGGCTAGAGAAGACTAACTTGTGATTCCACTTATTAAGGAAAAGACTAGCTACCTCTGAAATGTGATTTATTTTTAAAGTAAGTATATTACAAGAAGTATAATAATTGTAATCTCTTTTTGTTGTGTCATTTAATTATCGTGTGCCACCCACATATAACAGTGTTGGATTAATTGAAGGACAGTGCACGGCAGAGTTTGGTGGTATGAGACAATCAAGAGTTATACAAATGTTCATGTCAGAGTAATATAGGCTAGTAGATGGGCCATATGTAGTCGAACATGATTAGGTTTGTTGATGACATATTAATGGCCATGTTCCCTTAATTTCTTGATGATGAATGAAGGCATATTCGTTCAATTAAGGTCATGATAGCAACTGTAAGAAAGACTTGGGCCTCACGATCGTTTAATTGTATCCATCTAATGAATTATGATTACAGGTCTTGAAAAGAATCGTCGAGTCCGAGCAACCGCTAACTCGCGAGGGAATTCAAGTACCCTACGGTATTTTCGGTCAAATAAGTCTACATATTTAAATAATTTAATTTCTAATATTTTTAAATTTTAAATAAATTTCTAGTATTGCTTATGTTAAAGATTTAAATTTGATTAAATTTGCTTATGTTAAAAAAAATTATTTAAATTTTTGTATGCAAGTTAAGATTTTATTAAAATAAATTTAAATTTTTAACTTAACTAAGGATTTATATTTTAATCGCATACTTCAATTTTTTTATGAAACTAGTAGCGCTTTGTATTAAACTTGAAAATTTTATTTGACTATTTATCTTAAAATTTGTCATTTTAATGTCTAATTCTTTCTTGTGGTCGAGTATGATAGAATGAAATATGTAATAGTATTTTTTATTTGACTAGTATTTCCCAATTCAGATTTTTGTTAGAATAATTCATCTTATAATTCCTTACATAAAAATTCAAAAAGTAGTTCAATTATATGAAACATAGGAGCATAAACAAAAATTAGTAATTGAAAGTTTTTAATATATCAATCATTATCATTTTATCTATAATTGTATGGCTACTTAATAGAAAATTTCATAGTAAATACTAACATATTCATTACTATCGAGATAATAGTTTACTCAATGAAAAAATTATTTACAATAGTATTTGATAAAATAATGAGTTCATAACAATTGTATAAGATTTACCTATGACATAAATACAATGAGAATTCTTTAAATATATGTAGGAACATAATATGAATTATTTTTATTAAATATAAACTAAACATTATTTTTTGTCTTTAATTGGAAATATCAGGTTTGGAAAAGAAAACCACTCATTATTTAATTAGAATTATAATCACTATTTAAATTTCAGTTATAATTAAATATAATTATAATAAGTTTTAGAAATTTATTAAATCTTATATTACCTAAAATTATAACTCCTTGTTCTCATTTGAAAATATGAAATATTAAAATTATGAAGTTTATATGATAAAAGATATACTAGAAAAGTCTTTCCTTTAGAAATATTAAATCTTTTTAGGTCATTTAAGTTCACCATGTCTAATTTTTTTTCCCTTCCTTATACTTGACATTGTTTTGTTTTGTCCATCCATTAACATGTCCATAAAATCTATCTTCATTTAAACTGCGTTGCTCTTACTTATCCCTTGCTCAGTCTCTTTGCCCCTTTTTTGTTATTTCCTTTCAGTTGGTCTTTCTTAGCATGTCGATAAAATCTATCTTCATTTTGAACTTCATAACTCTTACTTCTCTTTTTCTTAATTTCTTTGTCCCTCCTTTTCTTTTCCATTTTTGTTTGTCTTAAAAAATTTCTTTATTGTACTTAGAATCCTACTCAAATCACTTGGCACTCTTGCACCTTCTCTTCTCTATTACTCATCTTATGGTCTGGTTAAAGAACTTTGTTAAGCTCTCTTACAGTTTTCTTACCTTGGGTGATTTCCATTTGCGGGAACTATTTTTAAAAATTTTTGTTGCTTAGTTAGGTTCCTTACATCGTTTGGCAGTACGTTGAACCAACTATCAATCCCAACTAAGTATACTTGTTAGGTCCTTTCAAGTTTCCCCTACCTTTGCGTCCCTCTAGCTCCTTTCCCTCTACCCCTAGTAGCCAACCACTTTAAGTCTCCCTCTACTCTTTTTCTCCTCAGATCCCCTAGGTTTAGACCACTATAAACCTGGCTTTAGTAGCTCCAACCAAAGTATTGCTCATTTAAACTCCTTATAAGCTATAATATGAACCCAATAAAGATGAACCCTAGAAAACCCACAAGAATCTAATTATAAGATCCCAAGAAACCTAAACACAAATCTGGTTTTGATGGACCTTGACCCTTTGTCTAAAAAGACAAGAACCTTGGCATAACGAACCTAAACCAAAGAAACAATGAAACTAGAAACTTAGACTATATTAAAGTCTAAACCCAAAGAATACAAAAACTTGAACGAAGGTTAAAATGGAAGAGCTGTGAATGCCATAAAGAAAGGATTTCTTTGATAAGTTATGGGTTTGTTCTTTCAAGAACTCAAGGAGAAAACTCTGTCTCTATTTTTCTAATTGAATAATTTGAATTCCTTTTCTTTCATAATGAACGTCCAAGATCCTATAAATACTAATTCTAATAGAACTCTAAGAAATAAAGTTATAAAAAATCTGATTTGACCAAGTCTCTAACTTCCTAATCTAATATGTATCACACCAATCCTAGTACATGTAGGATACTAAGACAAGATAAACCTAATATGAATTTAACAAACTAATCCTACTTGTAGCAAAAGTCTAAGTCATGTCAATCCCACTTGGAATAGGATTGTAAGACTTAATTACAATTAAAACTCTAACAAATCAAATCTGAACAAAATATGATATAATAACATCTAATCAGGTTTAAACACAATCAAAGCCTCCTTAACATAGAATTTCGGTCATACTAAGAAAATATAACCAAATAAACCAACACTTGAGTCTTGAACATGATTCATGGTCCAAACATGTAATCTTTAAGAATTTGTCCAAAAATGCACAGCCCAAACATGTAATCTTCAAGATTGGTTTAGTCTTCCACAACCTTGATACAATGGATTAAGATTGGATCTCCCTATTCCAAGCCTAACTTGAATGGCTTGTTCTTGCATGGTGAATACTTCAATTTGGCCCAATTGTCCAAATATGCCTAAGTTTTGTGCACCAATCCTTGCATGGATTCCTTGATCCTCTTGGATCTTGATCTTATGATTGGCCCACTAAGAACATATAATGGATCATTGGCAACAACTTGTCCACTTATGGCTGCATACTTCCCACATGAATATCCATAAAATCCTCCATCCATGGTAGCAAGCTTGCCATTAAGAACATGTTGACCTTGGTTCTCATCATCCCCTCTCTCCTCAAAATGATTTGTCCTCGAATCATCACCTACATCATAAAGGGAAAGATCAGAAACATTAAATGTTACACTAACATTATACTCACTAGGCAAGTCCAACTTGTAAACATTATCATTGATCCTCTTAAGGACTTAAAAAGACCATCTCTTTTAGGAAGCAACTTAGATCTCCTTTGGGCTGGAAATCTTTCTTTTCTCATATGAACCCAAACCTAATCACAGGGTTTAAAGGACACACGCTTCCTTCTTTGTTAGCACTAGAGGCATATTGCTCCTTCCTCCTCTCAATGTTTAGCCATACCTTCTCATGAAGGTTCTTCACAAATTTAGCCTTTCTTTTTCTATCTAAGCTAACCCTTTCATTCACAGGCAATGGTAACAAATCCATAGGAGTTAGTGGATTAAAACCATACACAATCTCAAAAGGTGAATATGAAGTAGTAGAATGTACAACCCTATTATATGGAAACTCAATGAATGGCAAACATTCCTCCCATGTTTTCAAGTTCTTTTTAATGATAGGCACAATAATTGAGTTAAAGTTCTATTAACTATCTCCGTTTGTCCATTAATTTATGGATGACAAGTAGTAGAAAACAAAATTTTAATACCAAACTTACCCCATAATACTTTCCAAAAGTAGCTGAGAAACTTAACATCCCTATCAAAAATAATACTCCTAGGTACACCATGGAGTCTCACTATCTCTTTAAAGAACAAATCAGTTATGTTAGTTGCATCATCATTTTTATAACAATGTACAAAGTGTACCATCTTAGAAAACCTATCAACAACTACAAAAATCAAATCCCTACCCTTTTTAGTCCTAAGTAGTCCCAAAACAAAGTCCATAGATATATCCACCCAAGGTTCACTAGATACGGGTAAAGGAGTATATAACCTATGTGGTAAAACCTTAGACTTAGCTTTTTTACATGCAATGCTTCTACTACATATGCGAATAACATCTTAGTTCATCTTAGGCCAATAAAAGTGTTCATGCAATATTTCTAATGTCTTAATAACACCAAAGTGTCCCATCAACCCACCATTATCTGCCTCACACACAAGCAATTCACGCATAGAAGAGACTGGTATGCAAAGTTTACTTTCCCTAAACAAGTATCCATCATGCTTGTAGAACTTACCAAATGTTGTTTTGCCACATGCACTAAACACATTAGAAAAATCAACATCAATAGCATATAAATCTCTAATATATTCAAATCCAAGCATTTTGGTTTGCACAAAGTTAAGAAGAACATACCTCGTTAATAGTGCATTAGCAACTATATTCTCCTTACCTTACTTATACTTGATCACATAAGGAAAAGTTTCAATGAACTCCATCCATTTAATATGTATCTTGTTCAACTTACCTTTCCCCCTCAAATGCTTCAAGGACTCATGATCATTATGAATCACAAACTCCTTAGGCCATAGGTAATATTGTCAAGTCTCAAAAGCTCTAATAAGTGCATAAAGCTCCTTGTCGTATGTAGAGTAGTTCAATGAAGCACCACCAAGCTTCTCACTAAAATAGGCTATAGGATGCCTATCTTGCATCAAAACAGCTCCAATGCCTATCCCTAAGGCATCACACTCAATCTCAAAAGTTTTAGTAAAGTTAGTTAGGCTAAAATAGGTACTGAACATAAATTATCTTTAATAGTATTAAAAGCATTCTCATGAGATGTAACCTAATGGAATCCCACATTCTTTTTCACAATCTCAGTCAATGGAGCAGTTATAGTGCTAAAATCTTTAACAAATCTCCTATAGAAACTAGCCAACCCATGGAAAGATCTTGCCTCAGTAATGGAAGTAGGTTTCGGCCAATCTCTAATAGCCATGATTTTTTCCTCATCAACCTCTATACCTTTTGCACTAACAACATAACTAAGAAACACAACTTTGTCCATGCAAAAAGTACACTTTTCAAAGTTAGCAAATAACTTTTCTTTCCTTAAAACAATAAGTACACATCTTAAATGTTCAATATGGTCATCCAAACACTTGCTATAAATCATAATATCATCAAAGTATACCATAACAAACTTACCAATGAAAGTTGTCAAAACAAGTTCATCAACCTCATAAAATTGCTAGGTGCATTAGTCAACCCAAAAGGCATAACTAACCACTCATACAAACCATATTTTGTTTTGAAAGCTGTTTTCCATTCATCACCGTCTTTCATTCTAATTTGGCAGTAACCACTTTTAAGATCAATCTTAGTAAACAAACAAGATCTATGCAATTATCAAGCATATCATATAATCTAGGAATGGGATGTCTATACTTTACCATTATGTTGTTCACAGCCCAGCAATTAATACACATTCTACAAGTCCCATCCTTCTTAGGTACTAATAAAACCAAAACAGCACATGGACTCATGCTTTCCCTCACATACTCTTTGCTCATCAAATACTTCACTTGCCTTTAAAGCTCCTTGTTCTCCTCTGGGTTGCTCCTATAGACTAGATGGTTTGGAATGATAGCTCCAGGCACAAATTCTATTTAATGTTCAATGCCTCTAATGGGTGAATCTTTGAATTCTTGCAGCAAGGAACAATAAATCTAGGAAGAGAAGAGTTAGTTTCATTAGTGTTAAAGTAAGATTCTTTGTACACTAATAGAATCATAGGCTGGTCTCCAGTAAGGCTTTCCTAAACTCACTTTCCTTTGTAAAGAAACTCATCTTCTTCTTACCCTATCTCCTATCAAGATCCTTATTTCCCCTAATTGGTTCGGCCTCCAAAACATTCTCCCCATTCGCACTAGTTTCAACCCCACCACCTTTTCATGTTCACCCATCTTTCTAAGCTTCAATTCATCCTTATAAATTTGATTGGGTGTTAGTGGAACAAGGTTATTGGTTTCCCATCTTTTACAAACTTATAATGGTTCTTGAAACCATCATGGATCACTCACCTATCAAATTGCCATGGTCTAACCAATAAGATATGGCTTGCCTGCATTGGCGTATCATCACAAAGTACCTCGTCACAATACTTCCCAATAAAAAAGCTAACCAAAACTTACTTAGTTACCCGAATCTCCCCACAATCATTCAAACATTGTAATCTATAAGGTTTAGGGTGTTTTATGGTAGGTAAGCTTAACTTCTCTATAAGGGATGTGTTAGCAACATTGGTACAACTCCCCCCATCTATGATCATTGTAACATCCCCTCACTTATGGGAACGGTAAAATAGTAATTTGGAACGAGTTAGGAATGTGTAAAATTGTTTTGCTATGTTCATGCATTCAGAATGACCTGCGGGCATCCCGGTGCGTACTCTACAGTAAGGGGGTGTTACAATCATACTACATACCTTAGACTTGATATGGCATCTAATGTGGAATATGTTCTCCCTTTGCTGGACAGAATCATCCACCTTGTTTTGAGCATTCAAAACACGCCTAGCTACAAAGGATAGCATTTCCCCTCCATCTACTGGTTTACTAACGCCACCATCATCACTATCATCCTCTAAAGATGGCATGTCATTACAATCATCATCGCTCTCGGTCTCCACTTCTCCATTTTCCTTCATATTCATCACTTTCTTGTTTGGACATTGAAAAGCAATATGTCCTACACCCAAACAACGAAAACACTTAATATCACGAGAACGATTAGTTTAGGTTTTAGATTTACCTTTGGGCTTATTGGAGTCATCATCTTTAGCCTTGATACTCTTGGTTTTGAGCTTAGGAGAACTCCCAAAATTTTGCTTGTTCCAATTCTGCCTCCATGTTGAGTTAGAATTGTTGAATTTCTTTGCTTTTTCTTTTGAGTTGTCTCTCCACCTTCACAGCCATATGTACCATGTCTTCAATCTCCACATAATGTTGTAACTCCACAACATTAGCAATATCTCTATTCAATCCTTTCAAGAACCTTGCCATAGTGGCCTCACAGTCCTCCTCCACATTAACCCGAATCATGGCTATCTCCATCTCCTTGTGGTATTCCTCGACACTCTTGAATCCTTGAGTAAGGCTTTGAAGCCTTTAGAACAGATCTCTATAGTAGTGGCTAGGTATGACCTCCTCCTCATAAGAGCCTTCAAATCATCCCAACTATCAATAGGCCTCTCTAGGTTTCTCCTCCTACTAGTAACTAATTGATCCCACCGTATAAGAGCATAGTCTCTAAACTCCACAATAACAAGCTTTACCTTCTTTTCCTCCAAATAATTATGACAATCAAAGATCAAATCAATCTTTTTCTCCCACTCTAGATAAGCTTCAAGGTCATTCCTACCTTGGAATGGTGGTATCTTCATCTTAATGCTCCTTAAGTTTCTGTCCACTATATCCCTTCCTCCTCAGTTTCTCCCACATCATCATCTCTCCCACCTAAATTTTCCTATGCATCCTTCCCCTAGCTCCTCTACCTCAGCCTCTACCCATAAAAGCCCCGACATCATACTCCTTATCATGCAAAATGTTCATGGCATCATCTTCTTCATAATCTAAAAAATCAATTTGCTCCCTAGTGTTTTGGACCCTCCTTAGTTACCTATTATGCTTGTTAGCTTCAAGGGAATCCATTTTGTCCTTCATCTTCTCAAACAAGAAGTCAAACCGTTGAAATTGTTGTTGCATGGATTGAATCATGAACTTGAGATCACCATCCCTGCTTGTAGAAGTGTCTTTGGTAGCACTTTCCTCTTGCTTAGACATGATAAAAATAGTAAATGAACATTAGTAAACAACGAAAGAAAACATTACTCACTCCTTTAGTGTTTACACTTAAATAATGACACCTTACTCATGTTTCACTCTTCTTGGCTTTTTCCCAATGCTAATCTCACTCACTCTTGCCTTTTTCCACTCTTGTTTTCTCTATCAAGTTCTTTTGGAGAAACCAAACCTTCAAATAATCCAAACGATGTGTTAGTTCACTAAATATAATCAAGAATTGGTTTTTTTTAGAAGAAAAGGTTGAAAAAGTTTAGAAAAATAACAAAAGAATGTTAAAAGAAGAAAAACACTTAACTTTCTTGAACTTCTTGACACTTTCTTGCACTTTCATGGAGTTTCTTGTACTTTTCTTTCACTTTTGAACAAGGGTGTCTTGAACTATATTGAATAAAAAACAAAGAAACAAGATGAACTAAAACAAGAGAAAAAAAACTAAGAAAATCGAATCTGTTTTGGGCGGGATGGATAGGTGCGGTTGGTTGGTATGTTTTAGGGTAAAAGGGTGGAAAATTTCATGGTTTTAGTGTATGGGGTGTGGAAAAACGGGAACAAAAAGATAGATAACCAAAACAAGATGTTAAGGGTGAATCTTAAATTGGAAGGATAAAAGATTTGGCTAAGGATGGCTCTGATTACCAAATGATGTGAACCCAATAGAGATGAACCTTAGAAAGCCCATAAGAATATGATTATATGATCCTAAGAAACCCAAACACAAATCAAGTTTTGATGGACCTGGCCCTTTGTCTAAAAAGACAAGAACCTTGATATAAAGAACCTACACCCAAGAAACAATGAAACTAGAAACTTAGACTATATTAAAGTCTAAACCCAAAGAATACAAAAACTTAAAAGAAGGTTATAATGGAAGTGTTGTGAACGCCACAATGAAAGGATTTCCTTGATAAGTTCTAGGTTTGTTCTTTCAAGAACTCAAGGAGGAAACTCTCTCTCTATTTTTCCAATTGAATAATCTGAATTCCTTTTTTTTTTCATAATGAACGTCCAAGACCCTATAAATACTAATTCTAATAGACCTCTAAGAAATAAGGTCATAACAAATCTGATTTGACCAAGTCTCTAACTTCCTAATATGATATGTATCACCCCAATCCTAGTACATGTGGGATTCTAAGAAAAGATAAACCTAATATAAATTTAACAAACTAATCCTACTTGTAACAAAAGTCTAAGTCATACCAATCCCACTTGGAATAGGATTGTAAGACTTAATTATAATTCAAACTCTAAGTAATGAAATATGATCCAAATCTGATTTAAAGACATCCAATCAGATTTAAACACAACCAAAGCCTCCCTAGCACAGAATTTTGGTCATACTAAGAAAATATAACCAAATAAACTAATACTTGAGTCTTGAATATGATTCATAGCCCAAACATGTAATCTTTAAGAATATGTCTAAGAATGCGCAGCCCAAACATGTAATCTTCAAGATTGGTTTAGTCTTCCACAACCTTGATACAATGGATCAAGATTGGATCTCCCTCTTCCAAGCCTAACTTGAATGGCATGTTCTTGCATAGTGAATACTTCAATTCGGCCCAATTGTCCAAATATGCCTAAGTTTTGTGCAATAATCCTTGCATGGCTTCCTTGATCTTCTTGGATCTTGACCTTATGATTGGCCCACTAGGAACATATAATGGATCATTGGCAGTAACTTGTCCACTTATGGTAGCATGCTTCCCACTTGAATCTTTATGTAATCCTCCATCCATGGCCGCAAGCTTCCATTAAGAACATGTTGACCTTGGTTCTCATTAAACTACTTTTATAAACTTCCCATGTACTACCTCTCTACATCATACTACTTTTATGGCTCCATTTCTAAGTCTATATAGGGACACGTTTCGGGAAAATTGTAGTATCCCATCTGTTGAATTGTTTAAAAATTTAAATGTTAAACTATTGAGTCACATGAGTAACGAAATTGGTAAATGTATGACATGATTTTATAATTGTATTTAAATGCATAATATTAGCATACACACATGAATTATGAATTAGAACAATTGCATTCAATTGACATATTCCGTGGTATGAAACTAAGATGAATGTGATAAATGAATGTGATATGAATGTGCAATTATAATGTCTTGTACTTTAGTTTACCGGTGATAAGAATTGATGGATTATAATTAACAAGCCGGAATTAATTGTTACAATTGCAAGATTGACGAACTAATATGTATGGATTAGGAAAAAAGTCAAGTGGCAAGACAAATTGACAAATGGTAGTAGAAATAAGTGACACGTGGTGATAGGATTTAGGGACAAAAGGTTTAGATAATTATATGACAAATGGCATGAAGATTGAGAGACAAATGGACTAGTTATTAAGTGACTTGTGGAACCATAAGAAGAAGGTATGTGGCAAGTGACAAGTTTCATAACACTTGCTACACACCTTAACCCACGATATATATATGGAAAGACCATCTTTCATTCTACTTTCACTTGATGTTCTCATCTTCTTCTTTATTCTCTCAAATTTATGACACTCTCACCATCACACCCATTACCTTAAGTTATTAAAATCCTACATTGGCCACTCTAATATTCTGTTATCTACTTCTTCTTGATGAACCCATTTCTTTTTCCATTTGATGATTTGAAGAAGCTTTGGAGTTAAACAAGTAAGTTATTGTTCTTCATAGCTTGTTTTAATGGAAGCATTTAAGATGATTAATTTGGGATAGATTGATAGTGTTAATGGTGTATGCAGAGTGCTAGAATGTTGATGAACAATTGTATACGTTTATGTTTTGTTTTCGTATAAATGATAAACAATAGTTTAGGTATTGTTATATGGTTGGTTTTAACTTAGAATTAAGGTGCAAATGATGAGGAATTGAAGTAGAAATGATGAACTATGCATAAGATGTTTTGAGTTGTTAAGAACGAGTTAAAATATAGAAAAACAATGAAGGAAAAGGTTGGGAAACTCACGGATTACCTATCCCACGATCATTGGAAGTCCTCTATGATCATGGGAAATACATAAGTGATGAAATGTTTGGATGACATATCCCACGATTGTGGGAAAGGCCTTGTATGTGCATTCTTCTCTTTTATGTGATTGATGAACCAACTAATGATAAGTTACTTTATTTTGATGTATTTAAACTTGATTGAGGCTTGAATTGAACCTAGTTTGATGCTCGGTTAATGGGTCAAAGGCTTGATGCTTAATTAATGGGTTAAAGGCTTGATAAGTTTAAGTTATTAATTGAGGTTATAATATAAGGAACGGATTGTTTGATATCAAAGTATCAAAATCTAGAAAATTAGGAGTGATATAGGAATGAAGGTGTTCTTAAGAATACAATTGTGATCCAAAGAATATGAGAAATGTGAATTAGGTATAAACGAATTAGAATTTGGATATTTTGTGAGATATAATCCTAGAAAAAGGATTAGTGAATGTTTGATTGATGGATTTAGAATAAATCAAGCTTACTTAAGGTATATGCCTAATTGCAAAATGGAAGTATACAAGCTATAAAGTGAATGATCGAAAAGTGTATAAGTTCAATCAAGATCTTTGTATATGAATATATACCCAAAAAATCAATTGAACATGCATTGAAACATGATGTATATATATATTTATATATATTACATGTGAGTGATTGAATGATCATATGATTGACAACTTAATGATGTATGAAATATGTATATTGCACAAAGATGAATACACAAGGTTGAATGTCAGCATCCAAATATTGCCAGATCGTCAAGGTAATAGCTTATCTGGAGCGCACTGTGAGTCAACCTAGAAGTTTCTCACTAGGATTGATTTATTTCTGTTTATATGTTAGATATTGAACTATTAATGATCTGGTTGTGATCATTTCGGACATTTATGGTCTGAGGAGTTTGATAATTAACATTGTATTGGAAGTGTTTCACAATTGAATGTGAATCGAGAAAAATATATGCACTCAACAAAATGTCGAATGCTGAACCTAGGTCTGATGAATATGAAATATGACTGTGTCTGAAATGAATAAAATTTATTGAAAACGTAATATGTAAATTGATGCATTTCATTACATTGATATGCACCTTTATGACCAGAGTGGCCAGTGAAAAGGAGCTTAAAGCTCATAAATGCACATAAAAAGCTACAGGCTCAATGATTAATGAGCCCGGTATCCACAATAGATACATAATGGTTATTAATGAGCCCGGTATCTACAACGAATTACGAGATAGTTAAAAAGGCACTCAGTCACAATAAAGTAACAACAAAAGTGGAGTCACATGTGCGTTAATAACTTAATGATGTATGAAATATGTGTGTGTTACACGAAGATGAATATACAAGATTGAACATCAGCATCCAAACATTGCCGGATCGTCAAGGTAATAGCTTATCCAGCGTACTGTGAGTCAACCTAGATGTTTCTCCCTAGGATTGATTTATTTCTATTTATATGATAGATATTGAACTAAAAATGATCTGGTTGTGATCATTCCGAACATTTATGGTTCGAGGAGTTTGATAATTAAGATTGTATTGGAAGTGTTTCACAATTGAATATGAATCGAGAAAAATATATGTACTCAACAAAATTCTAAATGCTGAACCTAGGTTTGATGAATATGAAATATGACTGTTTCTGAAATGAATGAAATTTATTGAAAACGTAATATATGAATTGATGCATTTCATTACATTGATATGCATGATCAGATAAAGGAGTTATAACCAGAGTGGCCAGCGAAAAAGAGCTTAAAGCTCATAAATGCACATAAAGATCTACAGGCTTAATGATTAATGAACCCGATATTCACAATAGATACAGAATAGTTATTAATGAGCCCGGTATCCACAACGGATTACAAGATAGTTAAAAAGGCACTCAGTCATAACAAAGTAACAACGAAAGTGGAGTCACATCTGCATTACATATCCAAATTGATATGTGACTGTTCTGAAATAGAAATGTGAAATAGTGTACACAAGTTGTATTTGTTGAAATATGATGAAATGTGAAGTGATGTTCAATATTTAATGATATGATTTGTTTGTGAATTGTTCTTGTGTTCGATATGAGTGATCACATCGAGGATAGTTCACTCACTGAGTTCTCAAAACTTATCAAAACTGTAATGTTGTTTTTCAGGCTCAGAGGAGATCTAGATAGACTAATTGAAGTATAGCTATTGCAATCGAACATGAGTTAGTGATCAGGATTAGTTGTATCTACACATATCTTCAGTGATTTTATATTTTAATTACATTTCTCAACTATTGGAATTTTGTAATGTGATAATATTTATGACTAGAAATGTTTGTAAATGAAATGAGCCAAAGTGAACATTGGTTTGCTTAAAAATTGTTTCAAGCTTGAAAATTTTGAAAACAGTTGATTTGATTGTCTTAATATGCCATCCTTGTAAAGTATGTTCTCAAATATTTGTCGTTACATTCAGCTATATGCTCTATAAGAGTAGTGTGTTACAATTTTTGGTATCAGATCCTAGGCTTAGTATCTTACATAGGCATTTTTCATAATATATGTCGAGGTACATGCATTTTAAACATGTCATAGCATCCAGTGGCAACTAATCCCTAGTTTTAGTCGCATTTGAATAAGTCACATGTATGAACATTTGTTAAAATTCTAAATTGTTAGAAATAATGATAAGGATGATGATCTATTAGAGTATATGAAAATGAAAGTTTGTTGATATATTGAAATAGGAGATACTACATGGTTTGATATGTTAGACAACGACTCAGTATACCTATGTTTGGGGATATGTCAGGGAATATAATATCAATATTGTGCTGTAGTTGTATACCTTTGAATTGATGTAGATATAAAGAAATTGTCATGGACTAATTGAGAAAAAACAGAGATTCAAGTAGAAATGACAATATTTAAAGTGTACAAGAAAAGTTGGAAGAAATCAAAATTTACCATATCCTTGAAAGGCTGAACTTGGGACTGGAATAGTTGTTTGATTATCGTGTTAAGAGTTTAAGATTTAGTATAAGATTATATCAGTGGATTTGAGATCATAATTTCATGATTGTTACGTAACTTATAGTGTTGAATTAATGTAGAACATACTTATGGAAGATGAAATAAATGATAACAATATATGTAAAAGACCTCAAGGTTAAGTTGATCAGTTATTACGAGTGTATATCCAATAATGTGGTTACTTGGGTGAATAATGTTACTGAGCACATATGTATTATACACTTGGATATGGTATTGGGAGTGATCTATGACATATTGAATGCTCTTAAGTCATAGTCCCCATAGTTAAAATTCGAAGATGACTCAGAGTAGTGTAGTGGAAGCATGGATTTATGTGGATGTATCGAAATGATAACTACTAAAAAGAAGTAAATTTTTTATAGTCATAGAATACTCAATTGTTATCTAGAATCAATTAAGATCAAGATATCATTAGCTTATGATATTAATTGGTGACTTTTCAAAACTAAATTTCTAGATAAGCTGGAATGATCTTAAAGGTACATACTAAAGCATAAGAGTAAATGTACATGCCTACAACTTCATTAAGTTTTAATATTTAGAACATTTTGATCATGTAAGATATGGTAGTAATTAATCTTATTGAGGTATTATGAATAGTTGAAAAGCAAAGATGAACATAGTTAACTAATAAGGACTACGTGAACAGTACATATGATTGAGGAGATAAATTTTCTTTTAATGAAGAATTTCACCAAATTATATCATGTAGACCAAATGTTCCATTTCTAGGAATGAATGAATATTGAACAAACCAAAAGTATATATTAGAGTCAAACAGATATGAGACTTAGGCACGAGAAACTAAATATACTATAGAGAGTGCATGTAATTTGATTGTTGAAAAGTATATGAACTATGTTATTGGGTTCTTGAATATGAGATGACACTATTGTTATTGCTAGAGAAACTTAGGTTCACAATGTATTCTATACTAGTATGTTCAGGAGGTACAAGTTAGATTTGATGTATGTGTTACCAGCTCAGTAAGTTAAGATTGCAAATAATTTGAATTATGTGGAGAAACCAGTAAAAATGGTCAAACATCAGGATAAGTTGTTAAGGAATCTGAGGAAAACTAATGATTGGAGAAAATCATTCACGAGAAGAAGTCAATTGGGAGATTGAGAAAAACATGAGACAACATTACCCCATCTGTGGAATCAGTTAGTTAAGAATTTTAAGGACGAAATGTCTTAAAGAGGGGGAGAATTGTAATATCCCGTCTCTTGAATTGTTGAAAGATTTAAAATGTTAGACTACTAAGTCACATGAGTAACAAAATTGGTACATTTATGGTATGATTTTATAATTGTATTTAAATGCATAATATTAGCATACACACGTGAATTATGAATTGGACAAATTGCAGTTAATTGACATATTTTGGGGTATGAAACTAAGATAAATGTGATAAATAACTAAGCATAATAAATTTGATATGAACGTGAAATTCCAATATCTTGTACATTGGTTTACTAATGAAAAGAATTGATGGAGTATAATTATCAACTTGGAATTAATTGTTATAATTGTGAGATTGATGAATTAATATGTACATTTGGACTACGAAAAATGCTAAGTGGCAAGACAAGTTGACAAATAATAGTAGAAATAAGTGACATGTGTTAATAGGACTTAGGGACAAATGGTTTAGATAATTGGGTGGGAAATGACATGGAGATTGAGAGACAAATAGACTAGTTATTGAATAACTTGTGGAGCCATAAGAAGAAGGCATGTGGTCAGTGACAAGTGTCACAACACTTGCCACACACCTTAACCCACAACATATACATGGAAATACCATCTTTCAGTCAACTTTTCACTATATGCTCTCATCTTCTTCTTTATTCTCTCAAGTTTATGACACTCTCACCCTCACACCCATGACCTTGAGTTGTTTAAATCCTACATTAGCCACTCTAATATTCTGTTATCTTCTTCTTCTTGATGAAACCCATTTCTATTTCCATCTTACTCTTGAATATGGTGATGATCATATAAGCTTAGAGGGGCTAGGTTATTTGATGATTTGAAGAAGCTTTAGAGTTAAACAAGTAAGTAAGATATTGTTTTTCATGGCTTGTTTTAATATAAGAATTTAAGATTTGGGATAGATTGACGGTGTTAATGGTGTATGAAGAGTGCTAGAAAGTTGATGAACAAATGTAAATGCTTTTGCTCTGTTTTTATATAAATGATAAACAATAGTCTATGTATTGTTATACGGATGATTTTAAGTTAGAATTGAGGTGAAATTGATGAGGAATTGTAGAAATAATGAACTATGCATAATATGTTTTAAGTTGTTAAGAAAGAGTTAAAATATGGAAAAACATTAAAGGAAAAGGCTGGGAAGTTCACAGATTACCTATCCCACGATCATGGGAAATGCATGGATGATGAAATGTTCGGATGACACATCCCACGATCGTGGGAAATGCCTTGGATGTGCATTCTTCTCTTTTATATGATTGATGAACTAACTAATGATAAGTTACTTTACTTTGATGCATTTCGACTGTATTGAGGCTTGAATTGAACCAAAATTGATGCTTGATTAATGGGTTAAAGGCTTGATAAGTTTAAGCTGTTAATTAAGGTTAATGGGTTGTTTGATATCAAAGTATCAAAATCTGGAAAATTAGGAGTGAAATAGGAATGAAGGTGTTCTTAAGAATACAATTGTGATCTAAAGAATATGAGAAATGTGAATTGTGTATAAATGAATGAGAATTTGGATATTGTGTGAGATAAAGGATTGGTGAATGTTTGATTGATGGATTTAGAATAAATCAAGCTTACTTAAGGTATAAGCCTAATTGAAAAATGGAAGTATACAAGCTATGAAGTGAATGGTCTAAAAGTGTATAAGTTCAGTCAAGATCTTTATATATGAATACATACCCGGAAAGTCAATTAAGCATGCATTGAAACATGATAAATATATTACATGTGAATGATTGAATGATCATATAATTGGCAACTTAATGATGTATAAAATATAGGTGTATTGCATGAAGATGAATACACAAAATTTAACGTCAACATCCAAACATTGTCAGATCATCAAAGTAATAGCTTATCTAGAGAGTATTGTGAGTCAACTTAGATGTTGATTGATTTATTTCTGCTTATATGTCAGATATTGAACAGTTAATGAACTGATTGTGATAATTCTAGACATTTATGGTTTGAGGAGTTTGATAATTGAGATCATATTGGAAGTGTTTCATAATTGAATGTGAATCAGGAAAAATATGTGTACTCAACAAAATGTTGAATGTCAGAATTATGTCCGATAAATATGAAATATGAATTTATCTAAAATGAATGAAAGTTATTGAAAGCGTAATATGTGAATTGATGAAATTTATTACAATGATATGCATGATTAGATACAAGAGTTGTGACCGGAGTGACCAGTGAAAAAGAGCTTAAAGCTCACAAATGCACATAAAGAGCCGCATGCTCAGTGATCAATAAGCCCGGTATCTACAATAGATTCAGAACAGTTATTAATGAGTCGGTATCTACAACGGATACGGGATAGTTAAAAAGGTGCTTGGTCATAACAAAGTAACAACGAATGTGGAGTCACATGTGCATTACATATACAAATTGATATGTGACTGAAATGAATTATTTGGACTGTTATGAAATAGAAATGTGAAATAGTGTGCACAAATTGTATTTGTTGAGATATGATAAAATGTGAAGTGATGTTTAATATTTGATGATATGATTTGTCTATGAATTGGATTGTGAATTATTCTTATGTTTGATATGAGTGAGCACATCGAGGATAGTTTACTTACTAAGTTCACAAAACTCATCAAAATTGTAATTTTACTTTTCAGGCTCATAAGAGATCTAGATAGACTAATTGGAGTATAGCTACTGCAATCGGACATGAGTTAGTGGTCAGGATCAGTTGTACCTGCACATGTCTTCAGTGATTTTGTATTTGAATTGTGTTTCTCAATTGTTGGACAATGTATGTGTGAATTCTGAAATGTAATAATATTTATGACTGACATGTTTGTAAATGAAATGAGCCAAAGTGAACATTGATTTGCTTAAAAAGTGTTTGAAGCTTGAAAAATTTGTAATGTGTCGTCCTTATAGAGTATGTTGTCGAATATGTATTAATACGTTCGCGTATATGCTATATGAGAGTGATGTATTACAAAAATCATCTCTACTATCAGTCTTCAATACATTCCTCTTTCAAATGCTAATGGTATCAAAATCATTGCTCTGCTTTTAAATATTTTAACTGATGTTGCCTGTAAATAGGCTTCTTCTCTTGTTGGTTTCATTTTGGAAAAGAAACTTACTTTTTCCTTAAAAAACACATGGGCTAAAAACCATTGGAATAAGATGGGAATCTTTGAAGTGTTAGTTAGTAAAAATAATATGTTTATATTCAAGTTCGACTTAGAGACTTAATGTATAAGAGAATTCATTGAAATTTGGCCATGGAATATGAGTAGCAAACCCATCTTTTTACAAATTATATGGAAGCCATACATTAGAATGAAGAATATTAAACAAAAGCAAATCTTCTTCTAGATAAATATGCACAACATCCCCTAGAGTATTACTGTATAAAAGGACTCAAACACCTATCAAGCTACAATGGGAAGCCTATATGTATAAAATAATCAATGAAAGCTCTGGAAAAAATAGTATATGGAAGAATTAGTATTATAATCGACATGCACTAGGAGTTGTCTTATGTGATTCCCTAATAAGGATAAATGATAAGGGCTCATTAATAGAGGATGTTATAGGCATCACCTATTCATGTAGGTCAAACTTAGGTCAACAAGGGAAGAAATGGATCTCCACAGGCAAGTTTTCTCATTAAGGTGACTATCATAAACTAATAAGATAATAATTGTCTAAGGAAGCTAATGAAACTAATGTTAAAGATCTAATGACTAAGTAGGTATGGGAAACAATCATAGATCAAATAGACATAATTAATAATCATTATGATGAAGTAGAAGAGGAAAAAAGAGAAAATCAGATTATTGTTAATCCTTTTTAAGAGTAGGGTTTAAGCACACAAGACAACTAATCTAATGAAATTGAAAATGCTAATTAAGAAATGTAGCTACTAATGCTGGCTGGCTAACGTGTAAGCCCCTGTATTATAAAAACACTCCTAAAAGGTAAACATGATTGGGGGGATTCATTTGATCAAGTCAATGAATTTATTTCCATTGTCAAAAGAAGATCAAATAGGATAAACAAAGTGAAAATCTCTAGACCTACAACTTCCTCCTAATGTTATTTCTTCTCTAAAATGTAAGAGGGCTCAATAACTCCACAAAGAAATAAGTAATTTATGACTACTTACACTTAATAAAACTTACGCTAATTGGTCTTTGGAAACCAAACTCAAGACCAAATATTGAACAATGCTAGAATTTCTTAATAAACACTTACTAGTTATAACTAATCATATCGTCAATTTCATTTTAATGGAAAATTTGTTATTGTCTTTGATTATGATAGGATGGAAATTATTCAAGTTGTCGTTATGTATTAACTTATTCATTTGAAAGTGAGGCTATAAAGAGTAAAATATAGTATATGTTACCTTGGTTTATGTAGCAAATATGCCCTTTCTTATAACAACTCTTTGGAAAAGATTGTAAGACTTTCATGCAAGCGTAGATGCTCTACGGTTGATCCTATAGTAGATTTTAGTAACATACTCTACCCCTTAAAAGCTAGGGAAACACCGAATTGAGAAACTAAAATGAAGATTTCAGGAATTATGCTAGCAAAATTGAGGTTATTAATATAAGGTGTAAGGGGGAATTTTTACACACGGACCAATAAGTAAAGTGGTAGTTGGTTCATAAGGAAAAATCTTGATAGAGCACCTATTAATGATCAATGCCTTTCTAATTTTGCAAAAAACAAGCTCATCTTCAACAATTATAGGTCTTCTGGTCACTCACTAATTGAAATTCTTTATATTGTAAAGAAATAGATAAGAAAGGTTCCATTTTGACTCAACAATTTTTTAATGGGATTAGAGGACTATAACTAGGTAGTGAATGATGGTTTGTCTTCTTTTTAGTAAAGTTCCTAGGCTTATTTTTGTTTAAGGAAACTTCAAAGCATTAAAGAAGAGCTAAAGAAAATGAATATGAAAAATTTTAGCAGCTTTACTTGTTTAGGAATTTAGAACCATACTCATCTAAGCTCAAAAAGGGTCCTTCCCAAATATATAAAGAGAAAAGAGCTATATTAAACTACAATATATATTCACTTTTAAAGTAAATGTTTAGAATCAAAGGCAGTAACAAAAATAGTAGCTTTTTCTATAAGTCTATACTTTCTAGAAGGAGCACCAATAATATCACAGTTTTATCTAATAAACATGATCAATTTACTCAGAATCAGTAGAATCTAGAATTGGATGCTTAAAATTACTTTTAAAACACCTTGGATATAACTACTAAAACCTTTTCTTCTATCAAGATCCTAAGTTTTTTCATTTATAGTCAAATTTTTAGGATGATGTGGCTCTTTTTTGTAGACCTTTCGTTGCTTCATAAGTGTAGAAAACTATCTTTGATATTAACCAAAACAAAGCCCTAGATTTTGATGGGTTGATTGCTTACTTCTTTAAGAAATCCTGGCACTTAATCAAAATTCTAGTCATAAATGCTATCTTGGATTTCTTCAATAAGGAAAGGATGCTTAGAGAGCTTAATAAAATATTTATAAGCACCATTCTAAAGACTACAAACCTATCTTCCTTTTAAAAGTTTCTATACATATTTCTTACTAAAATATAATGTATAAATTTATTGCCAAAAGCATGTTAGTTAAAGGGATCACAACAAAACTCGACATTGTTTTGGCTCATAAATAGAATCTCCTGTAGTTCCCTTTCTATATATTCCATTCTCTTCTCAAATTGTATTTTTTGGTTATTTTTAAAATTATGTATTTAAAAATTAAAATGATAATAATTTAATAAAATTTGATTTCGATTAGAGTAAAATAAAATTTCAAACTATGCATTCCTTTTTAATTAAAATGAATTTAGTTCAATGATTTAATTGAGATAAAGGTTGAATGGTCAGCTCTATAAATGATGCAATCATTAAATTTAAGTCTTAGCCTGCGGTGTGTTATTTAAAATCTTTATCATAGTTTACTACTTTTCAAGATACATGCGAGTTTAATAAAATCTAATATGTAAGTGTGGCAATTTATCCAAAGTTCAAATACTGTTTAGTAAGGACGGAACTGTAATATAGTGAATGTAGCCACCACTACAGAAGAGCATATTCAAAATTTTGATATCGTTTTGGCGTACCAGTCTCGTAACATAGTATAATAATTCCGTTTTTATTTGCAATGACAAATATTCCCACTTACAATGAAAAAGAATTGGCCCGTGTAACCAGTTATAATATCATCCATTATTACATTAGCCCTCTCTCTTCCATCTTTCTTTTCGTACATATACATACAAACCATAAAGCAAGGTGGTACATACATAAACCTTCCACACATAGCCACTACCATACAAACTTTTTTCTCCCTACTGCTTCTTCTTCTTCTTCTTGCTGCTTCCCTGAGTGATCTAAAGCAGTAATCTTCGTCTATATCTCATCTTTTTTTTTTTTTGATTTTGGTCCCAGTTTCATCCATGGATACTGCTCAGTGGCCACAGGTAAAGATATATATAGATCCGTGGCTTGGCTGATCTCTTTCAACTTTCTCTCTTTTGGAACTATTTTGAAAAGTAAAATTCCTAGTTAACTTATGTATTTGTCTCTTTATTTGGTTCTTCCTTTTGGAAAGAGCTGAGGATTGATAATCAGTTCTTCAAACCCACACATATATATATAGCACTTTTATTTCTTTCTCCATCTATATAATATTTACTTTTGTGAATGTAGTTTTGCGAAAAAGAGAAAAAGAGGAGCAGTTTCTGTTTTTCTTTTTGTTATGCGCTGATATAATGTCGGAAAAGTATAAAGAAAAGTAAGCAACTTGTTTTTATCTGTTTGTTTCGCGTCTGCTAGCTTTCTTCCTTTCAATCTTTCAAGTTGTTTGATGTTCAAGTTATGGTTTCTTTATGTCTATTTTTTCACTTCTGCTTTTGGTTTTGTTGATTAGGAGATAGTGGTGAAACGAGTAGAAGAGAGAGTCACCAACATATGCCAAAAGACTCCTCCTTCCGCTTCAGAGAGGAAGACAAGGCCTCATAAAGAACAGGCTTTGAACTGTCCAAGGTGCAACTCCACCAACACCAAGTTCTGCTATTATAACAACTACAGTCTCACACAACCTAGGTACTTCTGTAAAACTTGTCGAAGGTACTGGACTGAAGGTGGTTCTCTCAGAAGTATTCCTGTTGGTGGTGGTTCAAGAAAGAACAAGAGATCACTGTCTTCTTCTTCCTCCAAGAAACTCCCGGATCTTGTCACGCCTCCAAGCTTGTCACAGTCTTCTACTCAAAACCCTAAAATACCTGACCGTCAAGACCTAAACCTTGCCTTCCCGTCAACTCAAAACACAATAAGGAGTTTCTCTGAGTTGAGGCAAGTTCCAAGCTTGGAAATTAATAACAACAAGAACCATCTCTCTTCTTCTCCCTCTTCTGTATCCACTGCATCTCAACTCTCACCTTTGGAGCTGTTAACTGGAATCTCTTCAAGGGGTTTGAATTCGTTCACACCCATGCTGGTTCAAGACCCAAACACAATTTATAGTACATCTGAGTTCCCTCTTCAAGATTTCAAGCCAAGCTTGAATTTTTCGTTGGATGGTCTTGGGACTGGCAGTAGTGGGTATGGACACCTTCAGAGAGTTCAAGAAACCAGTAGCGGAAGGCTTTTGCTTCCTTTTGAAGATCTAAAGCAAGTCTCTAACACAAATGGGATCGAGCGAAATAGAGATGACGGAGATTCAACAGGATATTGGACAGGAATGTTGGGTGGAGGATCGTGGTAAATTAGAAGCAGGTGATGGCAATATAATTTGGGTTTACTTCATAATTTTGGGTTTTATTTTCTTCAACTTCTTATCATCAATTTCTTAAGGAGGGTGACTGCTTGGATTTCTTCGTTACTAACAGATAGGATACGTTCGCTTATCTTCCTATTTGGTATTCCTTTGTTAATTTAATTTCAGTGCCGTTGTTGTTGCTTTTTTTTTTTTTGGGTTCTTACTTCTTTCTAAGGATGTGGGAACTTGATAAAGAAGAAGCTTATTTTAGGGTGGCTTCACTAATGGTGAAATGGGATGGATAGAAGAGAAAAAAGATCAAGCTTGGCCCAAAACTAGGTTTTTTGGGCAACAAGTAGCTAGGAGAGAGTCTGAACTGTGTGCCCTTTTTACTATTTATGTCAAGTCTCCTCAGAAAGAAGGGTAGTGTTATTATAGCTACCGCTTGTACGTGTCATTGGTTGGCTTGGTAACGCAAGAAAATAAATGTATAATGTTATATAATTTGTAATAAATTAAATGGATAAAAGACTTGTATTCATCACCACTTCCTTTCAATTTTTTAGCTGGGAATTGAAGTTCTTAATAAATGAACCTTAAATTGTTTTCAATAATGGCCTTGAATTTTCTGTTTGTTTTTCATTCTTCCATATATGCATCTGCATGTTTTCCGGTTCATGGCATCGGCAGGAGTGCATGTACTCTTAGCATAGCAGACATTTTCTGAAGCAAAGCGTGGGGGCAAGGTAAGGTTGGGTGGAGAAATTGCAGCAAGGAATTATGAGACTCATTATATGCACTCAAATATGTCCTAGTTAGATCCACTAAATCTGCCATAATCAAAAAGCTCACCTACTGGTTTCTCTATCCGAACACAGCCCCATTTTGATCATTGCTTTCATGTTACTTCCTCTTCTTCTTTTCCATATTTTTCTCTAAGAAAAACGAAATTTAACAAAGATCTGACAACGCCTACTCTCTTTTGCTTTGGTTTTGGGGCCCACTAAAACATTCTCATTGACAAGTGTGCAAGAGAATAATTCACTCCCACTATGTCTGATCTACAACATGTTTTTGTAGTTTATTCGGTGTACATCAGTCACGGTGGGAATGCAATGGAACGGGATTCCTTTTTCCTGCCTACGGTTTTATTTCTTTTTTTTATTTTTAATGGACATTTTGGCACTCAGCCATGCATATGACTAATTGGGCAGTCATTTTCCTTAAACAACAGGAATGAAGATTATTCAAAGTTCTCCTCTGCAAGGTTTGCCGTTATAGGGAAACGGTAGTTAAAAAGAAGTTGCAAGAAATGGCAAAAACATTTGGGTGAAGGTGTAGGTCTAATATGGTGACCAATGAAGATGCTTACTATTTTATCAATAACGCTATAACTGCATGAATTAATAACATAACAGACAGGAAGAGACCCATAACACTACAATGGAAAGTAGGGTAAAGCAAAGAATAGCAGATCAAGTTCCCGACACACCAACTTCAAGCACTTATCATGCCATTGCTTCTGATCCTCCAATAAATAACATGTCAAAGTTGTCTGGAAAGGACGCAAGCTTTAGCACTAAAAAGTCCAAGAACGTCAAGTAACTTAGGTACTTGCTTGTAAAATTTAGTCCGATTTTCTCTGCTTCATTCATGGCTTTCCGCTCGTTCTTTTGGATTCCAACACGTCCCTGTCTTCTCAAATGAAAAAAAAAAGACAAAGAAAAATCTTTACTTGCAAGCATTAGTTTCCAACTAGGAATACTTTTGATTTAGCAGTTTGTCTTGTCGGTATGATTCACGGATCGAGTAGTTAAATTCATTCAACAGCTTTTCTTTTCTTGGGCCAAGGGAAAAATTGCGTAGAAATGGCTCTCGTCTACATAAGTTTCATCGGACATGTTTCTGGAAACATGAGGTTTAAAACTAATATTTTTAATAAAAATATTTATATATAGAAACGAAAATGTTTAAAGCATACATCAGCTTTAATCATCATATAATGATGTATACATACATAATCAAGATCATTGGAATACCATTACCAACTAGGAATAGGTTAATGACCAGAATTAATTCCAAATATCCGAACTTTGTGCACGTGAGGGAACTTTGCCACCACCAACACAAACACCGCCAAAGTGTTAAAGAAAAGCATCGGGTGCTCATAATCTGTTGCGTGCGAGGCTATCAAGTACCTGCCACATGTAGTTAGTAGCAGTGTGATATTAACAATACATGTCCTATTGTTGTATTACCAACAAACAACATACGAAAGCATGCATATACGTATCGTCAATAATCCTCCAAGCCCATAAAACATTTTAAAGAACAAAAGAATAGGCCGGGCATTATCTAAATACTTCACTTTTAGTCTCTTTATTGTTATATATAACATTTAAGCATTTAAATCTAAAACATTTGAAAGGTTTATTGATACAATAGATGGGTTAGACTTATCTAAGAAGCAGTCCGCCGCTAAAAACCCAAAGGGACCATTTTATCATAAGAAACTGTCAATCACAAATTAAGCTATACATCATGCGTATGATTCCACAGTTCACAAGTCAATCTGGTCTTAATATCAAAACAGGATTTTCCCACCAAAAATAAGCATACACAGCATCTTGGAATAGGCCCAAAGTAAGCATAGTATATTGCAACTGAATTGTCCCTCATCATTCCACTTACAGAAGAATCTACATTCTTAACTTCGCCTTTTAGGAATAAAACTTGGGCTCACGACTGCCTATGTTTATCTCGTAGAAAGTTGTTCAACCTTACGGATCACCAAAGATACAGGAATCAATTCAACCTTACGGATCACCAAAGATACAGGAATCAACTTTCGATTACATTGAGCTGTGCAACCTACATACAAACATTACGGACTGGGTTAGATAGTATAGAAGATAGGCCAAACAAACACACTCTTTCTTTCTTTCTTTCTCCAACCAAAATATCCATTCGTGTGAAGAAGATTGAATAAACAATAAAACCATATGGATTGTTTTTGACAAGTGATTTCAGTTTGTGTTTGCTGGGTTGAACTTAAGACATTCTCAACTCCAGAAGCAAAAAAACTTGGGAAGAGATACTGACACCAGCTTTACACTCACTAGCAATTTCCCACCTTAAATTCAATATGCAGTGCAGGAGAGACAGGTTGATGAACTCAGCTTGCCACATTCAGGCATGCTTAACGAAAATATACATAAATTGAGAAAAGAACTTGATGAGGAAGAAACCTAGTATAAAATCTCAGCAAAATTAAGAAAGTAAAACAAAAATATAAAATAATCTACAGTTTCTCAATGACATTCTAAGGACTTTCAAAAATCCCACGCCAAGTAGACATACATATAGAAATGCTCAAATTCTTTTCACAATATAATAAATTCAATGTCAATTAAGAGTACACGATAAGGAGCTAAGGACTTACAGGACTACAGGGACAGTCAAAAATTTCCCGTTGCGAGTGAGTTGTTTTCCATTTTCTGTTTGCTTCCACCACGTCAGCCTTCTGTAGATACCCTGGTCTTCACCAAAAGGAGTTCCTTTCTTCCAGTGAAAGAACTGATAGGTAACATGTACCAAGATGCAAATACTAACAAGAATAAGTGATGGAAACAAGAGTAATGAGGTTAGATGAGTGCCAGATGGAATGATGGATTTGTATTTTCCAATGATTACTCATCGTACTCAAGAAAAAAAAGGCATACTTAGCATTGCCCTATTATTACCCATGAAAGCACAATGCCAGTAGCTTAAGTTGATAAAATAAATGCTCTGAAAAATAAAGCAGATACGTGATGCCATTGTTATTATATATGTACTTTTCATTGATACAGAATTGCACAGCTGAAAGCATCCTTCAAAGTGGTGCAAACATAAAAGTGAAAACATGAGGATAGAGCACAAAAAATAAGAATTTGTTAATATAGTTCATCGATTCCCTTATGTGGAATATGCATCTTCCACATACCCAAGATCTAAAACAAATATAAGGAACCTAATGTCAAAGAGAATTCTGCACAAAGTTCATCCGAGAAACTAGGGATAAAACAACGTGGCCATCTCTCGTCCCACCAGTTCCAAAGGAGGAAAAAAGAAAACGTGGGTAATGTTTTGAATTTCTCAGGTCAACACTTAGCTGCTAGATCCGGAGAGTGGACTCTCTATGATACAGTTGTTAACTATTAGCTATTTGCAGTTCATGGCCCTAGTACAACAATGAGTTGTTCATGCCCTTACAACTAAACTGGCTCTTCTTGAAGAAGCAGTGACTCAGAAGACATCAAGACAAGTTGAGATCGCTTGGAGCTGAAGGAAGTTCAGCATGCATGCAATTAGTTAGTTAGTTAGTTAGTTAGTTAGCTACAGTTTTGAATTTCTGTTAATGACAGTTGTTGATCATATGTGTATAAATATACTAGATGGTATAACCAATGTACTCACCTCTCATATCCAATAACAAGTTCCAATGTTACCTAAGATTTACGTGTACCTTCTCTTCTTCTTTTTCTCTGCTGAAAGTTCTTTACTTTGTTCTTGATAATTACTTCATCAATTCCCCACTGGAATTGATCAAATAAAATTGCATGCTCGATAGATAACACCAACAAAGTGGTATCAGAGTTATCATTCTTGAGGGACCTGTGAGTGTGTGAGAGTTTTCTTGAAGGTTCGGGGTTGGTGATTCTTTCTCTTAGGAAGTGCTGTGATTTCGAGGGGTTCATCAGAGATGGCTGAGAACTTAACTCAAGGCCTACAACCTCCAGTGTTTAATGGTAAAGGATATGCAATCTGGGCAATCAAGATGGAAGTTTTTCTGCAAGGACAGGATCTTTGGGAACCTATTGATGATGACTACGTTGTAGAAGTTCCTTTAGAAGATGCGTTGATTCCTCAACTGAGTGAAAGAATCACCAAGAAAGCTCGAGCCAGATTCTGCTTGTATCGGGCCATGGCTCCCTCCATTTTTACCATAATTATGAGATTGGATTCAGCAAAGAAAATCTGGGATTTCTTGAAGAAAGAATACCAGGGAGATGACAGAGTTAAGCACATGAGAGTGCTCAACTTTATGAGGGAGTTTGATAGGCTGCAGATAAGAGATGATGAATCTGTTAAATCCTATGCTGAAAAGATTGAACAATTGGTGGATTAGATAAGACTTCTGGATGTGGAGTTCAATGATGATCGAATAGTCCAGAAGTTATTAATCTCTGTTCCAGAGAAGTATGAAGCAACCATTGCTTCTCTGGAAAACTCGAAAGATATAGCTAGCATTAAGCTGGCTGAGGTTGTGAGTGCTCTGGAAGCACAAGAACAAAGACAGTTGATAAGAAAGGGTGATACCGCAGAAGGTGCCTACAAGGCATTCACAAAGAATGGTGGTCAGGAGAAGGCCAAGAAGAAGTGGTCGAAGGGTGGCTCCAAGTCGCAGAACAAACACAACCAGCAGAAAGAAGCAACCAAGAATCAGTCTGGAGATAGATATGAAAAATATAACCCTTGTCCCCATTGTGGTAAGTCAAATCATTTGGCTTATAGATGTTGGAAGAGACCGAACGTGATTTGCAAAAAATGTAACCAGAAGGGGCACACGGAGGCTAATGCAAAAATCAGTCTGGAAATCAGACTAGTCATTCCTCTGCCGAGGCATAGGTTACAGAAGAAGATGAGCAACTGTTTGTGGTTACCTGTGATCTGGTAGAGTCACCCTCTTCAGAATGGATCATAGATAGTGGTTGTAAAAGCCACATGTCTTCCAATCTTGGTCTATTTAAGCAGTTAGACAGATCAATCCATGCAAATGTAAAACTTAGTGATGGACAATGTATTGCTGTGGAACGAAAGGGGACAGCCGAGATGAGCACTAAGGAAGGTCACAAAGTTATTACAGATGTTCTCTATGTGCCTAAGATACATCACAATCTTCTTAGTGTATCACAACTCATTGAGAAAGGGTTTAAGGTATTTTTTGAGAATGAAGAGTGCAGAATCCTAGATCCCAGAGGAAGTGAAGTGCTCCGAGTTAAAGTCAGAAATAAGAGTTTCTCTTTGAAGATGGAGGATTGAAGCAGCTTGCACTTGTCAGCAATTTGCAGCAATCGGATCTTTGGAACAAGAGACTGGGACATTTTCACTGGAGAGGTCTTAAAGAAATGGCTAGAAATAAAATGGCAGATGGTCTTCCTTCGGAGTTGAATTCTGAATCTCCTTGCACTACTTGCTTTAAAGGCAAGTAATCTCGACTTCCCTTACCAAAATCAGCATGGAGAGCTAGTGAACTGTTGCAATTAATCCACATGGAAGTGTGTGGCCCTATGTCTGAAGAATCCTTGAGTGACAACAGGTATTTTCTATCAATAATTGATAATTACTCCATATATGCATGGCTTTATAGTTTTAAGAGTAAAGAGCAAGTTGCTGACATCTTTAAGAACTATAAAAGTCTTGTAGAAAACCAATGTGGCAAAAAGATTAAATCTGTAATAACAGATAATGGAAGTGAGTTTACTGCAGAAAAATTTGAGTCTCTGTGTAGAGAAGCATGCATCCAGCATCAGTTGACCACTCCCTATACTCCTAAGCAAAATGGAGTAGTGGAGAGGAGAAACAGAACCATAATGGAGATGGTAAGGTGTATGCTTGAGGAGAAAGGTCTACCTAAGAAGTTCTAGGCTGAAGCTGCAAACACAGCCTGTTTTCTTTTGAACAGATTGTACACTAAAGCACTTAAAGGAAAGACTCCTCATGAGATGTGGCATGGAGTGAAGCCTAAGCTCAGTAACCTCAAAATCTTTGGGAGTTTGTGTTATTCCCATATTCCTCAAGTCAGAAGAGGAAAATTGGACAACAAAAGTGACGTTGCCATCTTTGTTGGATATTCAGAATTTTCCAAAGGATACAGACTCTACTTTCCATATTCAAATAGAATCAGAGTGAACAAAGATCTTCATTTTCTGGAAGATGAACAGTGGGAATGGAATAAGAAGGAGCAAGGTCAGGGTAGTTCTTCATCAAAGGATAGTGAGAATCCAATTAACTTTAGCAGTGGTATGGATTTCACTGATCCCTATATGTTCGATGATGATGTTCCAGCAAATGATAATAGTGTAGAACCCCCAGAAGTGGATATTGATCATGTCTCTGTGAGAGGAATAAGAACATTGGCAGATATATACGAGAGAAGTCATACTGTAGTTTGTGAGCCCTCTCAAGTACAAGAGGCTCTTAGAGATGAAAAGTGGAAGGCTGCAATGAAGGAGGAGTTGGAGATGATCAATAAAAATAGAACCTAGACACTTGTTGAGAGACCAGACAAAAGAAAAATAATTGGTCTGAAATGGGTGTTCAAACTGAAATTGAATCCAGATGGGACAATCAACAGATATAAAGCACGCCTGGTAGTGAAAGGGTATGCACAGATTGAAGGAGTGGATTTTAGTGAGACTTTTGCTCCAGTAGACAGACTTGAGACAATAAGGTTGACTTTGGCAGTTGCAGCTGAGAAAGAATGGGAGGTACACCAAATGGACGTCAAGTCAGCTTTCTTAAATAGAGAGCTACAAGAGGAGATTTATGTAGATCAACCAGAAGGCTTCTTTGTCAAAGGATAAGAAGATAAAGTATACAAGCTAAACAAAACTTTATACGGGTTGAAGCAAGCACCAAGATGTTGGTACTCAAAAGTTGACACTTTTTTGCAGCAAATATGTTTCTAGAAAAGCAACAGTGAACCCACACTCTATCTCAGAGTTGAAAAAGATCATATAGCTGTGGTTTTTGTTTATGTAGATGATCTGCTTCTAACTGGGAGCTCAAGTGAACAAATCAAAAGCTTGAAGCTTCAGTTTTGTAACAAGTTTGAAATGACAGACCTTGGCCTTATGAGTTATTTTCTGGGAATGGAGATATCTCAAAGGAAGGGACAAATCCTTGTTAGTTAGAACAAATACATTGGTGATGTGCTGAGAAGGTTCCAAATGGATAAATGTAAGCCAGTCTCAACTCCTTTGTGTTCTAAAGAAAAGTTGGTGCAAAAGGTGTCAGATGAAGAAGTTGACAGCAGAAGATATAGGAGCATGATTGGTTGTCTAATGTACATAGCAGCTACCAGACCTGATATACAATTCACTGTAAGTGTGCTCTCGCGCTATATGAACAACCCAGGAAAAATGCATTTGATTGCCACAAAGAGAGTTCTAAGGTATCTAAAAGGTACACAGAACTATGATCTGCTCTATGAAAAGATAGTAGATTGTGAATTGAAGGGTTACGTGGACAGTGACTGGGGTGGATCTCTAGATGACATGAAGAGCACCTCTAGTTTTGTTTTACCCTAGGATCAGCCTGTTTTTTATGGAGTTCAAAGAAGCAAGAAGTGGTAGCATTATCCATTGCAGAAGCTGAGCTGGTTGCAGCTACTTCTGCAGCAAAACAAGATGTCTGGATCAGAAAGCTACTTCTGGATTTCCAGATAACACTGAAGAAAGCTACATTGATGTATGTTGACAATCAGGCAGCAATTGCCATTTCTGTAAATCCAATATTCCATGGGAGGACAAAGCATTTTAAACTTAGGTATTACTACTTGAGAGATGTACAGTAGGATGGTGAAGTAAAATTGACGTATATGCAGACAGACGAGCAAATGGCAGATCTGTTTACAAAAGCATTTTATGTCTCAAGGTTTGAGTATCTTAGAGACCTGATTGGAGTAAAAGAATCTGAGTCAAGGAGGAGAATGAAGAAGCAGTGACTCAGAAGACATCGAGACAAGTTGAGATTGCTTGGAGCTGAAGGAAGTTTAGCATGCATGCAGTTAGTTAGTTAGTTAGTTAGTTAGCTACTATTTTGAATTTCTGTTAATGACAGTTGTTGATCATATTTGTATAAATATATCAGATGGTATAACTAATGTACTCATCCTCTCATATCCAATAACAAGTTCCAAAGTTACCTAAGATTTACGTTGTAACATCCTATCATCAATGGGAAGGGTAGAATAGTAATTTGGAATGGGTTATGAGTGCTTAGAATTGTCTTGACATGTTCATGCATACACATATAAGTGAATAGTAAATTTTGCACATGTAAATGACTGTACATGCATTCATGACATTTTTCGGTCTATTTGTTAATAAATGTAAGCGATATAAAAAAAAATAAATGTGATTTTTGTGTATGAAAAATTATGTTGGAGATGGTCATCTTGATTTTTCGATTTTTGGAGAATTTTAGAAATTTTTCTGAAATTTCGGGGTAATTTCTGGACTATGGACTAGGAAAAATGCCAAATGGTAGACTGATTGTTTACCGGTAGTGGAAATGACTGTCCAATAGCACTGAAAATTAAGATAAATGAGTTAGGGAATTATTAATTTGAGCCATTGGAAATTTGGGGAGCAATTGGGGTAGAAATCGAAATTGTATTGGAAAGAAACCAAGTAAGGACTTTAGAGTGTGACATGTGGCAAGTGACACATGTCACTTGCCTAACATGCCACCATGTATGTTGTTTAATAAAAATCATCCATCTTTGGTCTTTCACGATGCTTCTTCTTGTCTTTGGTGAGTGGTGATTTAAGTACAAAAATTCTCCATCATTCTCGCAGCTTTCTTCTCCCTTGCTTCTCCTTGAATTTGTGATCATCTTTTTCACTCTTTTTCACTTTGCTTTCTCTTCTTTTGGTTCACTAAAAACTTAAACCTTCTACCGCCCTCAAGATGATGATGATTGTGTATGGTAGTGGAGGTTAGGGAGTTTGTGAGATTTTGAAGAGTTGAAGAAGTGGAAGCTTAATAGGTAAGAAACATGTTTATCTCATGGTTTTGTAGTTAATTAAATTATTTGTGATGTTTGTACACTAAATTGTATGAGAATTGTGTTGGAGTATATTGGGTGTGTGTGTGCGTGAATTTCTTGCCTTAATTGATGATTGATGAGGTAGAAGGTGATAAATGTAATTTAGAGATGTTTTAGAGGTTTTG
>JANZXR010000171.1:27975372-27987078 GCA_027575705.1 Erythroxylum echinodendron
GATTTGCTACTTTTTCCTCTTTCCTATAGCATTTTTGTACTAGGGTATTGGATTGATGTACAGACAGTAAAGGATGACAGATGTATAAACTTTTGATTTTGATGGAATGAAATGAGGAAGAGGTTGATTTTAAAAATATTGTGGTTTTCTATTAATGCTTTATTGGTAAAATTAATGTGATGCTATGTGGAGTGAATGTAGTGATCGTACATAGCTCACCTTTATCATAGGATATGTACCGGAATGACCCGCGGGCGTCCCAATAAGTACGCAACGGTAAAGGGGTGCTACATACGTGTACTTTCTGTTCTTCTTTTTCTCTGCTGAAAGTTTTTTACTTTGTTCTTGATAATTACTTCATCGATTCCCCACTGTTATTGATCAAATAAAATTGCATGCTCGATAGATAACACCAACACTTCTCCTATTAGGATAATGCTCAAGAGAAATTTCCTCATTTTTGATAGAAGCAAGGTGCAATTATCATAGAAGCAAGATGCAATTATCCACGTCTGCAATGTGCGGTATCATGCTACCAACATGATAGTAAAATGATGCCTAGACATGAATATGAAACATGATCAATATATGGCTGAAATTTAGTACATTTCATTGTCATATGAAACTAGTATGTTTTAAAGAGAGAGATACATGAAATTTCAATTTAAATCCAAAAGCTTTCAAGAAGTTTTAGTACCAAAGCAAGCACTTATGAACAGGTTGAAGAGAAAAGTTCAAAAAATGGTCCAAGGACTATTGATATGATTTGTCAAATGATCAATTATAGGGATAAAGATATTGTGATTAGTTTCATCCAAATTAGCTTCATGTATAGGTTACATATAGTCCTTCTCTGTTGTATCTTTGATATATATTGCTATATATCATTTTCTCCTTCTCCATAACATGGTATCAGATCAGAGATTCTAGGGCCATAGAATTTCTGGAAAAGAAAAAATAATAGAAAGAGGAAAATGGGAACACCTCCAACTGTGGTGGAAAAACACGAAGAGGATAATTCAATTATCATATATCTTATGACAAGAATGACACAAGCACTAAACCAAAACCAAACTCAGAACCATATCACAAGTTATAAACCTGCTACACAGAATGGAATCAAGTTAGATGGTACCAATTATGTACTATGGTCCCAAATTGTGGAGATGTATATCGTAGGCAAAGACAAATTGGGATACATAAATTGAGATTTTCCATAGCCTTTGCAAACAGATCCGGCGTTCAGAAAATGGAGAGCCAAAAATGCAGTGGTAAAGGGATGGCTAATCAATTCCGTGGATCCAAAGTTTGTCAGTAACTTTATCATATTCTCAAAGGCTAAGGCTGTTTGGGATAATATTGCTATTATGTACGTTGATGGCACTGATACATCACAAGTATATGATCTCAAAAGAAGAGTTACCAGACTTAAACAAGGAGGAGGATCTATCGAGACATACTTCAACAATCTGCAAGGCTTGTGGAGAGAAATCGACTTTCGTCGACCAAATCCTATGGAATGTGATATTGATATACAAAAATATAACTCTATTTTACAGGTGGATAGAGTCTATAACTTCTTAGACGGACTTGATGATCGGCTTGACAAGATTCAAGCAAATGTGCTCCAGATACAACCATTCCCAACAGTAGAATAAGCTTACGCACAAGTTCGAAGAGAGGATCTAAGGCAATCCATAATGATGACAAATGAAGATACCATATTTGTTGGTGCTTTGCTTTCAAGAGGAGGACAAAAACCTCAACACCAATTATCTTATCAAACACCATCAAATGGAAAGCCTAATATAGCTATAAAACCGAAGTCACAAAGGGAATGAGGAGGCTGTACACACTGTAGGAAAGCAAAACACACCAAAGAAACATGCTTCAAACTACATGGTTATCCAGATTGGTGGCATGAACTCAAGACAAAGAAAAAAAAGTGAGATAAGTGGAGGCGACAATGCTAGTCGTGCAACTCTTATGAGCGTAGGGCCTCAACTATCTCTTGTACCACAACCAGAATCTTCTATCTCTAATAACGAAAAATTTGCTCAAAATCATTTAGGTAACCAAGTTATGTTTGTTCTTGCTCGGAAACAGGGATCTATGATGGCTGGATCATTGACTCTGAGGCAACAGACCACATGACCTTTGACCCTTGTGACTTATCTGAAGCCAGCCAATTGAAACAAATATGCATTGCCAATGCTAATGGAGTAACATATCCAATAACAGGAGCTGGAATAATGGCTCTTTCTCCTTCTTTTTCATTACCAAATACATTACTAGTTCCATCACTTTCCAATAAATTGTTATCTGTTGGAAAAGTGATTGAAGAATTGAATTGTTGTGCTCTAATGTATCCTAACTTCTGTTTTTTCCAGGATATTCTCACCAAGGAGATTATTGGTCGTGGTACTAAAAGGGAAGGGTTGTATTACATGGATTATTTTAGTTACGGTCGAGCTAATAATGTGCTGGAGTTAAGGAAAGGCAAATTTAGTTATGGCATGATTGGTTAGGGCATCCCTCATTTTGGTATTTGAAGTGATTATTTCCAGATTTATTTACAAAGTTCAATGAGTCAGATTTTAAGTGTGAAGCTTGTATTCAAGCTAAGAGTCGTTGTGTACCTTATCCAATCAATGTGAATAAATGTGACACTCCTTTTTTGATTGTTCATTCTGACGTTTAGGCCCCTGTTCCTATTGCTATTTCTTCTGGTGTTCGCTAATTTGTAACCTTTGTTGATGATTGTATACGAATGACTTGGCTATATGTGTTGAAGAATAAACATGAAGTGTTTCAAATATTTCGATCCTTTCATAATATGATTCGAGCACAGTTTTATGCTAAACTTCAGATTCTTCAATCTGATAATGGAGGGGAATATGATAATGCACAATTTTATAGATACTTTCGAGAACATGGTTTGCATCATGAGGCATCTTATTCTCAAACACCACAACAGATTGGTGCTGCAAAGCGCAAAAATTGACACATCTTGGAAATTACTTGAGCTCTCTTAATCACTATTTATTTGCCTAAACTATTTTGGACAGATGCAGTAATGACTACTGTATACTTGGTAAACCAATTGTCATCACGAGTTTTGAACCACAAAACCCCTCTTCAAGTTCTCACGTAACATATGACGTTACCCTCAATTCTCAGGCTTCCTCTAAGAAAGTTTGGTTGTGTTACATATGTTCATATACACAAGAATTAACAGACAAAGCTTGATCCATGCACTGTCCGGTGTATTTTTCTTGGCTATGCAGCTCACAAAAAAGGATATGGATGCTACAATCTAACTACAAGGTGACTCTATACCTCCATGGATGTCACCTTTATTGAATTAGAGAATTTCTTCACTTCTCAATCTTCCCACTCCTCTCTTCAGGGGGAGATCACAAGTGAAGAGCAGAATTGGAAAAATTGGCCAGGCTTTGAAGAATCTTCAAATGATGTAGGAGAAGAAACTTCAAAGGATGTAGGGGAGGCTCAGTTGAGAGAGCCAATGGCAATACTGATCGATCAAAGAGGAGAAGGTGAAAATGCTGAGCATGTTGAAGTAAAGATCGAACAAAAACTAGCAAGAATAGATCAAAATGAAGAAATTACGAAAATTGAAGGCGAACAGCCCTTCCATGACTTGACAGTACCATAATCTGACCAAGCTCCTAAGAATATTCCTGAGGTACAAATTCTAGACTCTCCTCACAATATTTCTGCTGGCTATAAACTAACTTTCAAGCATAACAGCGGGCAACCACCAAATCGCTATTCACCCAATCATGGAATGAACAAGTCAAAGTACCCAATTTCCAACCATATCTCAACTCAAAAATTATCTAAACCTCTCAAGGCTTTAGTTTATAAATTATCTGTAGATATTGTTCCTAATACAGTAAGTGAAGCCATGAATAATCCTAAGTGGATCCAAGCGATAGAGGAAGAGATGAAAGCATTACGAAAAAAATGGTACTTGGGTGCTTGTATTCTTGAGGGAAAGAAAACTATGGGATGTCGATGGGTATTCTCTATCAAGCACAAAGCAGATGGATTGATTGAAAGATATAAAGCAAGGCTCGCTGCAAAGGGATACTCTTAGACATATGGGATAGATTATCAAGAAACTTTCTCGCCTGTAACAAAATTAAAAAGAGTAAGAGTACTAATCTCTCTTGCTGCAAACTTGGACTAGCCATTACACCAATTTGACGTCAAAAATCCTTTCTCTATAAAGATCTTGAAGAGGAGGTGTACATGGACACTCCACCTGATTTTGTTTGTTCGACACAAGGGAAAGTAGTTTGCAAGTTACAAAAGGCATTATATAGATTAAAACAGTCCCCTAGAGCATGGTTTGGACGATTTAGCCTTGCCATGAGAAAACACGGTTTCATGCAAAGTAATTTAGATCATACTCTCTTCTTAAAGCATCAACGGGGAAAGGTAACAGCTTTAATAATCTATGTTGATGATATGATAATTACAGAACATGATGAGGAAGAAATCTCAAAATTACAAGAACATTTAGCTAAAAATTTTAAGATGAAGAATCTTGGAGGGTTGAAGTATTTTTTGGGGATTGAAATAGCTTGATCAAAACAAGGCATATTTTTATCCCAAAGGAAGTATGTGCTTGACCTGTTGTCTGAAACAGGAATGCTTGAATGCTTGATTGTAGACCTGTTGATACACCAGTTGCTCAAAACCATGGTTTAGGAGAATTTCCTAACCAAACCCCTACCAATAAGAAAGGTATCAACGCCTTGTGGGAAAGCTGATATACTTATCCCACACACGTGAAGAGTATGATGATGTACATTGTCCATACACCTGGATACGTGAACCACTCAGTATTCCTATTCAAATCAATCGGTGGCACTGCTCTCACGTACATCTTGTCTGCTCCACTATCACTAACTAATGAATTGACCGTCCAACGTATAAAGAGTTCAGCTTGGAAAAGGGATTGAAGAAAATTTACTATCTTGATCTTCTACAACAATGGAATTGGTGACCTTTCAAAAAAAAACAACATTGGAATTGGTGACCAAGTCAACAAACGTTCCACGCGGTGGTTGGAGTGGCAATTCATAACTGATTAAGATAACTGGTGGTGTGGTGTGTATACTTTTATCCCGCTGATTTGGACTTTGCTTAACTACTTATTGTTTTTTTTTTTAAATCGTGTTGAATAATAGTTTACGCAAGTCGTTGGTGTGGAACCTTTCTTTCTTTCGTTTCTCATTTATATCCAGCATAACATGAGAGTTTTCAATTGATGCATGTCCTAAAACAAGGTTGTTGAAAGCAATTATTATCAGCAGGCACTAGATCTGTGATTTAGAAAGCAGAAAGCATCACCGACTAGGAAGCAGAGATGCGTTGTTTTCTATTTACGCTGGTCCACTCATGTGATACACCAAACCCCATACATGTGCGGGCAATATCTATTGTTAAGTGACGACCATCATTCAATGTTTTGCATTATAGTTCCCTTCCCACTGTTGGTGAGCCGCCTGGAACGTGGAAACTACTTGCAACTAGACAAAAAAGTTCGATATAAAATTGGGACAGCATATGAATTGGATGGCCATTCCAACCAAAGCTTAATGTTATAACAACATGATGTTTGACAAATTAAAGGCTTACCGTCGTGTTCTCGGACCGATCTAGTCCTTCCACTATTCTTCTCTTTGCTGATTTTGTTCTGTAACACCAAACTTCAAATGCTTCACTTAGGTCTGGGTACTTAATCTGGTCAGCTTTCATCCATTCAGCGAGAATGTCAGCCTGGTCATTAGATGGCAATGCTAGCACCAGGGAGACAATTGCACCCTCAATGCTCTGGCACAAGTCTTCATCCATCTTGTACGAAAAACCCAGGTCCTCTTTATCTTTCAGGTCCAAAAGGGGTTTCATCTTCCTTATGTAAGGCAACCATGTCCTTAACAACTGCACTCGGTATGGAGCTGGGAGAATCACACTTCCATAGCCAACAGCTTCCAATACCTTCCCAGTCAGTTCTATCACCTTTTTTTTCATCCCCCACATGAGAGCGTCAAGTTTCTTATGTTCAATTATTCCCAGAATGTTGCCAGATATTTCAACCCAGCTTAAAACAAAGTCCTTCAGTAAATCCATCTTGGGAACAATGTTGCACATCCACTCAATATCAGATATGATCTCCAGTATCTTGGCCTCTGTCCCAGTAACGAGATCAGAGTCTGAAAGCAGACAAGATAAGTGCTTTTCAAATAAACAGAAAACTTTGGAAAGGCCTGCTCTCACTGTTGATTTTACTTCATCATCAAATGTAACCAATGGTATGTCCTCATCTTCACACAACATGTAATCTACCTGCTCTTGAGCAGAAATTTTAAGCTCATCACCAAATGGAGGGCACGAGCCACCAATGGTAGTGGCATACCGAATTGCCGCGAGGAAAACACTTTTTGTAGCTCCCAAATCAACTGGTTGGATCCGGTCTATTATAGGCATGGCTATTGGACCTAGCTTTGAGACTGCTTTTAGGATTTGTTCCTCTTCCTTCTCCTCCCAAGGAACAGCCTCCAAGTACTGGATGCAACGCTTAGTGATCTCTTCGCAGCCAAAAGCCACTGATACCTCCAGAATGCCCACAGCAGATTTGACAGACTTTAATGTATCCAAAAGCAAGTCCTCAGGCAAGTATAATAACCTCAATAGGTCAACATGATGCTCATAGTTCACCTCAGAGCAATGAATCTCTACATGCATACCAGCATGTGGACTGGAGAGCCTATCTGCAAAGAACTTGCTCTTACTTACCAGGACAGAAGTATGGGAGAATAAAAGTTCATGCCTTCCTTCACAACTTTTCAAGCATACGGTTATATCGCTAGTCCCCTCATCTCCAAGTCTGTAAAACTTTCCTACTTCAGTTTTTTCCATGGATAATGGGAACGGGCACAAAGTTCATGCTTCATTCCACTTAAAGAATAGCTATCATCAATACCTGATTGAGGAAGAAATATATATCCTTGTTCATAGATGCCAAGTCTCAAACACATCATTTACAGCAAAAAAGCAGGACATATTTCAATTGTTCAACAAAGTATTTGAACAATACGTGAACAAAGCATGACATTTGAAGGCAATACTTGTTTATTCCTTAGTATTGACGAAAGATGATATATAAACAATATAAAGAGGAAGTTTTAAGGTTGTGCTTATGAATGTAGATGCATGCCTCATAGACAGGGATAATAAAAGACAATAAGATGTCAGATCATCAATACCTTAATGCCATTACTAAAAGAAACATTCTATACTTTTCTATCAAACTATTTGCAACAAATCTTGCTCACCAAGGTCCAGATATGCAAAACCTATGTGTATGAAACAATTTTGCTCACTGAGGTCCAGATATGCAAAATCTATGTGTATGAAAAAATTCAATACAATAGCAAGGCCAAATGCTTAACGATAAGGCCTCAAGCATATCACAATGCAGTAAGCAGAACACCTCATCAACAGTCAACACAGATAAAGCCTAACTAATAATATGATTGGACTGGTAAGAAATTTGCCTTTCCACTTCTTTATCTTAAAAAGAAAAAAAAATGTTTAGAACTACAAAGTCACAATACATGACGGTAAAATAAATTAATGCCATCTTCCAACTGGTAACAGCATGACTCTTCGTAAAGTTAATCCTAATTTCCAAAGGCTGAAAAGAAAAGTATAAATTAAGTCTTAAGCTTCTATAAGCAACAGACCTGGAGACAAACTGTTTGGATATAGAGCCTCAGCCCATGGGCTGAAAAATGTCAATGGCTGCAACGAAAGGCATTAATTTGTTAACTATTGTGGTATTTGTTTTCCTTTTCAAATTTACACTAATAACTAGGGGGCCAAAAAGGAGCATAACAATGCAATGCAGAAGCTATGCAAGCAACAACAAAAGACATAGATGACGTTCCAGAAATAAAAATATTCGAAAACCATTTGAAGTATCAAATTTAAAGCTTTTGTTAAATCTTTGGCAGAAGAGAGAGTTTCTATACAGCAATCTTACAAATTATAAATCACTGGTTGCAAGAAAACTGACGAAAAATTGTTAGTAGAGAGGCAGATTTTGCATTTTAAGTTAGCCGATCATAACCAGGGTAACCAACCTATAAGCTCTAAGAAAATAAAAGATACCTACAAGCAAAAGAAATTCATCAATAGGGAACCCAGAAAAAAGACCTTCAAAGAACTGTTAGCTTCAGTCTTCTCCATTTCCAAAACGTCTACTTCAAATCAGACAATATACAAGCTCAGATACCCTTGATTCTACTTTTTCTGTTCTCTTTTAATACCAAAACGGATTGGGCACAGTATTTCCAAGCATTTATAGGCTCTTCGAAAGGGAATGAATGCATCTCAACTGAACATAACAAATACATACAAGGACAAAGTTCAATAAGGGAATCACTCAATAAATGAACAAGAAATTGAAATCTATGAAAAAGCGAACCACATCCAAGGGCCATGCTTATTACTGAATAAGAACAAAAAGAGGAAAAGGTCTAACCTTGAAAAGGCCCTTGTCTTAGAAACCGGGGAGCAAATACCAGCTCAAACCGAAGTTTGTAAAAAACCCAGAGCTGATTGCTAATTCTCCATCGTTATCTAAATCCGAAATACCATAAATCAAACCACTTGAGTTTTGATGTGGGATAGAGAGAGTTGGGAAATCCAATGGCCATATTTTATGCACTGACGCTTTTAGCCCTGGCTACTAAAATTCATCGGCTTCAATGAAGTGTAAATTTTCACTTCTTTCTGGAAAAGTAAATCTTCGAACGAAGAGGATCAAATCCTCGTGGATTAGCTTGCATCAACTTTATTCCACACAGACGCCCGCGATTTTATCCATATATTTTGTTGAGTCTCGTATATTTATGTAAATGAGATTATATAAAACAAAGTTATTATAAGATAATGGTTACAGAAAATTTCGTTCATGAACGATAATATACAAGATACTAGACAATTTGTTGCAAATGATTGTCCGACACAAAGTGGCATTGCATGACAATCTTAACTATCCAAATCGTAGTGAAATAACTAGAATTAATTTTTTAATTATTCGCTATTAATAGCAAAAAAATTAATGAAAACTTTGAATTAGAATAGTAATTTACTCTAATAACATTTCGATCTAATGGAATTTTTGTTTAAGTAAAAAATTAAATAACTAAAAATTCAATGCAATATTAATCTCAAACATCTATCTCATAAATTGTAAAATTTATCCAATATATTAACCATAATTTTATAGAATATATATGTTTATTTATATTTTATTTATTGTAGTTTATTATTAATTATTATAGAGAATTTATATCAAAATTTTAAGTATAATCTTATAATATTCAAGATTTTAAAAATCAGACTAAACTGATTGGTTAAACTGAAAACAATATGAATCAATGTCCGATTTGGTTTTATTTTATAACCTATTTATATAAAAACCGCTTGATTTAATAAATCGGACAATTTATTAGTGAACCAATTGAAATCGGTCGGTTCTATATAATTTCATAAACCAAAACTACTCAACCATTCTCGCTTTACTTTTTACGCTTTACCATCTTCTCTTCTCAGTTCTTAACTTCTCATCGCCAAAGGCTAGGCATAAGAATTGCAAAGTCAGAATCTTTACACTTTACCGTCTTCTCTTCTCAATTCTCAAATTCTTTGCATAGCTATAAAGTTGATGGTTGGATAATTAGTGTTAACTATTTGACATAAGGTGCCCCTCTCCTTCTCAATTAATATAGAAGATGTGGAGAAATTGTTCTCTATTGTATTTAATTCAGCATCTCCTAGTCTTAGAGATTTTGTCCAGTAGGTTGCAGAAGTTCAAAGACAAGATGTTGGGAGATAATTTTAAGCCAAAAGTAGTGAAAGAAAGGGTTAAAACTTTAAGCAAGGAGTTAAAAAATCCTTAATAGGAGGAAACAGCTGAAGCATTAAAAGAATTGCAGAACTGTCATAAAAGAATGCCAACATAACCAAAAGAAAATCAACTGAGACAAGCGGAAATTGATAGAATAAACAAACACAACAACTTACTAAAAGACACTAACAAGTTGTTAAGGCAAAAAGCAAGAATGAGAGGGCTAAAAGAGGGTAAAAGATGCAAAAAGTACTACACGAATACTATAAGGGCTAGAAGGAACAAGAACCATTGCATTACTTAGAAGATGAAGTTGTACAGAAATTTTATAACCAGGAGCTAAGAAACTACTAACACACGAGCATTTTAGCAAATAGTAAGGGACGGAAGATGAAGTAGAGCCCATCCCCGGTTATATAAAGAGGAGGATAAGGAAATTTTCAGAAGAGGAAAAGCAAAACTCATTAAAGAAGTTATTGAAAAAGAGATAAAAGAAGTTGCTTTTTTATGAATCCAGATAAATCTCCAAGTCCTAATGGTTATAATGGAAGATTCTTTCAGAACAGCTGGGATATCATAAGAGGGGAAGCAACAGAAGTTGTGAAAGACTTCTTCATCAGAGGAACCTTATTGAAAGAGTGGAATAAAAACTTTGTGAGCCTGATCCCTAAACAACAAAATGCCTCTAAGTTGGAGTAGTTTAGGCCCATGACCTACTTTAACATACTTTATAAAACCATTAACAAGATAATGGATTGGAAAATAGACTGAGGAAGAATATGGGGAAAATTATAGATCTAGCAAAAAATGCTTTTATTAATGGGGGAACAATATGCACAAACATCCTATTATGTAAGGAAATTTTTAGAGCTACTACACCCATACCAAAATAAAGAACTATACTATAAAGATGATCTGGCAAAGAAGTATTATTCAATCAACTGGAAGTTCCTGTTTAGCATCTTGAATGCAACACAGTATCCTTCCTTGTTTAAGAACTGGGTATAAACATGTGTATTTACAACTTCTTTATCTTTCTTGATAAATGGTGAACCCACCAAGTTGATAAGAGCCAAAATGGGACTAAGGCAAGGGGATAGATCAACTTGGTGGGTTCACCATTCCTATATTCCCATTACTCTTTGTGATATGTATGAGATTTTATCAATCACAATTGCACGAAATTTGGAAAATTGTCTAAAATTTCAGTATCATCACAGATGCAAAGGTAATAAAATAACACATCTAAATTTTATGGATGACTTGTTACTTTTTTGTAGGGCTAACATAGCAATCAATCAAAGTACCTTTACAATTATTGGAAGACTTTAAAGTTATATCAGGCTTGAAAAGCAATATAGGTAAGAGCTAATTTTACCTATCCTTAAACACTAATTGTGAAGTTACTTTAGAAACTATGGAGAAGGGGCTACATCAAGGAAAACTTCCTATAAAATATTTGGGGGTACCAATCTCACAAAAAAGAGTCACGAGTGTTGATTATAAACCATTGATGCACTACAACAAAAACGACATACATTAACAGGTGATAAGTGCTTTAAATATGAATGGTAATACTAATGAGTATGCTATGACAGCCCACGTTACTAAAGATATGATGCTTTAGTAATAGTTTTGACATGTTACTGTCGAGTTTAATATGACATTTATTGATAGCTGTAAATGCGTTTATATTACATTTTATAAATGCTATAAATTAGTTATTTGTAACATTTTTAAAATGTTATATATTAACT
>JANZXR010000171.1:27994187-28010074 GCA_027575705.1 Erythroxylum echinodendron
CAAAGACCCTTTTCCTTTCTCTTCCAACAATGAACCATCATAATGGTTGGTGAACCAACATGATGGTTAGTTGGTGAGTGAGTATTTAAGTGTTAGAAACAAACACTTATGTGTGTGTGATATCTCAATAATTCTGAACCATTGAAGAATCACTGAAAGGAAGAAAGCAGAAAGGAAATAAATCAATATCTTACAAAACAAAACAATCATGGACACAGGTACGCACAAAATCATTCGATCCGAGAAATGTCTTTCATTTATGCAAGTGGATAATAAGAAATTCTCTTCCCCAACAGCTCATGGCACCAGATTTGGAGGCTTTTTTTCTTACAGACTTGCAACCATACATATTCAGAAAAAAAGCTATGAAACGAGATCCCTTAATTCACAGTGTCACTAATTTTTATTACTCTCTTGTTATCGCAAAGGAGCTTGAAGGAAGGATTGCAAAATAAGAGAAGTTTAGACACTGTTTGCAGCTGCTGTTAAGAGACAGGGCTTGATTCATGGAATTGATAGCTTATGCTGCGCTATGGTAAGTGATTCACTTAGTTTGCATCTTGTGATTAACTTCAAACACTGATTGATAGCTGTTAACTCATCAAGTATGAGAGACCAAAAGAGAAAAAAAGAAAAGAAAAATGGCTAGAGCTTCATCTCTTGCTGGACATATTTTGCAGCCATGTTGCTTCAATTTGTAAGAATAAAAATCTTATATGTGATTGAAGTAAATTATAGAATGGAAGTTGACATCTAAGCATTTCAATCGATTACTATAAGGTGACATTCTATTTTATTTTAAAAAATCAATTTGTCATTATTTTTGCAATACTAGGAAATTCACAAGCTAATTGAAAGAAAAGGAAATATTGACGAGATATTTCTTTCATTCTTTGTCGAAAGAAGCAAAGAAAACGTCGACTATCTCATCACTAAGTGAAATAGGTGCAATCCTTGCCACCTTTTAAAGTATAACATTCTTAGCTTTCTTTGTTCTTTTAATATGTTCTTGCATTATCTTTAGTGATGTTATAGTATTGTTCTCTTATGAAAGCATTAACGAGGTATTTATTTAGTTGGAAAACGAAATTAAGAGAAATGTGTTCGATTTCAGCTGACAAATAATAATTATAAATTAGCAACAATAAAATCCTTAATCAATCGAAACAAAAATTTATAGTTTTGAAGCATATATAAACAATAAAACTAGAGAAATACGTTAAAAAAAAAGATGAATACCTCGTAAATGTAGAAATTGATTAGAAGTCATAATTTTTCAATAGATTTCTATAAAAAAAACAAAATCAACAGATTGAACTAGGATTCTTAGAATCCTATTAACTAAAACTAAGAGAGATTAATGATTTATCCAACTTTTAGAATGTAATATTTTAATCTTTTTTTATTTGTAATATATTCTTACTATGAAAGGCATTAATGAGGCATATGCTAAGAGAAATGTGTTGGACTTCAGGCAATAAACAATAATTATAACACAATATGCTTCAGTCAATTAAAACCAAACTTTAGACTTTTAATCATGTATAAATAATAAGATTAGAGGAATACCTCTTAAAGGTGATGGAAACTGATTAAAAATTGTAATTTTTCAATAGATTTCTTTAACACAAGAATCAAAATAATACAGAAAAATGAGGGTGCTTTGAATTCTATTCACATAAGTTAACGCCTTATCCACATTTTAAAGTATAATATCCACATTTTGTACTTTAAAGTATAGTGCATTTTAAAGTATATACTATTAGACCTCTCCAGACCCCACTTTATTGCGAGATTTCGAACTAGGTGTGATGATGATAATGATGATCATAATCATTGTTTGTTTGTAATATATTCTTGCTATGAAAGGCATCAATGAGGTATATATTTAGTTGACAAATGAAATTAAGAGCAATGTGTTGGGTTTTGGACAACAGTAATCATAATAAATTAAGGTTTTGGACAACAAGTAATAATAATAAATTAACAATATTAATACTTCTCAATCAATCAAAACAAAATTATATAGTTTTGAAGTATGTATAAATAATAAGATTAGAGGATTACCTCCTAAAGGTGACAGAAATTAATTAAAAGAAATGAATCAACCCAATGGAGAAGAAAACTAGGACTCTTTAAATCCTATTCACCAATCTCTTCTATATGCCAATACAAACCTAACTTGTTCGTAAGTTATAATACATCAATTGGATTAAAATTCATATTGTGGTTGGCTACATAGGTATACTAACAAGATTGACGAATGGACCCAAAGGTGATATTACATTTATTGATATAATGTCCATCCTATAAATCACCTAAATGTCACATTCACATAATTAAAATTTTAATTATCATAAAATTATATTAGTCCACATTAATTAATTCAGCATTCTCCCACTTGGATGATATAATCATGTCGTAATACTTCACAACAATATGTATAACCAAACTAACCATACACAACCAGTACACTGATAAGATGTATGGGGTGTAAATAATTAAGTTCTTCTAATATAAAACTATGACTTAAACATCAATATGGATTTATATAATGAATATTATCAATTTGTTACTCATTAGAAATCTAGAATTATAAAATATCATAAATAGTAATAAAACATCCGTAATATGCATGTTACACAAAATCCAAGCAATCTTCTTAAAACATGTATAGAATGAAAAATTACATTACATTAAAGAAAACTAGGCTCTTAGCAGTTTTACATGAGAGACGTATTTATGAAACACACAGATAGTTAAATCTTTAATTAGAGGGTTTGCCAACATGTTATTCGTAGGAGTGTTCTCAATAGCAATAAGATACGCTACAACTTTTTATTTAATGAAGTAGAAATTAATGCCAAAATGCTTGGAGTGAGAAGTGCTTCTAATGTTTAGAGACAAAGATAAAGTTGTGAAATTGTCACAATATAACTTTAGTGGCCTTAAAATAGAGCCCATAACTCCCAATATTGAAATAAAGTTTCTTAACTATATTGCATGACAATTAACCTCATAAAATGTCACATACTTTTCCTTTATATCGAAGAAGTTGTAAGTGTCTATTAAACAATTTTTCATGAAAGAACTCCTTTTTCCATAATAAAGATTTACACAAAAGTGGATTTCTTATCATTCATATAGCCTATATTATCAGATTCACTAAAACCAAACACGTCAGAAGTGTTAGTGTGTTAATATACCAACTTAAGATTCTTAATACCTTGAAGATATCTAAAGATTTCCTTAGACTGTTTTCGATGGCATTGTATTGGATCGCTTAAGTATCTACTAAGAAAACCAACCATAAAGGCAATATTAGGATGTGTGCATACTTCGGTATACTTTAAGTTGTCAACAACAAAATTATAAAGGACTACTTTCATTTGATGTCTCTCAACATCATTTAAGGATATTGGGTCTTTGAGAACTTGTTCCCACCCTTTAAAATAGGATTCCTCACATAAGAGAAGGTTTACTTATTAAGTATCTTTAAAATATGATCAATGTGGGTACTTTAAGACAATCTGAGAATACAGTTCGCCGCGGCGCAATTCACCTAAAGGAATTTATGGTTTTCTTGTGGCAACTTCGCCACAGCGAAGTTATACTTGTTCGCCGCGATGTAATTAACCTGAAGTTCTTTATTTTTGTTGGTAGGGTGAGTTCGCTGTGGCGAAGATAAAATTTTAAGATTTACCGTGGCAAAGTTTAATTACTCGTCGCGGCATAAAATTCCCGAAGATTCCAGGGGATTTTCCAAAATGTTTGCCGCTGCAAAACCACAGTTTGCCGTGGCGAAGCCCACTTGTGTTTTCGAAGGATTTTTCTTTTAAATTTCCAACTCTAAGCCTTCCTCCACGCTCAAGGTTCATGATCCCATGTCCGATATTGGGCTCCGAAAATACAGTCCAACTTGTTGTGGTATCAGAGACACTAGGTTGAGGTTCAAGTGTAGGACCAAGTTTAGGAATATCCTAAGCACGAAATGGGTAAGTTGAGACATGAAGTGTACATGCATTGTTTTAAATGAATTACTTGCATTATTTTGAATTGTTTCACATGATTTGAAATTGTTTTATACGATTTGAACTGTTTTGCATACTTTGAAATTTGTTTTGCATGAACTAAAGGTTTTCAATGGTCTTATATTGAAGGAGTGAAAATGCCACATCGAAAGAGAGCTCGAGGAGCTATGACTCGATCTCAATCTCGCGAAGGGAGCACGGATGAATCCTATCTCGCAAGATGCTGGGACACACTCTGCTCCTGTTCGGAGGTACCTAGTGTGTCGCATGAAGTGCCATCGTCTCTACCTCCTATGCCTCAAGCAAACCCTCTAGATCCATGATTCTTTCAAGTATTTGCCGAGGGTTTCACTTATGCCATGGGCCAAGGGTCACAAGTGCTGATTCTAGCTCTAGTGGAGAGGAGCGGGCAGTGTGATAAGCTCCGCAAGTATGGGCTATAGACATTTTAATGGAACTACAAATTCAGAAGAGGCTGAAGCCTAGTTAAAGAGGATCAAGAGGGTTCTGATTCAGATTAAGTGCTTCGATGAAGAGAAGCTAGATTATGCAGTTAGCTTGCTGCAAGGGGACGCACTTCATTGGTGGGAATTAGTGCCCCATAGTCAGGTTATGCCTTCAATGTTGTCATGGAGAAATTTTTTGGAAGCTTTTACGAGTAAATACTTCTCGAGGGTCTATATTCAAGAGAAGGCTAGGGAATTTCTCAATCTCACACAGAGGGATATGAGTGCGAGTGAGTATGAGCTGAAGTTCACACAGCTTTCTAGATATGCAGCTAACATTGTGGAGAATGAGGAAGATAAGTGTCATAAGTTTGAGGGAGGGATCCATTTGGAGATTAAGGAGAAAGTCTTAATCCATAATTTCTATGACTACCAGCAGTTGGTTGATGTTGCACTCCAGGCCAAAAAACTGGAGAATATAAGGAATGAAGTCAGTAGGAAGAGGAGGAACTAAGAGCAATTTTCCAGAAAGGTGGTGAGTGCTCCAATAACTGAGAGGGGTGTGAAGAGCTCCCACACACAGAGTGAGGCGGGGAGTAGTGCCTCTACTAAGAACAAGCAAGCAAGGGCAGTGTCAGTGCAATCCTTAATAGTAGGAGGCAATAGCAGGGTGGAGAGGAGCAGGAACATGAACCCCCAATGTGAGCATTGTGGGAAGCTGCACAGGGGATAGTGATTAAAGTTACTGGGGGCATGCTTTCGATGTGGAGAGAAGGGACACATGATCAGGGACTGTCCCCAAGTAACAAGTCAAAAGGGATCACAGTTGCAAACCCCAAGGGGAGCAGAAACAGTGAGAACTAGACCAGTCACTGAGGTGGGCAGTTATGGAACTGCAAGGAACACTATTCCTCTAGGAGGACCAAGGGGACAAGCACAGGAAAGGGTGTTTGCCATGATAAGGGAGGAAACTGTAGCTGCACCTGAAGTTGTCATGGGTATGGCTCAGTTACTTAATTCTGAAGTATATGTTTTGATTGATTCTGACTCTACGCATTCCTTTATTTTTGTAAGTATGATGTTGCATACTGTGAATTTAATGCCTTTGAATAGTCCTTTGCTTGTTAGTACACCTCTAGGGAAGAATGTGGTAATCATTTAAGTATACAGAGGTTTTGAACTCTTCATTGATGATGCTAGACTGGTAGTGGTCCTCCTACCTTTAGACTTAAAAGGCTTAGATGTTATACTTAGAATGGATGTTATGGAGAAGCATCAGGCGAAGTTGGATTGTGGCCTTAAGGAAGTGGAATTTAATCTGGGCAACGGAGAGAAGGTGATTTTCAGGGGAGATAGGAGAGTACCATTGCTAAGATTTATTTCTGCTCTGTTAGCGGACAGGATGATGAGAAAAGGTGTAAAGCCTTCTTGGCACATGTTGTGGACTTTAATGGGAATGAAGGGAGGTTAGAAGATTTTCCGATTGTAAGGGAATTTTCTGATGTGTTCCCAAAGGACTTGCCTGGTTTGCCATCTATGAGGGAAATCGAGTTTGCCATCGACTTGATGGCTGGAACTGCCCCTATTTCTATGCCACCATATAAAATGGCTCCAGCTCAGTTGAGAGAGCTTAAGGAACAGTTGGAGGAACTGTTAGAGAAAGGGTATATAAGGTCGAGTTCGTCACCATTGGTAGCGCTGGTTCTATTTGTTAAGAAAAATGATGAAACATGGCAGATGTGTATCGATTACCGGAGACTCAATAGGGTGACTATTAAGAATAAGTATCCTCTGCCTCGGATTGATGATCTGTTTAACCAGCTGCAGGGAGCCAGGGTCTTTTTCAAGATTGATCTCAGCTCAGAATCAAGGAGTCTGATGTAAACAAGACAACCTTCAGGACATGGTATGGACATTACGAGTTTTTAGTCATGCCTTTTCGATTGACCAATGCTCCAGCTGTTTTTATGGATATCATAAATAGGGTCTTCAAGGAGTATTTGGATCAGTTTGTCATAGTTTTTATCGATGACATTCTGGTTTATTCCAAAAGTGAAGAGGAATATGAGGAACATCTCAGAATAGTATTGCAGACATTGAGGGAGAAGGAGCTTTATGCTAAATTCAGTAAATGTGAATTTTGGCTTCATGAGGTGATATTCCTTAGACATGTGATTTCTAAAGATGGGGTACATGTTGATCCGAGGAAGTTGAAGCAGTAGTGAATTGACATGCACTAAAGACAGTGATAGAAGTGAGGAGTTTTTTAGGTCTGGTAGGATATTATAGGAGATTCGTTGAAGGATTTTCTATGATAGCGGCGCCGATGACCAAGCTATTGACGAAGAAACAGAAATTTATCTGGAGTGAAGAATGTCAGAAAAGCTTTTAGGAGCTCAAGAGCAGATTAACAAGTGCTCCAGTTTCCTACTAGAGATGAGGGTTATACAGTGTACATTGATGCTTCGAGAAAGGGTTTAGGTTGTGTTTTGATGCAGGGAGACAGGGTGATAGCTTATGCTTTGCAGCAAATGAAGCCATATGAGTTGAATTATCCGACCCATGATTTGGAATTGGCAGCAGTGATTTTTTCCTTAAAGATTTGGAGATATTATCTGTATGGAGTTCAGACGAAGATTTTTACATAACACAAAAGTCTCAAGTATCTATTGAGCCAGAAAGAACTGAATTTGAGACAGAGAAGATAGTTAGAGCTAATTAAGGATCATGATTTATTAACTGAGTATCATACAGGAAGGGCAAATGTAGTGGTTGATGCCTTTAGTAGGAAATCATCAATAGCCCATGTTTAGACAGTTTATCTGCCTTTATTGGAAGGGATGGCTAAGCTTAGAATAAGTTTGAAACAAGAGGAACCTGAGTGTATGGTTGCTACTTTCAGAGTAAGACCGATACTCAAAGAGAAGGTTAAGGAGTTACAAGCATAGGATACAAAATTGAACAAGCTCCGAGAAGAAATTCAGAATAGTAAGAAGTCTGAAGTGGTAGTGAGGGATGATGGACTCATAATTGTCAGAAATAGACTTTGTATTCTGAATGTCAAGGAGGCGAAGGATGAGATACTAAATAAGGCACACAATGCGCCTTATGCTATGCACCCAGGTAGCACCAAGATGTACAGAGATTTGAAAGAACATTTCTGGTGGAAAGGTATGAAAAGGGATGTAGCAAAATATGCAAGTAAGTTTCTAGTGTGTTAAAAAGTTAAGGCTGAACACCAGGCACCTTCAGGTAAATTAAGACCATTGTTTATTCCTGAGTGGAAGAGGCAAAGAGTAACTATGGACTTTCTGATAGGTTTGTGCAAGACCAGTAGAAAGCATGATGCCATATGGGTTATTGTTGATTGGTTGATGAAGTCAGCCCATTTTCTGGCAATCAAACAATCTGATTCCTTGCATGTGCTAGCAAAGAAGTATATTGATGAGATAGTGAGACTGCATGGGATTTCAAATTCTATAGTTTTCGACAGAGATCCTCAGTTTACTTCGAGATTCTGGGGAAGCTTACAAGAGGCTCTAGGAACCAAATTGAAGTTTAGCACTGCTTTTTACCCCTAGACAGATGGTCAATCTGAGAGGACCATTCAGACCTTTAAGGGAATGCTCTGGGCATGTGTGGTGGACTTCAAAGGAGCTTAGGATGAACATTTGCCATTGGTCGAATTTGCTTACAATAATTCATATCATTCGAGTATTCAGATGGCCCCTTATGAAGTACTGTATGGAAGAAGATGTAGAACTTCGATATGCTGGGATGAGGAAGGAGAAAGGAAACTAATAGGGCCAGAGTTACTTCAGATGACAGTGGACAAGGTCAACTTAGTTAAACAATGGCTTAAAGCAGCTCAGGATAGAATGAAGAGCTACACCAATGCACATCGAAAGAAAATAGAATATGAAGTCGGTGAGAAAGTCTTCCTTAAAACATCTCCTTGGAAAGGATTCATGAGGTTTGGCAAGAAAGGCAAGTTGAGCTCGAGATATATGGGTCCTTATGAAATTCTTGAGAGGATTGGACCGATAGCTTATAGGTTAGCGTTGCCATAGGAATTGTCTTAGATACATGATTTTTTTCGTGTTTTCATGTTGAGGAGGTATAGGTCGGATCCATCCCACATCATTTAGACCATTGAGGGATGATTTCACTTATGAGGAATTTCTAATGGAGATTTTGGAAACCAAGGAAAAGGTTCTCAGGAACAAGATGGTTCAACTAGTAACAGTCCTATGGAGAAACCATTCGGTAGAAGAGGCCACATGGGAGCCATTAGAGACCATAAAGGAGAAGTAGAAGAGATAGTTTAGGTTTGAGATGGGTGATATACGAAAGAGGGGAGGTTAAAAGGTTGAAAATGTAGCAAAACACGCTCTCAGAACGTGTTTCTAGACAAGTTCGTCCTGGCATCGCAAAACATGTTCTCTGAGTGGGTTTCTTGATAATTTCACCACGGCGAACTTCTAGGTTTGGCCGCGGCGAACTTCTTGGTTTGGCTCAACTTTTCAACATAAAACATGCTTTGGTATTTTGGGCATAACTTTTGGTGTAGTTATCCAAATGGACTGATTTTTAATTTGATGTAAACTAGAGATATAGGGTGATGGAATCGATTCTAAATTCAATCTCTAAACATTTCAATTTTGGGATGGAATCTGAATATAGAATTTTGTGTCAGCATGAGAAATATTTTAAATTATTGAGGTATGACCTTCCGATTGCTAAACCAAAGTAAATGGAATTTTGGTTATTATTTAAGGAAATCAAGTGAGGCAAAAGAGGCAAGAGGAGAAAGAGCAAAGACATCCCTAAGCAAGTTTATAAGCAAGGATTTCAAGGTGGGTTACACTTTTATAATTAAGTAATAAGTCCTTAATGTTTCTTCCAAACCAAGAAAGTTTGAAATGCTTTCAATTGTGTTGTAAATGTGCCGTTAAGGCTTTTTGAATGCTTTGATAATGTGCCATATGTTTGTATATGAATTGTGTTATTGATTTATGAAATTAATGATGAAAATGATTTTTGAAAGTATATTAATTTTTGAAATGATATTATGGTTATGAAATCAAGTTTCGGAAAAATGCCATTGAGGCAATATGTTTACGAATTGTGCAATGCATGATTATATGGGTTTGTGGTGGTCCCCTAAGTTAAGTCAAGTGAACTTTAACAAAAGGCTTCTCCCACCTACCCGCTAGTGGCATGGAGCTCCTTCATGGACTCCTATAAGTTTACGGCTACGCAAGACCAATAAGTGAGATTGTGATAGTGCGTTCTGTTCACGGCTACACAAGACCCGTATGGGAAATATACAATACGTTCTATTTTAGATCCACCCAAACTATTCTAGATGTGCCTACCCGTATGGGAAATGTGCAGTATGTTCTATTTTGGATCCAACCAAACCATTGTGGATGTGCCTACGTGTTTATGATTTTTGATGTACTTTGTTGGGTATGGGTTTCGATTCATGGCGATCCCGTGAGGGTTATATGAAAGACAGGCAAAAAGCATTGGATTTAAAAGAAATTTCAGAGTGACAGCAGTGGAGGGTTCGCTGCGGCGACGAATAAGTTTCGCTGTGGCGAAACCATACAGATATCTTCAGGGACCCTTTGGGAGAAATTCGTCGCAGCAAACTCAGTGTTTCACTGCAGCGAAACTATGGAAGTTCGTCGTGGCCAACGTTTGGATTCGCTGAGGCGAAGTTTCCAAAATATGCTACGGCAAAGAAGTCTAGCTCCGTTGTGGTGAAGTTTCTGAACCACTCAAAAACCTTTCGAGAAAGATACGCCGCGGTGATGATTTGACTTCACCGTGGCGAAGTTACCAAGATCACAAAGAAAATACCCTTCGGGAAAGGTTCACTGCAGCGAAACCCTCAATTTTACAACTCATAACCCAAACATCCAACATCTATCACTAAACATCAAACATAATTTAATACACATACATATACAATCTTCCTAAAAAACCAATTACTACTCAACCAAAAGATCAATACAAACATATGCAAAGAACTTCTTAAATTCTAAATCTCATTATCAAATCAAACGAAGTTTGTACATAGCTTTAGTTCATATCAACAATTACATCAATGCTAATATAAAATCTAATGGATGCTCATGTTTGATATGCCTATAAAGCTGTCCTACATGTTTATTAACTTAATACAAAAGCTAACTATCTTGGAATTTGTCCAAATTCCTTGCAAGGATTCATTAATCTTCTCGATCTGCCCCTGAGGAGTGGGAAAAATATTGGGTTAAGTTACACAGCTCAGTGGCTAATATATTTATAGCAATTAGCAATTGTCCATATATTCAAGCATATGTATATGTATATCTAGCAACTCTAGTATTGTTACTTTATTCAAACAATATAACTCAAACTTGACACACCGTATAAACTTCAGCCATTACATATAACACTTTATTATGCACTATACTTGAACATCTAAAGATGCAATGCACAACAATTGGCTCGAGTGTTCCATGAACAAAACAGAGAGACTGAAGTTTACTCCGTGAACAAAACGAATCTCTTTTTTGGATTTCGTGTGCCACATGAGGGTAGCCGGGAGAAAGCTTAACGTCGACGTGCACGTGACTAAGAAACGGTTCCTCTCTTGCCAAAACACAATCAAAATTTATGCTCAATTTAGTCAATCACAATTTACACTCTCGTGCTTCTTTCATTTCATCATTTTCTTATTTTTTCATGCCTTTTCTTCTTTTCATTCAATTCCAAATGTTATAAACTTTTTCAAGGTATAACATAATCACAATGCATCATGCTATTTCAAATATTCAAAATTATTTCAATTTCAAGCACAACAATTTCAAGCAAAACCCCATACACACACATAGGTAAGAATTTGCCCAATTACACAACAACCATAAATTCATTACCCACCTAATAAGCTTGCAGAAATCTAAGTCAAGCTAGCATTTCCCCTTGCTCTTGGGTAGGATTCCATTGGTTTCCTATAACAACCAAGGTTTCATTCAACCAACATTGAAATAAATTCATAAACTTCAGAAAGATCATATAATCACAATAAACACAATGAAACTTAAATCTAACCTACCCATAGTCTACCTAGGTTAGAAAACTCAAGATCAAATTTAAAAACCTTAAAATCAATTGGGTTCTCCTAATCCATCTTCTTCCCAAAAAACCTCTATGCTCTCTAACTCCTTCATCCTCAACACAATCCATTCCTTTAATAAAGCAAAAAGGAAAGATGGTTAACTTACCTCAACAACTTGATTTCTCTTCTCTTCTTTTTCACCGAAACTTCTCTTCTTCTCCTATTTTCGTTTCTTTCTTCTTTCTTTCTTTTTGTTCTCACGACACTCATCTTTTCTTCTATTACAAAGCCATTTTAAATGGTCTTTTCCCATTTTACCCTTCATTTACCTTGTCCTTCCCATTTTGTCCCTTCTTTGTCTATCAACTACTAACATCTTAACACCACATTAATTCTTACTAGGTTCTAATATTTCCATCAAATTTTCAATCTTTATTCATGCCTACTAAATTAATGACTCAATAAAAATATAAATAAATAAAATGAATAAAAAATCATACTAAACATAAATAAATAATTAAATAAACAATAAGCAATTTAGCAAAATTTCAGGATCCAACAACTCTCCCCTCTTAAAGAATTTCGTCCTTGAAATTCTTACCTGAGACATTGAAAAGGTATGGATACTTCTCCCTCTTGGTCTCTAAGGTTTCCCATATGGCCTCTTCCATAGAATGATTCCTCTATAAGACTTTAACCAATTTAACAATCTTGTTTCTCAAAGCCTTTTCCTTTGAATCTAGGATCTCTACTGGTTGCTCCTCATATATCAAATCCTCCCTTAACTGAACCTCTGAAGGTTAAACTATGTGTGAAGGATCTGATCGGTACTTTCTCAACATTGATATATGGAAATCATTGTGAATCTTAGATAATTCTGATGGCAAAGCTAATTTATAAGCTAAAGGCCCAATCCTTTCATTGACCTCATAAGGGCTTATGTATCTTGGACTAAGCTTGCCCTGCTTACCAAACCTCAAAACCCATTTCCATAGAGAAGCTCTAAGAAACACTTTGTCTCCAATTTCAAATTCCATCTCCTTTTTATGTGCATTTGTGTAGCTCTTCATTCTATCTCGAGTTGCTTTAAGTCTCTCTTTCACCAATTTAATCTTATCAACAGTAACCTGTACCAACTTAGGCCCTAAAAGCCTCCTTTCACCATCCTCATCCCAACAAATAGGATTTATGCACTTCCTACCATACAAAGCTTCATAAGGTGCCATTTGAATGCCCGAGTAATAGGAATTATTATAAACAAATTCAATTAAATGCAAATAATCGTCCCATAAGCCTTTAAAATCCATAAAACAAGCTCTCAACATTGCCTCCAAAGTCCTTATTGTCCTCTCCGATTGTCTATCGGTTTGTGGATGGAAAGCTGTACTAAAGTATAACTTAGTTCCCAAAGCCTCTTGTAAACTTTCCCAGAATCTAGAGGTGAACTTGGGATCTCTATCCGAGACTATCGAATTTAGAATCCCATGAAGTTTGATTATCTCATCTATGTATTTCTTGGCCAAAGCATTTAAAGAATCTGTCTGCTTAATTGGCAAGAAATGTGCGGACTTGGTTAGCCTATCCATAATCACCCATATTGCATCATGCTTCCTACTAGTTCTCGGCAATCCCATTAAGAAATCCATCATAATCTTCTCCCATTTCCATTCAAGAATCGACAAAAGTTTAAGCTTGCCTAAATGTGCCTGGTGTTCAGCCTTGACTTGCTAGCACACTAAGCATCTTTTGGTATACTCTGAAACATCCTTCTTCATTCCCTTCTACCAGAAATGTTCCTTCAAATCTCTATACATTCTCATACTTTATGGCTGCATAACATAAGGTGCATTGTGTGCCTCATCAAGAATCTCATCCTTCAGCTCTAACATATCCGAAATACATAGTCTGTTCCCTACCACCATCAATCCATCTTCCCTTACCTATATTTCAGAAGGTTTACCATTTTTAATCTCTTCTCTGAGCCTGCTCAAGAACTCATCATGTTCTTGCAATTCCTTAATCTTTTCATTCAATACTGGCCTTACTCTAAAACTTGCCAATATGCAACCAGTTTCAACTTGTCTTAATGTTACTCTGATTTTGGCTAATTCCTTCAACAAAGGAATATACATTGTCTACACATGTGCCATAATCGATTTTCTACTCAGTGCATCCGCTACTACATTAGCCTTCCTTAGGTAAAAATCAATCATTAAATCATAATCCTTTAACAGTTCTAACCATCTTCTCTGTCTCAAATTCAACTCTTTCTAGCTCATCAGATTCTTAAGACTCTTGTGATCTGTAAATACCCTAGTAGTGACTCCATACAAGTAGTGTCTCCATATTTTCAATGTAAAAATTATGGTAGCTAACTCCAAGTCATGTGTAGGATAATTCATCTCATAAGGTTTCAATTGCCTAGAAGCATAAGCAATTACCTTATCTCCTTGCATCAACACATAGTCCAATCCCTTTCTCGAGGCATCACTGTACACTATGTATCCATTACTACTCGATGGCAAGGTCAAAATTGGTAAACTTGTCAACCTGTACTTAAGCTCCTCAAAGCTCTTCTAACATTTATCTGTCCACACAAACTTCTGGTTCTTCCTTGTCAATTTGGAAAGTAGAGCATCTATTATGGAAAAGCCCTCCATAAACCTTCTGCAATATCTAACTAAACCCAAGAAACTTCTCACTTTAGCCACATTTTTAGGTGCTTACCATTTGACGGCTGCATCTATCTTCCTCAGATCCATATGCACTCCTTTTTTCGAAACTACATGTCCAAGGAACACCAATTCCTTTAATCAAAATTCACATTTATCAAATTTAGCATATAACCCTTCCTTCCTCAATGTCTTCAAAGCAAGTCTCAAATGTTCCTTATGCTCCTCGTCACCAATATATTATCAGTAAAGACTATGACAAATTGGTCTAAGAAAGGCTTGAAGACTCTATTCATCAAGTCCATGAAAGCTGTAGGTGCATTCGTTAACCCAAAGGGCATGACCAAGAACTCAAAGTGGTCATACCGTGTTCTAAAAGTAGTTTTTAACACATCGGACTCCTTTATCCGCAATTGGTGGTAGCCTAATCTCAAATCTATCTTAGAAAAGACATTTTCCCTTTGCAACTGATCAAACAAATCATCTATGCATGGGAGCGGATATCTGTTCTTAATGGTAACATGGTTGAGATTCCTATAATCCACACACATCCTCAACGATCCATCTTTCTTCTTTACAAAAAGAACTAGAGCTCTCCAAGCTGAAGAGCTCGGCCTTATGAACCCTTTCTCCAATAATTCTCCCAATTGCTCCTTAAGCTCCTTCAATTCTACCAGAGCCATTCTATAAGGCAGAATCGATATTGGCATTGTACCCGAAAGAAGCTCTATGGAAAATTCAATTTCCTTTGGTAGTGATAGTCCTGGTAATTCCTCGGGAAAGACATCCGGGAATTTCATGACTACAGGTATTTCTTCTAACTTCCCTCTATCTGCTTTAGTGTCTACCACATAGGCCAAAAATGCTTCACATCCTTCCCTTATCAGTTTTTCTACTGTTAAAGCTGAAACCATTCTAGTCAGACTCACTTTTCTGTCCCTTATAAACACCACCCTTTTATCATTGCCAATTTTGAACTCCATGATCTTTTGTCTGCAATCCAAGTTGGCATCATATTTCTCTAAAGTGTCCATACCCAAAATCACATCTAATCCTCCCATCCTTAATGGCATTAGGTCCACCACTAATTGTCCCCCGCCAATATGTATCTCACAGTTTTTGTATACTGAACGAATAATAATACATTGGCCAATTGGAGTACTCACCATCAAAGGAGTATCTAATGAGTTTAATTCTCTACCATGCACAGTTCTACTCAATGACACAAACGAATGGGTGGAACGGGGATCAATCAAAATAATTACATCATCATAAATTAATTTAATCATACCAATTACAACCTCCGGAGTTGTCTCTACATCCTCCCTTGTTATAGCAAATACTCTGACGGGTGCTTATCTCCTAGGTCTTTCTGGAGGATTTACTCTCTTAGCTACCTCAGAATTGCCCACTTACGTTACTATCCTGTGTCCCACTGTCTCAGCCCTCTTTGAAGCTTGCATCTGACTTCTCTCATGTCTTAGATTCTGAGGGCATTTTCTTGCCATGTGTCCTTTCTCCCCACAATTGAAACACACTCCAGTCAATCAGTAACATTCCCCTCTATGAAACCTTCCGCAGTGTTCACATTTAGGAGTGGGTAGCTTATCCCCAGCTCCCCTCCTAC
>JANZXR010000171.1:28027126-28037223 GCA_027575705.1 Erythroxylum echinodendron
TCCTTAATCTCTCTTTGAGCTCGTATGTACTGAAATTTTGGGTCCTAACCCTTAATATGAGAACGGGATGTTACAGGTTTGGTATTTGCAACAACCTAAACAAGGGGAAGAAACAAAAAAAGAAGGAGAAACAAAGGTAAAAAATGCTTTTATATTTCATGTTCTTTACATATCTTTGCATGCATGTATGATCATGTAATTTTTGGGTTAACATGGTGTTGGAATCTTGATTTTGACACTTTTTCTACATCCTCATGCATGTGATGCATGCAACCATGGCTAACCCAACAAATATAAATGTTGATTTAGGAAAATTGCACTTAATTGACATATTTAGGGGTATGAAAGGTTTAAAATGATTATGATTTGATTGTGTATTGCTTATGTCTTGAATTTTGTTTTCATGGATTACAAGTAGTAAATTTAGAATTAATTGTTACAATTGGAAAATTGATAAATTAAAATCTACATTTATTATAAGAAAAATGTCAAGTGGAAAGATAAGTTGACACATGGAAATTTAGAATGACTAAGCCTATAAAATGAGTAACATTTGGCATGGAAAATTAAGTGGCAAATGGGATAGGAAATTATGTGGCAAATGATAGCAGTGATTGAGTGACAAATGGCCTAGCATAATTGTGACAAATGGTAGCTTATGGAGAGGACAAGCGACTTACATGCATAGGTGACAAATGCCAATGTATAACAGTGACACCTAGCACTTAATGAGTTAAGCTATTGCAGGGATAGTTTCTATTATGTTCATTATTCTTCTTTCCTTTACTCTCACCACCAAAACACTCATACACCCTTATAGCTTCTGAATTTTTCTTCAATTTCATTCATAGTCACTTCAAGATCTATACAAAAATCTGCTCAGAGATAGCTATAATCTACTATCATTATTTTGCCTTTGCTGAAATCATTTTACTTCTATCTTGTACTTGAATGATTTTGCATGCATGGAGAGCTAAGTTAGCTTGATAATTAAGGTGGAACTTAAGCTAAATAAGGAAGTGAAATTCTAATCTTTGTGGCATGTTGAAATAGAAATTTTATGATGACTAAATTGGGATGGAATGCATGTGGCGTTGATGATGATGTTATGCTGGAATATGATGAATGAATTGATTACTTTTCTGTTTTGTTATTGATGCTTGAAAATAGTAGGTTATAGACTATTAAATGGATGATTTAGGTTGAGATTTGAAGTATAAATGAAGGTGGATTCATGGTAAAGATAGGTTTTATGGAAGTGTTCTTGAATCTGGAAAATAAAGCTATACAGGTGTTTGTAAATGTGACAGTTAATGACTAAAGTGAGTAGAATTTTTTGAACCTTAGTGTAACCAATATGGAAGTTAAATTAACCTAAAATGAAGTAATCTTAAAAGACATGAAATCTGGAAAATTCCAGGTGTTAGTGATGTCTCTAAGCTTGTAAAATTCATGAAGTATTGAAGATAGTAAAGTTATACTCATTAGTGATGTTGATGACAAATTCTAGAATTTTAATTTCAACCTTATGTACATGTCGAACCAGCTGAGAAATCTCACTCTAAATCAGTATATTTGGACTTGATTAAGGCTAGAAATGAGCCTAAATTATTTCTTGATTAATTGGTTAAGAGCTTGATAAGTTTATGTATTTAATTAATATTATAACTTAAAGAATGGAATGTTTTGATGTGGTTGAGTTCAAATCTAGAAATTATGATTTGTTAAAGGAATAAATGAGTTTTTTATTGCAAACATGATCTTAAGGACATGATTGATTTGTATAAAGTATAGATGAATGAGCATTGAAGAACATGGGGTAATTATGAATGAAAATTGGGTAAATGTATGAATATATATTGCTAGGAAAAGTTTGGTAAATGTATATATCTAGCTTACCGAAATTCCATATTTAAAGTAACAATTGTGTGTGTATTATAAGAGGCTTTTTATCATGAAAGTGTTTAAGGATAAATGTAAAGTATGGTTGATGAATTTAGAGTGAATCAAGCTAACTTAAAGGTATAAACCTGATTGTAAAATGGTAGTATACAAATTATAATGTTTGAATGGTCTTAAGGTGTATATACACAAATTGAATATTCAAGATCTATATATGAGAATATATATCTGCAAAGTCAATTAAGCATGCATTGAACATGACACACATGCATGTGCGTGAGTGAATAATAATATGATTGATCAACTTAGTAACGTGTAAAATATATGTGTATTGCATGACTAAAGAAGCACAAGTTGATCGTCAACATCCAGATATTGCCAGATCATCAAAGCAATAGCTTTTCTGGAGCATACTGTGAGTTAACTTAGATGTTTCTCACTATGATTGATTTGTTTTTGTTTAAATTTCAGTTATTGAATTGTTACTTATATGATTGTGATAATTCTAGACATTGTTGGTCTGAGGAGTTTGATATTCATAAATGTATTTGAAGTGCTTTATTGCACGTGTAATATAGAATGTGTACTCAACTAAATATTAAACGCTAGACTCAAGTCCGAAGAATGTGATATATGACATGAGCACATTGAATGAAAAGTATTGATAGCATATTATATGAATTGATGCATTCTATTACATTGATATGCATGATTAGGTAAAGGAGTTGTGACTAGAATGCCAACGTAAGAAAGAGCTTTAATCTCAGGAAATTGCGAACAAAAAGCCACAGACTCAGTTAATAATGAGCCCGGCATCCATAATGGGTATAGGACAGTAAATGAAATGAGCCCGAAATCTACAACGGATACGGGACAGTAAATAGGCGCTCGGTCACAACAAAGTAAAATGGAAATGGAGTTATATATGCATTTGCATATTTATAACTTTACATGTATCATATAAATGATTGAGATGAATTATTGGATTGTTCTAAAATGGTGATATGAAATGTTTGTAAGCATGTTATACTTATTGAAATATGATAAAATAAAATTTTATGTGGGATTTGATACTGAATGAGTTGATATACTTGTTGAACTTGGTTATATACTTCTGATTTTTATATTTTGACTTGAGTAAGTACATCGATAATAGTTCACTCACCGAGTTCACAAACTCATCAAAATTGCAATGTTGATTTTCAGGTATAAGAGAGTTCTATCTTCTAAGGCAATCTAGTAGAATTCTGGTACTGTTAGTTTGGGAACAAGAATGACTCAGAGGTCTGATCAGTTGATATCTGAAGAGTCTAATTAGAATGTTTTCGGTTAGCATCCCATTTCATATTGTACATTTTGTATGGATTAGTGAACTCTCAAATGTTATGTAATGTATATACATAGATTATGAATTGTAATGACACAATGTAAGTTTATGTTTGTGAATATAATGGGAAGATTTAATCAGTTTGAATGCTTGTGGAACGTGTGATATCTTAAATAAGTTAATGTGATTGTTCCAACGTGTCATTCTCGTAGGGTATATTCTCCAATATCATCTAAATGTTTGGGTATATGTACTATGGAAGTAATTCGTTACAAGTCCAAACTCTATTATAGTGATAAAAGAAAGAGATAATGGAACTATGAAAAGAAGATATATATATATCCGACGTAAAGTATCTTGAAATTAGAATCTCACACGTCGGTTAATCTTTTTCATCACACACTTGGAGACCATAAACCGAATAATTTGATATTTCATCACTTCCTAGTTAATATGGGCTTGAACAAAAGACATTAAAGGATGATCCAAGTCCATCGGCCCTCCAGTTACAAGCATGTCAAGTTCGTTTTCTTATTCTCATGTGTACAATAAATCCGAAGAATACATCATTTTCCTACCATCCCATATTGTCAGCGAGGACTGAGGAGGCTGCTAATTGTCGTAACAGAAAGCTGTGTCATTAACATCTACCGTACCCCTATTATGAATGCAAGTTTATTTAATATCTCGTTTTAAGTTTTATAGGCCCAAATACCAAAAAGGCTCCTTATACTTTAAAGGCAAATAGACTCCATAAATATGTTTGTATATTATCAAATAATTTTTCTTTATATTGTTCTAAATCATCAGATAAGTCAAGTTGACATTGGAACATTCATCAGGTTTAAAATTTTATTTTATTATTATTAAAATTGAATTCTAAAATTAATCAAGTAAGTATATATGCTGGCTCCTTTAACTCAAGTCGATAAGATTATAATGTATATTGTGTATTTTAAGTAAAAATATGATGTTACGTTCTGATGTTAGTAATTGTTGAATAATACAAATAATAACAAATACCTCTGCTCCAATCGTTAAGGGTGACCTAAGATACACATTAGAGGTATCCAGCAAGGCTCTCTCTTGGAATTAATCTTTCCATCTGGCGCCAGTTTACCCGTGCTTAAGAGTTATTTTTGATACATTTAAGTGAATTTGCGAGATTAGTGTTGGTGCTACACTTTTGTTAGACAGTAGTACTCTAGAGCTCATTCGGTGGCTCAATTGTCTTGTCAGCTTTTGGTCCAAATATATGAAAGTGAGATTCCCTTTAAGCATGCCCATTTAATTTTTGCAATAATAGTCCAAAACAGCAATTCTAATCTCATTTTCATCGGGACAAAGGATTTCAGGAATGCCTTCCAATCTGTACCACATAACACAGAGACACGCCAAGTTTTCAAGAGACATATCACTTTATACTGTGACTTAATTAAGAAGTCCATGCCTGGAAATTTTACCGCAAAAAAAGTACAGTCTTGGAAAAGATGCCACTTTTGCGATGATTGAAGGAGATCTATACAGCGTCTTGTGTATGAGAAGGCAACTAGATAATTAGTATAGAAGTTTATGCGAGTCAATAGAAAGCTGTCAATCAGAGGAAGCTGCATCACTTCTTGTAGTGGAACATCAAGCAAAGGCTACGTAGAATCATATCCATTTAGTTTTTTAATTAGATGAATCGTGTCTATTTATGACGATACCTCTTCGGCTTGTCCGTGCTTTTCCCTCAGACATGAGAAGTCAAAATGTTATTCCCCTTAAAACACGATACTACACTACTTAGTATATATTGCTAGTTTCTCGTTATTATTGGACTTCAAACGAAACACTAATTTGATCTTCTAATATCATTTGTATTCGCAGGTATAGTTTTCAAAAAATTAAGATTATTTCGATTGTTTTTCTCCCACTCACATTTTAAACAACTACATTAGAAAAATAAGATACATGCATGCTCATATACAGGCTGATTATATTACGTCTTTCAGGAAAGTTATTTTTCTCGACATAAGAAACTTTTTTGTATTCTCTATTATATTGTTACCCTGGTGGGAGCTACTTGAAAGTTGCTTCACTAGAAATCAAAAAGTAGAAAAAGTGGCTTATGTAATAATGTTACATGAGGCATGTACCAATTCATGTTTTAAGAATCAGAGGTCGTTTAGAAAAATCGTTTACAGATAGTAGGGCAAAGCATGTTTCTCCTTGGAGGATCAGACTTGGACCTACATACTGGCAACAAAAAAAACACAAACGCTGATCCAATCATCATATTTATATCGAAAGAACCCCTCAAATGATTCGGATTAGCGTTCCTAAGCCCCAAATTTTCCTCAAGACATGCATGCTTATTTGCTCTTTATAAAACAAAAAGGTGAAGACAGTGAAACATACTAAATCTTAGGTTTAGATTTAATCCCTTCTCTTTTGATTGTGGAAAGAAAGTAAGAAAAACGGTTAAAGCAAAAAATTTTGATGAGGTTGACTTGTTTCTAAACGGTCATGATTAAACGTGTATTGCCTTCAGGTGACAGAATCATAATCTTTTGCTAGCTAGCCAGAAATTGTAGAGGTTTTTGAGATATTCAGAAACTTGGTGCAACTTTTAGTCCGAACTTTTACTTGTGGGTCTTATATTTCGCCTCTCCATGCCAGGAGTAGTGGCACACCCACCCACTTGCAGAAGCTGGGCTGCGTAGCGCCTTTCAAACCAGACCATATCATTGAATTATTAACTAACAAAAGAACAAATCTAATCAATATGCTTTAAAACATTGTTTCCAATTGTTGTCAACTATATCTTTGCACATAATTAAGCTTGTCTTTCGTTTATTAATTAACGAATGTTAAAGTTGTGTTTCAAGTAGTGCACAGTCCTTCGACTAGATGACGTAAATTCTACAGCATAGCCCTTCCCCTGGATGATGTAAATTCTTGTGCGTATTCATCTCTCTAGATAAATTTCGTTGGTAATTATAGAGTATAGTTTACACAATAGAGGCTGTGATCCCAATTATTTGCTTTTAGGAATTGAGACACCCGCCATTTGAGGTCAGTCATCTAGTAGAGCCACAATTAGGTTAAGTCTTTGGTTACTACAATCAATACAATAGTCTTATATACTATTTAGTACCTTGTTACAGAGCTATCTGACTGGCATTCAGTTGACAAGATATCCAAAATAGGCAAAAATGAAAATATATATAAAGAAAAAAAAAGTAAGGTTGTAGAATGTTAGGGACTAACTGGAGATTCTAATATTATTGGCTAGTAGAATATGTATGACACAAATGAGGACCCCAAGCCAAAAAGAACAGCGCAGTAGAACGTCCCCTTCATACTCTATATTCCATAATGAGGAATGATGCATGTCTGCTAACCTTTTGGGGGTCTGGGCTTTGGATTCCCTACCCCATATCCCAGAAACGCACAGACAAACGGAACGCATGAGAGGTAGAGAATATCGCTACGTACATGCGTACATGAAGATAGGACTTCGGATAGATCACTTGCTTTGAGAGACTGAGAGTAACACAAATGTTTTCTGCAAGTAATAGGATACATGGTTAAGAAATAAGATAAGGATATAAAGGTCAAAGATGCGATCCCTAGATCAGAAGAGCCAGGGTTTCCTTGAGTCTTAACAATATGTAAAGAATGGCTTGATGAGATACTGTATGTCATCTTTCAATTTAAGAAATTTTATATTTGTAAATGGATAGATTAATAGACAAACTTAATATAATAGTCTGATGTTATATGCAGAATCACATTAACAACGAAGGGCATCATCGGTCAATAAATCTCAAGTGACACGTCTCATTATCTCATCTTGCTTCCAAGTTACGCAGTGGCAGTATCAACCTTTTAGGCGTTGTGTAAACAATATATATTAATAATAACTTCCGGAAATTAAGTCAAAAATTGAAAATAGGGTTACAAAACTAAAAGCGGGGAGAGCTTAGTTTTCCAAGAACCACTGGAAAACTTATATGAGAGTTGAGACAATTTTTCCATAATAACACCTTATTTTTTATTATTAAAGATACAATGCTATTTAAATTAAATTAAATAATAATTTTTATTCACTTTAAATTCTAAATATATTAATATGTACGTGGATCACACTTTAAACTATAAATTTTGAACAAATATTTCTCACTTAACCTATATCACATAAGTGAAAAATAAATGTGATTAAACCCTAAATTTTTTTTTGATAAAGTTAATAAGTATTTCATTCATACTATATATGTACAAATAACACTACACCATATCTAGTTAGGACAAAAGATCTAGTATGGTTGTGTTTTCACAGTCGATCAAAGCTCTTGGAAAATAAAACGTACAGCAAGCTATTCCTAGTTTCGGGAATACAAAGGTTATAACCTAAAGTTGCTTCCTTCCATGCATTACAATATCGAGAACTTTAAAGTTATTAATCACAAAACATATGTTTTATTCCATTCACAGGTGAGATCAAATAACAATAATTTTTATGTCACGAATTATATCATCTCTACAGTAATAAAGTTAGAAGTCTAAAACATGAAACTAAAAGCATCTAAACAAGCACATATTCTATATATGGTCCTTATATGAATATGTCAATAAATCTTTTGTCGTAAGATCAACTATCATGAGATAGAACTAATGTGTTCGATGGTATAATTATTGTCTTCTCTTTAACATAATCGACAACTAAATATTTAATATTAATATGGTTTTTAATTTAACTTTTATTATTTACTGAAAATATCATTTCAATTGAATTATCACAACAATTCTTCAATAATTATGTAACATTGTCTACGATCCTCAAATTTATTAAAATTCCTTATCGTCTATATTGTAACTTCATGGCAAGTTATAAACTCTTCTTTCATAGTGAATGAGATAGTATGTTTAATACTTCTCCACGAGAGTGCGCCTACAAGAAGTTAAAAAAAAAAAGATATTCAACCATAGACTATTTATTATCTTTTCATCCCACAAAATTTGAATTTGAATAACTCATCACCTCCAAATTGTCAAAGCACTTATGTGTGAGTTTGTAGTTCTTAGTTTCTTATAAATACCTTATAACTTTCTTTGAAATGATCTAATGCTAAGGGCTAATGTTACTCTAGTATCTCCCTAATATTCTTATTATATATGCAATATTAGTTCTTTTATATACCTTTTCATTTATTAAACTACCAATTGCAAATGTATAAGGTAGGTTCTTCATTGCTTGTTTTTTCAACTCATTCTTTACCAGATTATTCATCCTTGCTCTGATATCACATTTGTTAGACCCGGTTTTCCGAGCCTAACTCGGACATGCTTACTTATTCATACATTTGAAACCCCGTTTTCGGAGTCTGACTCTTACTTGCTTATTCATGCTTGGATACCACAAATCTATCAAGCCCTGATTTCGGAACCTAACTCCTCATACATGATTATTCATGTTTCCTCTGATACCATACTTATTACTTTCATGCATACAGAATATCTTACTGCGTAAATTATCTTCCAGAGATAACACCTTAATCACTTTCGGGTTATCCTCTCAAAACTCTCCTTTTATTAGTCTCATTGCTTGCGTTTCATTTTCGGCTTCCCTTCGTCTCATTTCTAGCGTCTCATTTCTATCATCTCATTTCTATCGTCTTTGAAGTCTATGAATAATAACACAGATGATAATCTATGAACAGTAACACAGATGATATCTTACAATCTTCATAACTTTCTCTAACGTAATCGATTCGGGGTATTCTCCATATGGTTTGATAGAAAATTCCAAGGTCTACAACCTCCCTGAAGACCCCAAGATCAACTCTATCTTCTGACGGGTCAGCCAAAGGGGACAGAAGATATACGTGAATGGTAACCCAGACGATCTGGGAAACACAAACGATATCTTTCAAGCGTCATATCTTTCTCTATGAAAATCGTTTTGGGGTATTTCTTATATGGTTGGAAAGATGATTTCGAGCTCCATAACTTCCATGAAGATCTTGAAGGTCGATTCTATCTCCTGAGGGTTCACCTTTGGGACAGAAGATGCGTGTGAATAGTAACACAGAAGATACATTTCACTCCAGTACTTCTTAACTCCTTCTTATAATCCTTAGTCCTTAATCTATCCTTTGTGTTCTATCGTCTGTAGTTGACTTTTATCTTCCGGGCTGACCCTCTTTGGTCTGAGATTCTATCGTCTGAGGTTCGTGAACAGTGACACAGAGGATACGAGTCCTCTATGTTTTACGTCGTCTGTGTACAGTAACACATACGATACGTGTCCTCTCACTTTACTTCGTTCGTGTATAGCAACATAGACAATACGTGTCCTCTTTATTTCAATGCGTCTATATACAGTAACACAAACGATACGTGTCCTCTTTATTTCAATGCGTCTGTGTACAGTAACACAGACGATACGTGTCCTCTTTGTTTTAATGCTTCTTTGTACAGTAACATAGATGACACGTGTCCTCTTTATTTCAATTCGTCTGTGTACAGTAACACAGACGATAGCGCTTCTAATAACATAGACAAAGTCATTTCATCTGTGTACAGTAACATAGACGATTCTTTCCTCTATAATCTATCGTCTATGTTTTTCTCTACTCATTCTTCATACTCTTCATCCATTTTTTCTTCTGTGTTTTGATTCGTCATAGACGATGCTTATACTCTTAAATCCTCCTTGCCTTTGTGTTATGACGTCATCACAGAGGATACTTATACTTTTAAACCCTCCTTGCCTCTGTGTTGTGACGTCATCACAGAGGATACTTATATTCTTATATCCTCCTTGCCTCTGTGTTATGACGTCATCACAGAGGATACTTATACTTCTAAATCCTCACTTCCT
>JANZXR010000171.1:28037323-28058878 GCA_027575705.1 Erythroxylum echinodendron
AAGGGTCCTGTGTAGCCGTGAACATACGTACTAACGCAATTCCATTTTATGGTCTTGCGTAGCCGTGAACTTATGGGGGTCCTGAAAGGAGCTCCATGTCACTAGCGGGTAGTAGGGAGAAGGCTTTTAGACTACTGCACTGTCATAACTTAGGGGACCACCACAAACTCACTTAATCACAGAATGTTCATGCTCTTGAAAACTTTCTTCCCAAAATGGCAGTTGTTGAAGTTCTTGCTTTCAGATCAGAAACTTGTTTTCAAATGCAAGCAACTTTTTTTAGAAATCAGTCTTATTTGAAAACATGCAGAAACTTAGTTTCATAAAGTATGCAACTTTGAATAAAACTTTTTTGTTTGAAAACATGCAGCAACAAATGGCAATTTATAGCATATCTTCATTATAGAACTGTAACCCACCTTAACGACCTTTGCTTGCTTCTTTATTCGACTTATGGATGCTTTTCCTCTTGATTTTCTTAGCTCTCTTGAACCCCTCCTTGATTTCCTTCATAAAGGAACACAACTCCTATTTAACAACAATATCCATATTCGGCTAACTCATAATACACAATCCTAAAATGACTTACTGTAATTCTTAACTCCAACGAAGCTTCCTTCCTTCTTCTTTCTTATTCTCCTCTTGTATGCACCCGGATCCTCTCTTTAAGCTTTTTCGAAATTGCAACTTAGTTCTCAACTCTATTCTTTCACTCTCATCCGAAGCTCTCTTCTTTCTGTTCTTCTTTTCCTTCATTCATCCTCCATACCTCTCCTAAAAGTCCACTTTACCCTTGGTACTTAAGCCATATACTGAAAATAACCTCAAATTCCTCTCAATGCATTTTTTTCATAAGCTATTATGCTTAAGCTAATGAAAAAAAAAATCAGGGGCTGACACTACTACTCATCCTAAACTTTTCCAAAACCTTTTTAGATTAATCTTTCTAAGATAATCCTCATGTTATATTAAACTTGTCTCTATAAACCTCTATGCTAATGATAAAAGAGGCTTCTTCGATTTCTTTTACTTTAAATTTTTTAGAGAGAAAACCGTTAGTCTTAAGTAATAAACCCAAATAATATAGTATATTGTCTATATATAAGAACATAAGCAAATATATACTCTCATTAACCTAAAGTTATAAGTAATGATTAACGATTTTATTTTTAACATTATAAGAAGTTATAACATTGTGAAATTTTATATACGATTGATGTAAAGCATATTTTAGTCCACATATAATCTTCTTTATCTTCTAAACTAAATGATTTCCTTTATTGGGATCAAAGCCTTCAAGTTAAGTCACATGTACTTTCAACTCAAGATCTCCTTTCAAAAAGATAATTTTAACATCCAATTGATAAATGCTAAATTAAAATGTCACCAAGGTCATAATTATACTTAATATTCCATTTTAGAAATTAGAGAGATAGTTTTATGATAATCAATGGCTTTTTTTTTAATAAAATCCCTAGCTACAAATCTACATTTATATCTCATTATATTACTAAAAGAGTCATTTTTAGTTTTAGAAACTAATTTGCAGCCAATGGTGCTTTGGTCCATTCTAGTAATTAAATGAGATCTCAAACTTAATTACCTAGCCATGAATTTCAACTCCTCTTAAAAGTGAGATTTAATCCTCATATGGACTCGTATATTACTCCTTTAGATACACAACATAATCGTTATAAATTGTTGATCTCCTTATCATAATGAACTTTCTAACAACCACCTCTTAGTATGTAGAAATATCATTAATTTGTTAATAGTATGTTATATCTTGAAGTGGTTATTCTTTTATACTTAATTAGTTGTTTATTTTGAAAAAAAATCAATTTATCTAATTTATGGGTCTCTCATAAAAGCATGATGTTTCCTCTAATTTAACTAGATAAGGAATACTCACACTAAACTCATAATCCTTAAGGAATCTTCTGTTTCTTACTTCAACTATTGAGGGACAATAAAATATAAATCCCTTAAATTTTTATACGTATATAATAAAATAACCACTTAATATTCATAGTTCCTTTTTTAACAGGATTATAAATCCTTACTTTAGCATTACAACCCCATATGTATAAATGTCTTAAACTTGGTTTTCCTCCATTTTAAATCTCAAAAGGAGTTTTAAGAAAAAATCTTGATACATCGTGATTTTAAAGGTTCATTATATAGAGTTAATGGGATATTAGAATCATTGATCATTCTTCTCATTATGTCTATAAGGTAATAATTTCTTCTTTTCTCCACACTATTTTACTATGGTGTGCATGATATTATATAATTTGTAATATGCTTTGTTTTCAATGAAACATGTGTAACACAATTTTATTGTCCTATATGTATGTACTTACCACAAATTTTGCACCTTTATCAAATCTCATAATCTTAACCCTTTTGTCCTTTTTTTTTCTATATTTCTACTCTAAAAATCCTAAATTCAGCTGTATTCTCAAACTTATTATGGAAGAAAACAAAGACACATGAAAATATTTTTTGTTGGAAAGTAAATAATTGCATTTCATTGAAATAGATTCAAAGATTTACAACTAAGAAAGTCTCAACCAATACCTAGGTATAATAGAATTGTGTAAGCTAGAGATAGATATCTATCTGACAAAAAGCATTTTGAAGAAGAAAATATAAGAAACTAATACAAACCAATTCATGTGAATGTCAAGATAAAAGATGTAGATACCCTATTGTAAGTTCCATTTATTGATAATGACAATGCTCATTGTTTTAGTTAAATTCATTGCAATAATTGTTTCCCTTATCCTCTCAATCATCCTTTATATAACAAGCTCTACACTGGTTTGGATATCTTTGAATATCCTTTGATTTTAACATGGAAATGAAGATTGACCGGTAAGTGATAGTGTTTGTCCCAAGATAGTAGTTACAGTAGAGATTATAAAGATTAAAGATTGATTCCAGAGTGTAGAAGAAAACGTATAGCTAAAGAAAAGGTCATTCAAATTCTCAATATTGGCTTGATAAAAAATGGAAGTAGGATCCAATTGGGGTATTTAAGGACATATTTAGTTCCCAATCTTCCTTTAACCAAAAGTGATGGAAGTGTAAAGGATTAAATTAGAATAACTATTGCTCATGCAATTTGGGATCCTCATTTTGGTCAACTGGCTGTGTAAGCGTTTACTCGAGAGGTTGCTCTTGGCCCAGTAATTATAGGTATTTATCAGTGGTGGTATACAATAAGTTTACATTTGGGGTCAACATGCTATGGGGTGGTGGTCTCACTTATGGGGTCAAATCAATACGTTTCTTGAGGTATAATGACAAACCTAGAAGCTCGCCTAGAAAGAATCGGTGTTGAAATATTGTGTTATATATGGTAATCTTTCTGATATCCGAATTTGATATGGATCCAGATAGAATATTTTTCCATATATCTATATACAGAATATATATTTTTATTTGATTTTTAATTTTATTTCTTTCTTTTTAATAGATTTATTTAGATTTCAATAAAATATAAAAAATATATAAGATATAAAATAAAGATATTTTGAATGGTTTGAATAAAAAAATTTATACTTATATTATATTACTGTCGATGTCTTGGCTATGCTACTGGGAGCTCTAGGGAAGTCGGAATAGGAGAGCACTCATCTTGGGATGGGCTTATTACTACTTAGATGCTTTCAGTAGTTATCCTCTCCGCACTTGGCTACCCAATGTTTACCATGGGCATGATAAATGCTAGGTAGCCAAGTGTGGAGCGGTCCATACCAACTTCCACTATATAATTTTGCATAAAGGTCCCAAAAATAGCTCCCTATAAGAGGTATTTGAGAAATCCATATAATTGTTGTTCAACCATAAGATTGATACCTCCTTGCATAAGTTAGGAGAGTATGTAGAAGATTATCTCTAAACTGGCCCATCGAGGCATAAACTGGCTAGCTCTAACTTTTAACAGCAATAATTTCTTCCACTTTTATGTTACTTGTAAACTAGATTTGAGAGTCTAAAAACTTATCAAGCCAAAATTATATACCTTTGCCATTCCCTATATTATGTTTGAAGATCAGGCTCACTAAGTCTCTATCTTGTAATACTCGTCTTAGAGTTAATAAAGTGTTGGTTTTTAGCTTTACTATTCATATATGTACCCCTTTTAAGAAATTCATATGTACCGAATTAACCTAGCATGACTCTTTTTTAATGAATAATTTCTGAAGTACCTTGGTTAGAAGCAATTTGCTCATGGTTTTGATTAAGTTAATCCAAGTCCCTTATGCTTCTTAAGCAAGCAAATTGTAGACTTCTTTACTCTAGGCTCGTTCGCTTTATGCTCAAGTCCAAAGCATGAACTTCTTAAACATTTTCTTAATAGATTTCATTATCTTTGTTCGAATTACTATATGAGAGCACCATTAAAAGTGGAGATTATTTAGATCTAAAATTACAAGATGAAGTCTTTTGCCATAAGATAAAGCTTTATTACACTAGTTTCTCAACTTTTTTCTAATAGAATCAATGAGGGGAGTGAAATTAAAGAAGGAGGATCTCTTTGTGGTTATAGGAATAGTAAAGTACTTAAAATGAAGATGCTCAAATTTAAAGCCCTTGTTAATTATTTGTTAATAATTTAATTATTTTCTTAATACCTAAATATACATAAGGTTTCTTTTCACCATAGAAAAGGAAGATGTGCAGGGGTTCTTATTCACCTGAACAAATACATATGTACAAAAAGTTTCTCTCTACCCTGTTGAAGAAGGTGATAGTGAATAAAGGATGTAAAAGGATAAGGTAAGGTCAAGCTTAACCCTGAACACCCATGGTTTGAGCCTAAACCTATAAAAATCGAGTATAAATATTTTAGCTAGAGTCTATTCAAACAAATTTGACTCATTGACTTCAGGATGAGCTAACATAATTTTTCATAATTGATTGGCTCTTAAAAATTTTGTCAAATATGAAGTTTAGTCAAACTAGACCTCTCCTGTTCATTTTATGCCAATGAGCTTCTTCTTTTTTATGCCTAACAATGACCTTTTAAGTATAACTTGAAGAATAGAAGTAGGCTAAAGTTCCTTTGGCCAGAGTATTATTACACGATTCACATCTCTCTTGTGTTTATTTGAATACTAACATTTTCTAATTAATTTAATATTCTTAAGAGATAATATATAATTGTATTTACAAAAATTTGATTGGGAACTCATAATTAACTCATTATCCTTTATCTTTATTATATTATACTATTAAAGAGATAGGAGGTAATTAAAATTAAATGAAATCACATAACTAATTATTGTCAGATAGTAACTCTTTTTTCATGTTTAAACTTTCGATGTTTGTAAGTGGACCACTCCTAAGGAGAGAAGGCAGCTTTTTGTCGGGGTATTATCCGAGTGGGAATCCGACGTTTGTGGGAGGAAATGAAAGATATACATGTATATACCAAAGCGTAGTTGACATTTGATAATTAGAACTTCTGTTTAATCATGAAGCATGCGAGAAAAGAGATGGCTCGGAATTAGTTCTCTAGTTCAAACCTTTTCTCCATCATAAGTTGTGGAAAATGACATCAACTTTCGACCCTTGGCAAATTATTATAGGTATAATTAGATCGGAAGTCGTATTCCGCCTTATACCCCCAATAGCCTTTACAGTTGGACTCGAGGTTTTCCAAAGCACCATTTCACCTGCATTTTAGTGGGAGTCATCACCATTAAACATGTAGAGAAACTGTTCCATTCTTCACGAATGAAAAGCAAAACCATTCGTAATTGCAATTTGTCTGATATTTTGCAGTTTCATTTCTTCGAGCTACGACAAAAGTTGAACCTGGCCATTATTTTTGCATGCAGTTATCGCTTTTTAGCATTTACTTAACGGGACGGTCAAGAAGAAAGTGTATAACTGTATATATACTGCAATGATTCAAGAAAACGTGACATTAATTTATTAAAACAATGCATGATTTAGAACTCCCAGTTTACAGACTTGGAATATTTTGTTGCAACTCTCAAAACTCTACTTTCTTGACCCAATACAACAGAGGAAAGAAGATCGCTTTATTATTTTCATGCTGCTCATTTATAATGCCATTTAGCGAATGGATCTGCTTTTCTAAACATGTTTATTGAAGTAAAATAGTGATGCTAATTAATAAAACCTTTAATTATTTTATTCAGAAGTTGAAGGAGAAAAGGTTTTATTCCTTATTGAAAAATGCTAGTAGAAAGCAAATACCAGATCTTCATAACATTAACAGGTTGAGTGAAAGGAGTGGAGACAGTAGTAGAGAATGGCATAGAAAATGATCCCTACAAACCCCACAACCCTTACACAGGCAGGGACCATATCCAGACAACTTTCTCACGTTTCACTTCTCAACGTGGATCCCACTGGACCACCCAGTCAACTGAGCCGTCACCAGTATATCCCACGATCGGTTACCGGCGACAGTCTCCAGCCTCCAGCCGCCACCACCACCACAATTTTCAGCAGGTCCCACCAGTGTATTCAGTGCCATTATCACTATTGGCAAGCTTAAACTACACTCAACCCAATAAAAGAGACCGCGATTGTATTATTACTATCCAGTGGTATAACATAAAGGTGGGTGGCCCATATTATGAAAATTGATAATATTTATTTTGTCTATTAATCAGAAGGAATGATGAATATACTTAAATTACTTTTACAGCAGCTTTCTTTTCCTTACTTTTACAGCAGCTTTCTTTTCCTTTTTCTATACTGGAAAATAAAGTCGCTCTAGGTAACATTGACAAGTGTTATGCCATAGAAATTGCTCTTCCTTAATTATATGCTTGCGATTTTTAACTAGTTTGAGGGTGTGCTAATCAAAATTAAGTCTTGCTGTAATAAGTAAATTCTTTCTACTTTTTATCTTAATGTACCAACAAAACTATAATACAATCATTGATTATTTGAAATATTTCTTTTAATAAAATTCCTAACATTAACTCATGTAGATTCTATTAATATTTAATTTCACATGTAAATTTAATTTTACTGACGTAAGGTGTCATAACACTATTCAAAATAACTAGACCTACAACTATAGCAGCGATGAATCAAAGATGATCCCACAGAGAGTGTTCGGTTAGCTCTTGTTATGAAATCAACCGATGTTTAGGTCATAGGGGGTTTGGTTTTGGTTAAAATAAACAAATTAAAGAAAACATGCAAAAATGATGAAAGTGATAAATTCGTTAGGACCCTTTTTTTGTTTAATCTTAGTCTACACCCAATTAGACATATTTCATTAAATTATTGTCTTCACACTTCTCTTTGAACTATTGGTCGTATATTAACAACAAGTTATGTTAACTCCGATTTTCCTTGTTATGCTTAATTAAGAGAGACGCTCGTTAATTAAACCTAGAAATTGAACAACTTAGGAGATGCTCTCTAGATTTAATTAGATAGTTGCATTACAAATTAGGAAAACAAACCATTCTAAGCAACAACCACAAACGCTTCAGTCATTTAACCTAGGTTATGTTATCCCTAATGATTCGAAATCATTAGTTGCTACAAATGAATCTCAACGTAACAATTACAAATTATATTGAAGATTCTAGCAATGGATTAGTAATAAAACAATTCAATGAATGCATTACCATCATCTTAGCACAATACCCAAACAATAAACACAGGATAACACAACCAATCCATAAAGAGAGTAAGAATAATAGACACAATGAAGGGTATGCTTAACCGGTTCTTTGGCATGGATGTCACCTCCGAACCGGCGCTGAGAAGTCTAGCTCTCCATCTTCTCTATAGGTCTCCAACATTGTGGTGCTTTGCCCCTTCTTCACCCTTTGAAACCACTCTGTCATTTCTTCAAACGTTTCTCATACAAAAACATGTTTTCTGTTGTCGAACTCTTACCCATTTATAATTAAAACTTAGGGTTAAAATGGGTGAGGTGGTAGTGTATCACGGGTGTGACATGGACTGTCACACTCGTGTATAACCGCTCATGGTGGTGAGTTGTGTGTCACGGGTGTGAGGGGTGTGTCATACTCGTGACAAATCTTTGTATGCACGTGAGAGGTGTCTTACACCCATGCGGCTGTGACATTTTAATTGTTTGGTCGTAAGCCATATTGACAACATTTTCTTCATGTTCTTTCCATTTTCTGGTCTTCTTCTTGCTCTAGTCCTTCTTCTTTTTGTTCCATGAAGACAAGTAAGTGTGAATCTTCAGAAAACGACTCAAATATGATGATTTCGACTCACTTTAGTTTCTTCACTTTCGAATTGTACCTAAAATCAAATATAAACTAAAGTAAATATCTTAAGCCTTTTCATATCATTAATCACTAAGTGTTATTGATTAAATACATAATCAATTAAGCACATATCAATTTCCTCCATACTTAGCTTTTGGCCGTCCTCGAGCAAAACATCACAATCAAAATCAGTGACCTAAAAACATTTACTCATTTTTCATATTTCCCAAGAATAGATAGTCACAAGCAAAGATGAATAACTTTCAAAAAATATAGCAAGAATTCAACATTAAAAAATTTTACTCATGATCAATCAACAATCATCACCATTAGAAACTGAGCAATCTAATGGTAGACTTAGACAAAATGTGTTTAAGTAAGATGTATTCATGAGTACACTTAATACCATTCATGATCATGACATTCCACAACTTTACAAATCATTTCATTTCTCCATCATTAAGGTTCACTTGCATAATCATGAATCAAAGGACCTTTTAAGGTTGTAACATAGGCAAGGGTAAGATAAGTTGTATTTAAGTAATGTAGTGTAAAAGCCATCAAAGCTAGCGAATCAAAAGTAACACTCAATGCAACATTAAGTGTAAAAATTAACATTCACTCACCTTTGTGTACATCAACTATGATGAATGCAAAAAAATATGTTTCCAAGCTCAAATTCAAACTTTCATACCACAGACCATATGAAGCATAACCAACTAGTAGGATTCACTCATACAATTGATGACTATACATTGAAACTACAAAGAGTGATCCTTCAAAGCCACATCAACCTCATGTGCAGTTTAAGTAAATCACCCATTCAATGCAACTTTAGGAGGACTAACCAATTATGAACAACTTTTCAAAAAATATATATTTCCTTTTTGATATTTTTATTCAAACATTTTTCTTTTTCTTTTTCTTTCCATTTGCTTCTCTCTTTTTCTTTCTTTTTCTTTTCATTTAAAAATTGAAAAAAGCTACATTAACAAGGGAATTTCATTAATAAGACATAAAATAACATCCCAATAATTATAACCATCCCACACATATGCACACCCCTACACTTATACATCCATATTCATTAACAATCAACAAATGTTTCATTAGCTTTAAGGCTCAGGTAGGACATTTGGTTAGGTTTAAAGCATGCAATGTGTGAGCATAAAAAGAAAGGCTAATAAAGCTTAAAGGGGCTTAACAATGGGAAAATTCACATCATGTGATAGGCTATTTAGCTAATATAGTTCATATAAAGAAAGAATGCCTATATCATTTCCATTCTATATCATTTTCATGTTAATGCATGTGATAAAAATGTAATTTAGAATATAAAATCAAAGTAAAGTCGGGATGTACATATTATGAAGGTCATACATAAACAAAAAGATAATGAGACTAATATGAATCTGTTAGTCTATAAAAGCTAAAAATCTAAATAACTTTTCTCTACCACTAGTCACTACTCTTCTAAAGATAATGCATATTGACCAATCACAAGAGTAAAAATATATGCTAAGTTGCTATGGATTCTTCTAGTCAATTCACCGTCTAATCATGACTATATAATCCTAGAACTAGTAGAAAAAGAGAAAATGTTTGTTTGATTGTTTTATTCTCTCTCTCACTTCATTGAAAACTTAAAAACAAGTAAAAAACAATCTTAAAAACACACATGCATATAAAAAGAAATGTAAAAATATAAAGAAAAGAAATTAACTTCCCTTGGGTTACCTACTAAGAAGCGCCTTTATTTATTGTCACTAGCTCGACTACTTGTTCTCCTCATCATATGACAAAATTATGATCTTCGGGTGTCACATGCAGTTCTTCCACTTGAAGTTCTTGAGGATAGTCCTTATTTGATAATCATTCATATACGTTGGCTTCCCTATCTTCAAATTTCCAATCTCTACTGAGTCTATTCACTTTAGGAATATCTTGAATATCTCTTCACTTTTTTCTTCTTTGTTTAATTCCTCCAGTCTGCTAGGTAAAGGTGAAGGGTTAGTCTCAATAATAATTACAGACTTAGTACTTACCTCGAGCAAAAAGATATGTCTTTTTCTGCTTTGAGCTCCTCCTCCACTTCTTTGACACAAGTAATTCCTTAAGTAGTTCTCTCATGATTCTCAAACTCCTCTTCACCCTATAAGGTCTCTTTACTAACGTCCCTTCAGTATACCTCTAGTTGAGATGGCTACTTCTCTTCACTTTGTGATTCGAGATGACCGAGAGCTTTTGCAATCTGACATATCTAGTTTACTATGTTATGGAATCTAGATATCGTATCTTGGTGGACTTGCCTCATTTCTTATTGGAACTGATGTATACTCTGTTAAATACTCTGATGAAGTTGAATATTGTTAGCAGCTATAATAATAAGCAAGTCTTCCAGAGATGTACCTGATTCGTGATAAAATTTTTTTGGTCTATACGAGAATTGTTGTGTGTCCTCCATACTATCAAGGAAGTAATTCTTTTCATCCATAACTAAAGTTTGTATGATCTCTACAAACATGATTATAAGTTTGGGAATATAAGTTATAGAAAAAATTGCTACCGTCTATGAAAATTTTAAATATTTTTAAATAAATACTAAAAAATGAAAAGATCAAGAAACAATTGAAAAGAAAATGATTACAAACAAGTATGTACAAAACAACAATTAAAATCAATAACAAAAACTAAAGCATCACACTCCCTGATAACGACGACAAAATTGACGTAGGGTGTCGTAATACTACTCAAAATAACTAGAGCTACAACTATAGCAGTGGTGCATCTAGGTTGATCCCACATAGAGTGTTCAATTAGCTCTTGTTATAAAATCAATTTTTGTTTAAGTTATGAGGGGTTTTGGTTTGGGTTAAAATAATGAAACAAAATTAATGAAAACAAATTAAAGAAAACATATAAAAATGATGAAAGTGATGAATTCGTTAGGAACTCAAATCTTTAGTTGAATCTTAACCTACACGCAATTAGAAATATTTCATTAAATTGTTGTCTTCACACCTTTCTTTGAACTATTGGTCGTAGATTAACAACAAGTTATGTTAACTGCAGTTTTCTCTTAGGTCGGGTTTAATTAAGAGACACTCGTTAATTAAACCTAGCTATTGAACAACCTAAGAGACGCTCTCTAGATTTAATTGGACAGTTGCATTATGAATTAGGAAAACAAACCAATCTAAGCAACATCCACATACACTTGAGTCATTTAACCTAGTTTATATTGTCCCTAATTATTTGAAACCATTAGTTACTATAAATGAATCTCAACATAACAATTACGAATTATATTGAAGATTTTAGAAATGGGTTCATAATTAAACAATCCAATGAACATATTAAGATCATCTTAACACAATAACCAGACAATAAACATAGGATAATACAGTCGATCCCTAAAGAGAGTAAGAATAACAAACATAATGAAGGGTATGCTTAATCAGATTCTTCGGCATAAATGTCACCTGTAAACAGGTGTCAAGAAGTCTTGCTCTCCATCTTCTTTATGGGTCTCCAACATTGTGGAGCTTTGCCCCTTCTTTGCCTCATGAAATCCCTCTGTCGATTCTTCAAGCTTTTTCCAAATGAAACATGTTTTTTGCCATTGCACTCTTCCCCCTTTATATTAAAAACTTAGGGTTAAAAAGGGTGAGGTAGCAGTGTATCATAAGTGTGACATGGGTTGTCACAGCAGTGCATAACCACTTACAGTGTTGAGTTTTGTGTTAAGGTGTGAGTTGTGTGTCACACCCATGACACATTTTTGCATGTGTATGAGAGGTGTCTTACACCCATGCAATTCATGTCACAGCAGTGAGATAATGCTCACGGCTGTTTCATTTTAATTATTTGGTCGTGAGCTATGTTAAGAGCATTTTCTTCATGTTCTTTCCATTTTCTTGTCTTCTTCTTGCGCTCATCCTTCTTCTTCTTATTCCATCAAGACAAGTGAGTGTTACTATTCAGAAAATGACTAAAATATAGTGCTTTTGACTCACTTTAGTTTTTTCACTTCCGAATTATACCTCAAAACAAATATAAAATAAAGTGAGTATCTTAAGCATTTTGATATCATTAATCACTAAGTCTTATTGAATAAATACATAATCAATTAAGCACATATCATCTACTTCAAAGCATGCCTTGAGTGTTACAAAATAAACTCAATTTACTAAAAACTATAACATAAAATGTAAAATTTTACATTCTTATGATGAGGCCATCAAATAACACTATAAGCTAACTAGCAATACCTCACATATGGAAATATAAAAGCCAATTAGGAGCATTTACTAGTTTGAATATGTTTCATCGAACATTAACCTTATAACACATTGAAACTCAGAAGGTTTAGTTTAAGATTGTTCATGTTAGTTTATATAATATAATTAATTGATTGATTATATTTTTATAATATAATTATTTAAAAGTGGTCTTTATCTTATGTATATTTGTTTAATTAGTTAATATACATGATAAAGTCGATAAGATAAATATGAATTGTAAATAAAATTATGATAATATCATAATTATGATATTTATATTATATTTATGTATTATCCCTAATTAATTCTTAGTCATTATCCTATTAAGATTAAATATTAATAGAGCATATAGACTACTACACATTATGTTTCTTCATTATGAAGGAAGTAGTTGATCTTATAAACTATAAGTATAAAGATCCTTACATAAATGTATAAGTACTTGTTAAAGAACATGTTTACAAAACTAACCTAATATGATAATTCCATTTAAAACCTTCCTTTTATGTTTATAAATATTCTCATTATAATGATTGTATAAGTGATTATTTGACTTGAGATCATCAAAATATTTCATACAAAAATTACTATATTTTGATACTATTTATGAACTATTCTTGTGAAGCATAGATCACTCAATATTCATTGGATATAACATGAACTATATAGAGATAGTTGAGTGATCAATAAAAAAATCACCACCCTAAAGTGATTAGAGATAATATTTCATTATTCTCAATTAGTATTGATTCATAAAATTTTTGGCCTCAGTAGAATGATATTTTGAAAATATTTTTTTAATTATCATTAATAAAATCAATTACTAATAATAGAAAAACATTATGAGATTCAAATAAGATAGACTTTAGTTTCATACTCTATATCTAATCAAAACATTTGTATAATGAAATGAATGAATTAAAAGAAAAAATTATGCACGAAAAGGTTAGTAAAAACTATTCTGACATTTGTAATATTTAGAGTTGTAATTTATATCTATTATTAACATATTTAAAAACCCAATAGGTTATAACTGAAGAACAGTTGATGAGAGAAAAAGATAATTTATCAAGTTAGACTATATTATAAAGTTTGAAAATTTTAGGATTAAATAAAGAACAATATAATACATTGGATCTTATTTAGGCCTAAATGGTATTTAACTAGAATTAATTATAATTTTAGTCAATGTTTAATTGAAATTAGAATTATATTTTAATTAAATTACAAAAGGTCTAAACTATAATATAAATAGGTGTAAGCTTTAAATAAGCTAAAACTTCTTTCTTAAACCTTTCTACGCTACTTGTAAAGCTTTCTTAACCCTTTTATGTAGATTTTATTAGAGGTCAAAAGCATGTATGGCTTTATCAATTATGATGAATCAATTTATAAATTATTTTAGGGAAATTGCAAGCATAAGGACCAAGTTACATAATAAGGTATGATTTATGTTTATGTTTTATTGTGTTCATGTATTGATCATATTATAGAATCTAAAATGAATTTGGCTTCCAAACAATCAAACAAAAAAATTTTGTTCATATTCCACTGAATGAAAGATCGACACTCACATCGATTTTCTAATAGTTCAAACTCCTACACTATAAAATCTATCATTTTCAAGCTAGGATAAGCACTCTAATATTTTAAATGAAAATTCCTAAAATATCTAACAAAAACTTACAATCTCTTTTTTAATTAAAACATAACTTAGAGTAATCGTATAAAGTCTAAAATGATATTAATTTAATCACTTTTGTCTTATAAGAAAGTTACCGGCATTGACATAAATTCTTAAATCCTTCCAATCACTAGAAACTCATTAACATAAACTACAAATAAAAATTGGACAAAATCAATTTGTGTAAACAATTAATTTCATTTTGAATTATATATTTGAATTACATTTTCATATTAATTTGATTTAAGCCTTGTCTTTGAATTTTTTACCCTTTTGCATTTTAGTAAGTCATTTAAGCACCTTATTGTTAAATACAAACATTAAATTATTAGTGAAATACCATACAAAAACTGTTATTAAAGCACCAAAAAGGTTACTATTAGTTTGAAAATAGATTATAATTATGGCATCTTACATAAGATGAGTGTTAAACCTCATATTAGATTGAAAAGAAGAGGTGAAATGGTATATCTAATCAAATTTTGATTAATTATTTGAATTGTGATTCTATGAAATTTAAAATGTGATTATTGTTAAGTTAACTTAAATTTAGACTATTATAAATGGTATCAACGCAATTTTCATATTTATAATATTTATCCTAAAATGAGTTAAACAAAAGCTGGTGAGCTTATAATACCCACAAACGACAAGGACTTAAGGTAACACAAATAGTAAGAATCAAGAATAAGGCATAATTCCTAACAAATTTTTAGTAGAAATAGTATAAGAATAACTTTTTTAAAATTAAACAGGAGGGGAGATTCTTGATATAAATACATATTGTAGATTTAGACTTTCACTACAACAAGGTAGCCCTTTGGCTACATGTTTTTAGCAACAAATTTAAAATTGTGACTAAAAGTAAGCTTTTGTCAACGATTTTGGTTAATCTTTGGTGACTTTTTTTAAAATCGTAACTAAATGGAAAGCCTTGGTAACGATTCAGTAACTTTATCACCAAAAGAGTATGCATTTGGTGACGCTTTCTTGAAATTGTAGCAAAAGGCTTACCCTTTGTTGACGGTTTACTATTATCATCGCCAAAGGATAAGCCTTTGGTGACAAAATTTATAATCGTTGTAAAATGTATAACCTTTGGCGACCATTTTAAATTTGTCGGTAAATGTTTAAATAACAAAATTAACTCTCTTATTTATAATTATGAATTCACTAACTTACACTTGATCCTTTTTGTGACTAAACATTATATTGATAAAAAATTTAATATTATTGACAATAATTCTATGTCTAAAAATAAATTTAGCTAACAACAATGTCAAATTATTTAAAAAATTTATGAAACTAAAAGCTCAAAATTAATTAGTACTACATAGATTTATACTTCTTATTTTTCTCTTTTAAATTATATGATTTGACAATTTTATATGGTGTCAAAAAAGTTTCAAATATTTTTAATATGAAATTTGTAAACATGAATTTTCAATTCTTACAGGCAAAACAATAAATGAAAAGAAAAAGAATTTTGCACCTATTTCATTCAAAAGAAAGAGATATAATTATTTTTATGAATTTCAAGTGATATGAGACTTTGTAGGTAAGGCAAATGAATTCCTTATATCTGGATTCCCAATAAGGCTCCTTGCACGTTCAAAGGCATCAATTGAAATAGACAAAGATCTTTCCCTAGCAGTTGGTTTATTGACACCCTCTTCTAACAACTTATTGGCTTTAACTAAACCAGCAGAAGATACATTGAAGAATTTCCCAGTTATAGTATGGAATAGTGAATTAGATGAATTGCACCTACCATACGTTTCATTTAAAGAACAAAAGATATAGAACAATCATCTTAATTTCTTGACAATCCTTTAAAAATTAAAAACTTAAAAAGCTAAATCAAACAGTATAAGGAGCCCCAAATTGAACACATGAATACCGATTTAAAGACTACATCATCATCAAAACAAATAGGCATAGTTTTCACAATCGACGACTATTTCAAAACTATCAATTTGCCTAATCCTGTATGAACCATCAAGATATCACCACTGTCTCTATTTTCATCTATGTTTTCTTCAAGATTCGAGCCAGTTAACTTTTTTATTAACTTTTTTAAGTATTCTATAATCAAATCTAATACAAAGGTGCTTATTAATCGAGGTAAAATTCACTACTTATCTTTATGGTTGTGATCAATCCATGCACTAATTTTGAACACAGGTATAAATATAATGCATTATTTCTAACCAGAAGCATTAGCAAGAGAGAACATCTTAATCCTAAACTTATAACAAAAGTAGAAACATTGGAAATAAGAAGAAACAATGAGGAAATGAGTATGGAGATCTAGGATAATAATTCATGCATACAAATATCCCACTTCCCTATAAATTTTTGACATCAAATTGCCTTGATCCCCATATCACTGTCATTATCAGAAAGAAGTTGTTACAAAAATCAATTTCTAAGGGGAATGAGGCCAATTTAGACAAAATTTGCAATATCGTGCTTGGTACATGTTCTTGTTATATCATAGGTCTTGGCTTTGGCCCTAAAACAAATTTTTCAATCTCATCAAGATCTACATACATTCAATAACTTCAAGAGGAAAACAAGACGCTTAAGGCTAAATTAGAACATATTCAAAAAAAGTTAACCAAGCACAATATAAGTACCTCAAAAAAATACTTAGCCAGGATTATAATACTAGTAAAGACGAAAGTGAATGGTATTAATTACATCTCTTATACTTTTTTCTTTTAATTCATGTTTGTATTATAATTTAAATTTAATACTTTTTTCTAGGATTACAGAATTGAAGAAGATGCAATGGCTAATTGATTGTATCATGAATGGTAAAGTTATGTGATGCTTGCTTTAATTATGCAATAATGTTTCAATAATACAATATTGCTTTTTGGATTATTTTAGGTTCATCGATGTGTTGTAATTTTTTTGTAATCTTAGCATTTATAATTTTGTAAACTAGTCTTTGTATTCATTATTTTATATATAAGAATTGTTGAAGTTATAATTAAAATATTGTATATGAAGAAATTTAATGATATTTTTTTTTCTATACAATGCTTCAAATTATGAATTTTTGTACAACTTTTTGTAAAATAAATTAACAATAAAAATATATCGATACATTATATAAAATAATGTGGATTAAAATATAACAAATAATTTATTCCAAAATGGTATAATATTTCATCAAAACATAGATAAAAAATTTGACTACATTTTATAAAATGTTTTTATAAAATTTGTCTATGTTTTTTAAACAGTAGTTAAAAACTTTAAAAATGTAGCTAAAAATTTTTGGTTTTTAGCTACAAAAAAAAGCATAGCCAAGCTGATTGGCGATGATTCCCCAAAACGTCACCAATAATTTTTTTGCTACAAAAATAAAACCTAGCCAAAAAATATTAGCGATGATTAGCACAAAACATCGTCTATGGTTTTTTGCTACAGAGATTGGGCAATGTTTTGGGCAATGAAACTAAATTGTTACCAATTACTATAGCAATGATTTTTGTGCCTTTAGCTACGATTTTTTTGTAGCCAATGGTTAACTTTGCTGTAGTGTTTGATAAAGACATTACACTTTAACAAAGACATTAATAATTTAAAAATAGAGATTTTAACATCTCAAATAAATATATGTCAAAATCTTATATTAAAAAGGGATAAAAATTAAAATAATTATGTTTGTAATTTTATAAATTCTAAATGAAATTATTATTTAACTATTTATGTAATTTTGATAATTAATTACAATTTTCAAGTTAAGATTTTATTATGACTCTCAAGTTTATCTAAATTTCTTGAAAATATGAACTAAACTAGCTGTTCTAATCTTATAAGTGTCTTTTTTTTATTAATATTTCTTTCTATTTTTGAACTTAGCTTATTGTTGAATTATATTAAAGAGAAACTTATCCTAAATTATTTGATTGAAGAATTTTAAATAAAAGCATTATTTTGTTTTAAAAAGCAAAAATTAATTAAATAACATACTTCATTTTTTTAGAAGTTAAAAGGAATATTATAACGTAGGTTGAATATCATTTCTCATATACCTAATATGTCGTAGCTTAGCCCAAACATGGTGAATCGTCAATTGGGAAATTTTATTCTGGGCATAATCTGAAATGTTTATAGGGAATTTATGAGCCATGCCTAATGCTTTCTGTTCATTTCTTGAGGGATGGATGCAGTAGCTCTTGGAGAGCATGCTTATCTTTGTGGTGCTCTGAATCTCACCTCATCCCTGAGGTATAAGCTTCTACCCTTTAATGAGATTATTGTTCATACTCTTTCTTACCTTGTATTTTTCCTTTAATTAGGTGTATGGTGATCTAATTATATCCCCCATTCGATCTGTGATGACGTGTGAAATTTTATCTTGTGTACATGTAAATGTTCCCTCAATCTTTGGAGATGGGTTGTCCTAAATTTGTTTGGGAACATAGATTATTCCTTAAAGATTCTAGCATTGTGCTTCTCCTAGATGCTAGAAACTAGGTAAGCCAAAACTATTTTGAGGATTATCTTGTCTTCTTTGGTTGAAAGTTTAATTCTATTACACCAGTGTATTGCATCCATATTGGGGGACAAATTCTACATTTCTACATAATGTAGAGCTACATCTCTGTAGAGAAATTACATTTAAAGAAATATGTTCAAGGGTCTCCATTTCCTTTCCACACAATACATACCTACTAGGGATGTATATGAATTTAGCTAGCTCATCAGTAATAGAAAGTCTATGCTTAATAGCTAGCCAAAGGGTGTAAGAAGTCCTAGGGAGATCATATCCTTCTCATTCTAGGTGGAACCATCCCACTGTAGGAACATGTTTCCATAATAAGTCTTTAAAGGACCTACTAGTCGGAGAACTTGTGACTGTATTTCTCCAAATAATAGAGTCCTATTTTAGGGCTAGTGTGTGATTGATTAAAAATTGGATGATAGTAGAATAGGTAGAGAGGTTCTCCATTAGTCTTTTGTTCGAAAGAACTAAGTGAACTATAGCTTCCTCATGGAAGATAACTTTAAAAGGCAGTAACTCCTACTTATGATTTAAAACTCCAAAGGAGGTCTAATGATCTTTCCCGGAGTTGATAATCTTCCATCTCCTACCTGATAATAGATGTTTTCTTGAATAGAGTTTCTGATTTTAAGTATGTTGAGGAAGATAACTGAGGCATTATTAGGGAGTGGGAGGGTCTAGAAGTGTCTACCCTTAATGTAATAGTTATTAACCTGGTGCACCTAGAGTGAATTTTCTCCCTTTAGAAGTCTCTAGACCTTCTTAGCTAGTAGTGTTCTATAGATTACCTTAATAGGTATAAATCCCAATCCCCTTGCCTTCCAGGGACACATTTCCCTCAAATTTACTTTAATTTTTATTGCTCCTTCTGGTCCCCCATTCTATAAGAAGGGTTTGAAGGCTTTCTCAACCTGTTTACTGATGGATCTTGAAATTTTTATATGGGATAGCAATATATTGAGAGGGAGCTTAAGATTGAGGAGATCAACTGAGTGTTATTTATGGATAAGGATCTGGAAGTTCAGTTAAGTAATATGTCATTAACCTTTCCTAAAATATGTTTTAAACCTAAGGGCCTTAATGTTCTTAAGGAAATAGGAATCCCTAGGTAGGTTAATGGTAATTTTTGGATTTTAATGCCAGTAATGTTAGATAGTTATAAATTTATAGGGTATGCTTTCCTTAATATGTACATTCCACTTTTCTCAAAGTTAATTTATAAGCTAGATAGTCTACTGAACCCTTGCCTTAAACCCTTGCAAATTTCTATTATGGTCGAGGGTACGTCTTTCACTAGTATGTTGAAAGATACTTTGGTGATGCATTGCTCAAATCATTGAGTGTAAACCTCAAAAAAGTAAAAAGCTCTCAGTCCACTAACGATGAACTTCCAATATATAGAGTCATAGGGTTTTTGTAAGTCAATTTTTAGGGTACAATTTTTGCTATTATTCCTTCCATTAAAACTGATAGGATTGAATTATCTTATATTTTCTTACGTATTTCCATGCGATTTCAATCCTATTTTTAAGGTAAAATGATTAATTTGTGTTCAATTTATGTTGACTTATAGGTTGGATATCTTGATATATATTTGACACCAAAAAGACAACATTCTGAAGCAAATTGGAGCACAAATGTTTGACAAGGAGGGATAACTTAACACCAAAACGACATCAGCAAAAGAGAAAAATGCTAGTGTTAAACGCATGCAATTCAAGAGCTAGAAACGTGAAGGCAGAAAAGGAGTGTGTTGCTTGAACAGTTAGCGGGAAGCGAAAACCCCTAGAGTTTATTTGTCCTATCACAAAAATAGTGGAGGCGTGAAAAAATGGAGGGTTGTGGCTTGGTGTGCTGGAAAAGAGAGAAGAGTAGGTGACATGGCTTGAAAGAAGAAGAGTTGCAACTAGGCTAGTGTTAGAGAAAATAAGAAGAGAGTTGCGAGTAAAGAAGAGAGGAGTGAATAGTTAATGTGGACTAAAACCTCAAAGCTTATTGTCCCATCAATGAATAGTAGTAAAGAGAAGAAGCTTGGTGGTGAGTGAAGAGTAGCTAAGAATTTTGGTAGGGTTATAAGTGTGGGGGCTGAAGCATTTTCTTGGGAAACCCATGGAAGGCTAAACATCCTAACGCCAGTTCAGAGGTGACATCTATGCCGATGACCCGGGTTAAGTGTATTTTTCGATTTTTGTTGTTTCTTTCTCCATTAAAAATTGATTATGTTATCCTATGTTAATTGATTTGGGTTTTATGTATGGATAATCAGATTTTCATTATTGTTCAGGTATTTGTGTATAAACCCTTAAGGTATTGTGAAAGGATGATTTTAATGCATTCATTGAATCGTTTGGTTGCATACCCATTGCTAGAATTTCAATATAATTCGTAATTGTTATGTTGAAATTCATGTAGCGAGTAATGATTTGTAATCATTAGGGATAACATGACTTAGGTTAAATGACGCATCATATATGGTTGTTGCCTTGATTAATTAGTTTTCCTAATTCATAATGCTACTACCTAATTTAATCTAGAGACCGTATCCTAGGTTATTAGGTGGTTAGGTTTAATTAATGATCGTATCTTGATTAAATAAAACTTAAGGGAAAACTTGGGTTAATTGTTAACTCACGATTAATAATTGCTAGGACAGATTCGAGAACAACAAATCATTGAATTATACTTAATTAAAATGTAGACCGAGATTGAACCAACGAACCAGATCCCTACCAAATTATCCAATTTTACTATATTTTCTTTAATTTGTTTTTATTAGTTATTTTCATTTTATTTTCTTATTTCAAACCCCCCCCC